>VZTI01001566.1:109994-185756 GCA_013397865.1 Struthidea cinerea | reverse complement strand
GCCGCGGGTTCGGAGCATCCCCGCTCCCGCAGCAAGTCCCGCGCGTGTCGGTCCGGAGCGGAGCCGTGCCCCGGTGCTCCCCGCCGGGCAACCAGCCCGCCCGCCTGGCACTGCCGGCTGGGGAACGGGGAGAGCGGCCGCGGGGAGAAATGCCTGGAGGAGGGCAATCCTGAGCCGCCCTGGCTGGAGCCGGACGGGGAATGCAGGGGAAGGGCTGAGCGGGGAGAAGGGTCTAGTAAAGCAAAGTCAAATTTCCCCCGGAATCCTGCAGCCAGGCCTAATGGGCACAGAAGCTGTGTTGGGCTGGGGAGGGAAAGGAGTTTTGGGGGGCTGCAGTTTCTGGTGCGAGGGGAGGGGGGGGAAAGAGCTCCAGGTCTTTTCTCCTTCTCCCAGAGTTACTAGGACTGAGATACGGATCATTAAAAAGGAATAGCCTAATGCAATTAAGTGGCTGACAGTCCCCACTGCAACACTTATCCATTGTTCCTCGCTCTGCCTTCTGCCAGAATGGTTCTCGCCCGGACAAGAGAAGTACAATTGAACAAATAGTTCTTTTCCCTGGCCAATTGCATCTGTAGTGTCTCCCCCGAATCTGCTGCTGACTGGCTGCAAATGCAGCAGCGTCCCCAGACAGAAACAGAGAGAGGGGACCCTCTGGTGAGATTCCCGCTGCCGTGGGCTGGCAAGAGCAGCTCGCAGTGGCTGCTCACCCGAGTTGTTCTGATGGCACCAGCAGAGCAGGTTTGCTCCCTCACCTCTCCATCCCCTTAGTGCCCTTCTGGGCAGTGCAAAGAAGAAAAACAGCAGGTGCTGAGGCAGGACCAGCCCACAACTAGAAGGTGCTACTTGTGGTTCAGGCAAGTCTTCTCCTTTCTGTAGTCTGTCTCTTAACTTTTTCCTTGCCCTGGAGGGTGCGGGATTTTGGGGTGTTTTGAGGCGATGCTGTTTCGGTGGAGTTTTGCCAGCCTGCCCTCCAGCTTGTGCCCGTGGTGCCCGGGTGCCCCGCAGTGCACAGAGGCAGGAATGCTCGAGACTGACCCTGCTGCTCCTTTCCGAGAGAGCTCCGAGCAGCTGGAGGGATTGTGGCTGCACCTGGGCCCTCGGCACACGCTCGCCCAGAGGCTGCTGTGTCCTTTCCCCTGGAATCTCCTCCCGGTTCTCAGCGCGTGGGGAGGCACAGATGCATTGTCTGCACTGCTGCGAGACACCCTCGGCACCGGGTGACTGCTGCTTTTCCTCGCTTTGGAGCTTCTTGTCACAAGTCTGCATCATGGAGCTTTTCTCCTTCTGTTCTTTCTCCCTTCCTCTTCCTTTGTCTGTAGACTGCCACCTGTCCCACTTCACTCTCAGCTTCTCCTTCGCCTTTTCCTGCTTAATGTGTTCTTTCGCCTCAGTTTCTTTTTGTCTAAGTAGACCGTGTCCTCTTCAGCCTGCTTCTCTCAACACTGGAGACAGAGCCCAGCCCCTCATCTCAGTCAGAGTATTCCTGCCAACTATTTACAAAAAGTAGCACAATACCCAGGCTGAACACTGACATAATTACATACCCAGCCAGAGAGTGTAGTAAATAATCCAGCTTTTCAGGCTTTTGCCCAGTGGTGAGTCTTTTGCCATCTCCTTTGCCCATGGGCTAAATGTATTATACTTGGCTTGCATTTACTCATATTCTGGAAGCACGGAGTCGGTGCAGCCGTGTGTGGCATCGGAGTGGATGTACGGGGATGTCTTGCACCACACACGCTCCCTGTGCCTGTGTGCATCGTGTGTCTCAATCTGCTCCTGGGGCCAGGCTCTGACAGTCGTGCTGGGCTCCTGCGGGGGCTGCCAGGGCAGGGACAGCTGCTGAGGTGTGGGGATTGTTCCATCAGCGAAGGAAAGATGGCTCTGGGGTGAAGGTCAAAAGCTCCAGCAAAAAAACCCGCAGGGCTCGGTGCGCAGTATTGGCACTGCTGGCCAGTTTTCCAGAGGTTGGTGTGTACATGGAATTGCAGACCGTGGGTATTGGCAGCACGGTTGTATTTCCAGTTGTGATTGTGAGCCTGAGTCTGTCTGCAGTTGCTTTGGTTGTGAGTCAGTCTGTCTGCAGTTGCAGTAGCTGTGAATCAGTGTCTGCCTGTAATTATGTGGGTGAATCAGTGTTGGCTTGTTACACTATGAGTGCAAATGGTTTCCCATAGCAGTTGTGGGTGTGAATCACTCTACAGTCCCTCTGGATGTGTTTTTGAGTAGAGAGATGCAATACTTGGATTAATTTTGTTTTGATGAGGAAAAACTGTCAAGCGGCTTCTCATTTTGGAAAATTAAAGCTGGGTTGGGAGTTGGGCACGGACCTTATTTCTTCGTTACCAGCAGAACAACTTAGAGAAGAAATCCGCTTTAAGGCTTGCTCCCAAGGTTTACATGTTGATCTAAACCTTTAATTTCTTTGCCTGCTGCCTCTGCTTCCGAGTGTCTTCTTCTGCTGGCATCCCTTGCAGAGCCGCAGACAACATGTTTGGTAACCATCACGTGTGCCTCGTACCTTCTGTGTGTGGCAGATTCACGGGAAGGTTGTTTATGGCTTGTACAGTGTGCGTGTGTTTGCAGGGACGAGCCGGTGTGTGCCTCTTGGCTAGGTGAGCACAAACATTTCCACGCTCGGGAGCGGAGGACCGTGTGGCTCCTCTGCCACGCGCCCCTCGCTGCGAGCCAGGGCTGTTTCTCCACGTAGGTGGTAAACAGCAAGTTTGATCCGGGTGGACGGAGGTGCTGCTGCCCGTTTCTTGGTCTCTGATTTCTGCAAAACGCTGTTGTAGCTTCTGGCCTTCAGCAGCATCTGTGCAGCACCAGAACTAGAGGAGAGCTGGAGAAATCCGGGCGACCTCGGGTGATGGAAGCAGAGCGCTGGGCTGGATCCAGGCTCCCAAAGCCGGCCTGGCCCTGTGCTGGCTGGTGCTGGTAGAGCTGGGAGCTGGCAGGGCTGGGCTGCCTCGGTGTGTGCTGAACTGGGTGTCTGTGCCTGCGCCGTGCACACGGGCGTCCCAGCGAGCTCATTTCAGAACAAAGGGATGCAAACAACCTGGGAAGCAAAGGGACGCGAGGCAGGGGTCTTGTGAAACACCACGGTGCCTTACTCTGCCGTTTCTGGGCTTCCAGATGAACTGTGGCTGCTCATTGTTGCCCCTGCCCTCAAATGAAAAGATGTTTTTATTGCGAGGGACCCTGCTTTTCAGCTGGAGTGATTGAGAACTGAAGAAAACCCTCGCCAGCGGGGACACAGGGCAGTGTGTGCCTCGCCTGTGTTTATTGCTGCTGCACTGAGCACTTGCTGGCTGCTGTCTCTGTGGAGAGAGCTCGGAGCTTTGCTCAGAGAAGCACTAAAGAGGCACAGCAGTGGTCACCAGAAGCCTGGTGTGCTCGCAGAGGGTCAGGGTCAGCTGGACAGAGCACAGCCCCTGCAGGCTGAATGATTCTGCAATGCTTGAGGGGTGTTGGAGGACCTCTCCTGCTGCCTGGGACCTGTTTTGGAGAGGCTCCAGTGCAGTGAGGAAGGGCTTTAATGAGCTTCTTGTGCTGTGCAAGTGCTCCTGAATTTGGGGGTAAATATGCAGGTGTTGTGAGGTCACCTACAGTGCTGTGCTTGGCCATGCTGCTGTGCAGGTGGGCAGATGGTGCTTGACACCACCAGGCTCTGGATCACCCTCTTCTTCCTGCACAGAAGTGCTTTGATCTGGGATTTTGGGCTGAGGCTGCCTCTTCTTCCCGGTCTGATTTCCAGCTGGCTCCCAGCATCAGCTCCTCACTGCACAGCCCTCCCTGAGACACCTGACTTGACAAAAGATGTGGAGCTACTGCAGGTCCTGGGGGCTGAGTGGGGGCTGTCAGTGCCCAGCTCCCCTTCAGCTGATGCCACTGGTGTCCCTGCACGGCACGTGGGGATGCTGATCCAATGACACCACAGGTGGACAGCAGCTCTGGCTGCAGTGCTGGGGCAAATCTGTCCTTTGAGCTGGTTTCTGAATGCTGCCTGCGTGGTGAGACAATTGCTGAGTGAATCAGATGGTTCCCCTGGCTGTGTGTGTTCCCAGGAGGCAGTAATTTGGGTGAGATGCCCATGTGACTCTCACAAACATGCCCAGGTGGGTTTATGGGCCTCTTCTGCCTTCATTTCTTTTCTGGTGCTTGCAGTACCCCCCTCTCTGGCCGTTCTCTCAGGTTTTTTTTGCAAGCTTTACCTTTCATTCTCCACCTCCAGAGTTCTGTGTCTCTCCCTTGTCAGCAGTAAGCCTGTGCTAATCACTCTTTCCTAGGAAGGCACTTCAGAATATTTAATGGTTTCTAGAATAAGGATTTCTGGGAAGATCAGGCTCAGTGTGCCAAGTCAGGAGATACCCAGTGTTGGCATAGTTACTGGGGTACCTTGCTGATTTGGAAGGTTCCAGCACTTTTTTTGGTTCCCAGACCCACTTCAGTGGGAGCAGGGGCTGGAGCACGTTGCTGTCACGAGGGGAAGGAAGGAAGGAAGGTTTTCCCATTCCTTGTTCCCAGCACGTCCAACAGGAAGGCCGTATTTCCCTGGAGCGCCGTTGTGCTACGATGCTCTGGACATCGGGCAGATTGCGTGTCTTGGGGAGGAGTGGGAATGCTTGTGAAGCCCTGAGGTGCGTGGTCACAGAGACACCTGCCAAATTCCGTGGGTGAGTATCGCTGGGTTCCAGCTGCAGGGCGCTAGCAGGGCTCCTCAGAAAACCTGCTTTGGGTTCGGCTGTGGGGGCCACCAGCAACTGCACAATTAGTGCTGAGTGCATTTGCTAACTGTGCCATTAAGGAGCGAGCAATGGACAGATGGAGGGAGGAAGAAGCGCAGGGCTGCTCTGAACACACCCCGTCCCTCTAGACTCCATCTTGCACAGACATGGATGAGGACCAGAAGCGCTGGGGAGATGCTCTTTAAGTTACATGAAAGAGGGGGTCAGTCTAAAGAGTTGTACCACTCTTTCCCAAGCTTGGAAATTTGGGCATTCTGCCCTGTTTTCTTCATGGACACTCTGCAGTTTTCCCTTCAGCAAGTCCTAGTAAGAGATTTGGGTGGGTTTTTTTTTTTTCCTTCTTTGAGGCTGTTAATAGCCAATTAACATTCCTAAACCCTCGCTTGGTTACACGCAGTTAAATGCACGTTGCCTGCATCTTCCCCCCCCCCCGCTTTCCAGAGGATCAGGGATCCCTGCAGGTATTCAGATCAAGACGTTGGCTGATTCAGAGCTTTCCTGAGTGGGAAGTGACAGCTGAATAGCCTTGCACGAGGACAGCCCCGGCACGGGCTGGAGGAGCTCCAGTGCTGCTTTTCCTGAGGCACACTGGTGGGTGTTCCCATCCCTTCCCTTTGCTCCAGCTGCTGCTGTGCACCGAGGGACCCCTTCGGCTGCTCTGCCATCAGCATCCTCTCCAAGAGCTACTCTTGTGTGCTGAAATCTGAGGAGCTCAGTTACGGGGCTGTTGAAATCTCAAGAGTGGTTTTGCGAGCTGATTTTATTAGGGAGTGGCCAGTAGCTGTTGGGCTCCTAAAGCCCTTGCACCCGCTGGGTTCTTGTGTGTGTCTGCGGCTGGGCTCACAAGAGCCCCAGGAAAGGGCAGAAGTGATGCTGAGAGCTGCTGTGCCGTGGGAACCACACTGGGACCTGGCTGTGGGGAGCTCTGGAAGATCCCCTAAACTGTCTGCATGGTGAAACCTCCTCCTCCTCCTCCGCAAAAGCCTCCTTGTGTTTTCCAGCGCGTTTCCTGCTTGGCAGCAGGGTGATGAGCAGGACTGGGTCTGCTTCCCAATCCATCTCCAAGTGTGAAGTAGCCAAAGAACGAGGAAAACGCCCTGCAGCCTCTTCTGTCCAGCTTCCCAGGAAAAATACAGCGCAAGAACCAAAGGAGAGGGGTAGGAAACAGTGCCAGGCTGTTTTCCAGGCTGTGCTGTCCTTCCCGAGTCCATGAGTGCAGCCACAGCAAACCCCCATTTTGGGGACGTTCTCAGTGTGAACAAACTGAGATGTGGCTGGCGAAATATTCACTTGGGCAAGGAGTGAAAACAGATTTTCCTCCCAGTGCGGGTATGTAGAACTGCTTCTGATGCTTCAAATGAGACTTAAGCACAAATCTGACTTAGTTCAAGCAGCCCTGTTACCCTTGGCTAGCATCTTCCTCATCACAACTATCCAAAGTAGAAAATTAACCTTCACCTCTGTAGCATATTGAAGGAAAACTCCATGAACAACGTTTAGTGGAAATGAAATTGTTTAGAGCTTCTTGGCACCCACGTGGAAGGTGTTCTGGATTTTATCACTGCTCCTGACCCTCTGAATTACCTTGTTCCTCCATTTTCTGGTACTCTTTTCTTCAGCTTCACTTTTCCGCTGTTGGTGCAAAATCTTCCCCACCCACGGTCTCACCAAACCTGGTAAAGATGGTCCCACATGTTCTAGAAGAGCCACAACAGTTCCTGCAGAGCCAGGAGGCACCTGCTGCAAATCCAGAGTGTCCTCGTTTGTGTGGGGATCCCTGGTCAAAGTCTGCTGGCTGTGCAAATTCTGCCCAAACAAAGCATTTTTTGAAATCAGCAGCTGAATGGGAAAATGTTGATTCCAGTGAAAATTCTCAGCAGTGTTTTGGGGAGGGGAGAGTGAAGAGAGCAATGGTTCTTGTATTTTTTTTTAATATATATTTTTTTTGCTTTTGGCTAGTGTTTGAAATTGCCTTAGGAAAAAAAAATCAATTAAATACTGTTGTATAATATGCAAGCTGAAGTGAAATGAAAGGGAAAAGTTGAAAGGAAATCCGTTGAGAAGCTGCTCATTGAAGAAGTTCTGAATTTGCCTTGTAAGGAACATCAACATTTTATCTGTCCTTGTCGTGATTTGGATCGAGTCTCCCCGAAATGCTGGAATTTCCCACAGAACAGATGTTCAGCCAGTTAATTTGTGCTCCATCAGCAAATACGTGAATTTCCAAGGCTGTGTGTCCCTTCTCAGCTGGAAGGTGGCGAGAGCCAGAGGAGCCATCCCAAATCAGGGCTTTTCCCACCAGAGCTGTGGGTGTGTCCGTGCCCGAGGCTCCTGCAGCCTCCACTGGGGTGAGGATGAGCTTCCCTGGGTGGAATTCGGGTAGAATCCCGATTAAATCAAGCCTGAGCACACCGTGCCTCAATTAATCCACGCTTTAATTTTTGCAAGGGTTTTAAGTGAGTGATGGCGGAGGAAGAGAAAGGCAACCAGGGCCAAGTGCTGGGTTTGCTTTTTTCCCCTGTGCCTGCTGTTAGTGAATGTCTTGCCAGAACAAAAGCTGAGGTGGGTGGTAAGGACTGGTGGTGTCTGGCTCTTACCTTCTGCCTGCCTGCCTGGCAGCTTGTATGCTCCTAGAGCTAAAAACCAAGCATCAGGCACAGCCTCCAGGAAGACTGTAGGGCCAAAATGCTGTGGGGAGACCAGCTAAATGCAGAAATGTGACAAAACGTGACCCAGCCTGGCCTCGTGCCTCTTCTCTTCCAGGGGCAGGGGTAGCCAAGTTCGCCTGTGGGATCTCCAGGTGTTCCCATCCTGCTTGGCTGAGCCTCCTGCTCCCTCTGCACGGGATTTCTGCTGGGGGTTCCCCTCTCCCATGTCCCTGTGCAGAAACCCCTGCTCCTTGGCAGCACTGAGATAGTTCCCCTGCCCCCTTCACCCTGGGGCAGCCTCAGCTGGCTGAGATTTGCCCTCCAGCTGCTGGGGTTTGGCTTTCCCAGCACCTCCTTCAGTGCTGGAAGGAGCTGCCTGAGGCTCTGCGGCGTTGAGTGGAGAAATCCAGAGGTCCCATTTGGCCGGCACCAGGATCTTGCCCTGGTTTCTGCGTGCTGTGATTGACTGGAGCCTTCACTGCTGGCTCTGGGGGCTCACAGGGCCCGGCTGTGCCTGGCTGCCACGGTGCTGAATCCCCCGTGTGCCAGACAAGGAGTGTTGTGAGGGGGAGATATCACGACGAGCTTCATTTATCCAGGCTGTTGCTTGGCAGTGCTGCTCCAAGGTGCATCAACGTAATGAGATACATAAAAGGAGAAGGCAGTTAAATGTGCAATAACATCACAATAAAAGTAAAACTGAGCATTAATGAAAACTCTGAGCACGCTAAGTGTAGTATCGTCGAGCATTCCCACCACCTTGGGCCTCGGTGGTCAAACTTAATAATAATTTCTGGCAGTGTCATTACCGGAATTAAATGAGGGTTTAACTGTCTAGAAAAAGATGTTGGGGGAAAAAAAAAAATGGGTCTTGAGACTTCACAAGCGGTTCTGCTGTGTGGGTGTCACCGAGGTGGCAGAGGCACCGGGTGAGCTGGGGGCTGCTGCGAGGCCCAGGTGCTGACTGGGGCCGCAGGGCAAGGTGGAGGAAGGGGTGGGTGGAAGAATAGCCAGTGTGGTTACTTTGGAAATCGAGCTTTGCATTTGCTGCTGAAGCACCTGGGCAGCTGCAGGATCTGCTGTGAGGGTTTTAGGTGTATTTACCTGCTCGGCTCTGACCCCACGATGCGGCTTCCCCAGGGCTAGCAGTGCTCCAGGGCACGATGCTGCCTTTGGTTCCTGGGGGTTCCCTGAGACTTCAAATACAGGACCCCAGAAATACTGGCTGCTGCCCAGCATGAAAACCTGAGGTGTTTGCTTTTCCCTAGTAAATAAAATCTCTTTTCTCTCCTCTCATTCCCCCCATCCCTCCCTGGCAGGTTTTGGAGGCTCGTTCTGCAGTGGCCGCACGCTGACACCATGGCGCCGAGGCTCCCGGGAATGGGGCCCTTCTCCCTCCTCAGCCTTGGAATCCTAGTCCTGGTTCTGGCTCTTCCTGCTGCTGCTGGGTAAGGTGGTGAGTGCTGAGCTGTTGGCCAAGGCTGCAGTCCTCTTGCTGAACTTAAAATATCCTGGGGTCAGTACCTGCGTGAAGCAGCCCAGGGCAAAGCAGTAACAAGGGTCTCTGCTGTGTTTGACCCTCCCCTTGTCCCTGTCCCCCTGCCTTTCACCCTGGGACTGTTCAGTCCCTAACGTGGCTGAGATTGGCATTATTGGAGGTGCTCTCACTGAGGACAGTTGTCAGCATTTTTTGCAACAAAACCTGTTTTCAGCTTTGGCCTCTGCACGATTCCTTCTGGGCAAGGACTCTGCTTGCCTGAGTTTTAACCTGGAAGAGAGATTCCCCCCACCCCATTTAATATTTTAATACTATTTTAAAGAACAGAAAATCAATCTGTTTCGTCTGTTTGGCTGCTAGTGGTGTAATGACCCACGGGCAGCACACCTGAGCTGCTGCAGCACCGGGGTTCTCTGCCAGCCCTGGCTGGGCACGCTGCTCTCCTGTGCCTGGGTGTGCAGGCTCTGGCTGTCCTGGCAAGGAGAGTGCTGCTGCCAGCCTCACCTTCCCAGCCTCTGGAAGCTGTCTGGAAGAGATGAAAGCCTGTTAGTCCGTGACTGCATCCCGCCAGAGCCTGTGCTGGGTGAGCTCGGGGAGCCCTTCGAGGAAGGAAGACGGAGGGAGGACCTCTGCTCAGAGGGACAGAAATGCAAATAATACATGACTTCTATAAAACATTCAGAAAAGCCTTTAGAGTACCAGGTATGGACACTGAAATGCTGTCTGCTGTTACAAGTCCAGTAGGGATCAAGGACCCTCGTGCATGAAAAGATGTCGGTGCTGCCCCTGCCGCCCTGCCCTGCCTGTTTTGCTTTGTCTGCTTGGATCTGGCTTTGCAGCTGCATCCTGAGTGTGCCTTGCCCTGTAAACGCTGACCCTGCCCTCCTGCAGAGGCACAGCCAGCCCTGGGCTCTGCCCTCTCACCCCCTCCAGCTGCTGGGGCCGGGTCCCCTCCCCACGGTGGCTGTGGGGGTTGTCCCCATCCCCTGTGCCTGCAGCTCTGCCTCCCCCACTGCCACCTTTTCCTCCCCATCACGTATTCACCGGAGCCACTGCTCCCTCGCCACCTGCCGCGCAGGGATTGCTCGGAATATTGGTCCCCAGGAGGATTTGCTTCCTAAATTGTGTGCGAGGGGACCCCTGTGCTGCTGTGGCACAGCTCCCCAGAGAGCCTGTGCACAGGTGGCAAGGTAATGACTTTTCCTCCAGCCTATCCTAATTAAATTTGCTGTAAACCTCCATCCTTCCTGCCTAAAGGATTTTAATTATTTTAAAACCTTGATCCCCCACATCTCTTTGCAGTTCCTTTGTGCCTTGCTAAAGGGCAGCTTTAGCTTTTCGGTGAGGTGAGGTGAGGCAGCCCAGAGCTTTCCTGGGGAAGGAATTCTTAGCCCAAAGCAGGTGCCAGGCAGAGGTGCTGCTGGCTCTCCCCTGCCTGCACCTTCCCTTGTCCTGCCTACGCTGCTCTTCCCCCAGCACCTCCCGAGTGAATCCCACACTGCTCACATTGAAGTCAAACCCTCAAATGCCGGGCTAAGTAAAACAGCTTTGAAATTTGTAAACTCATTTTTCCCATCACCGCTGAGCCTCCGCCAGGAGTTCCTTCACAAAAATCCGTCCTCTCGCTCTTTATGTGATGGGTAATTTTTAAAGATAGCTTATAAAACATTAATGAATGAGCTTTCATGAGCATGCTAGCTATTCATAAGTTATAGATGGTTATATACTCATCAGCAGACACTGGGACAGATTGCTTTTAGCCATGACATCTATTGAAAGCTGGTACAATTGAAACCCCACTAATTACTGCAGGCATTTGTTAAATTTCTCAAAACTCTGCTTACCTGCAGGGAGTTCAAGGCCAGATGAAAAGCCAAAAGCAACGTTTGGATTCAGATGGAAATCTTGGAGGCTGTGATGCAGTTTGTAATGGCAGGGGTGGTTCGGATCGGGCCGGTTGTGTTAGGGCTGGGTTAGGTGTGATCCCAACCATGCCTCACCTCCATTCCCTATGGAAACTGGAATTCCAGCACTGTGTTATCCTCCTTGTGCTCCTGGAGGCTCAGCTGCCTGGCTTGACCACTCCTCCAGGTGTTGCTTTGCTAAAAAGCAGAGGCCAGGTGGTCCTGTGAGAGGTGGGATGTGACCCCTCAGAGAAGTGGAGCTCGGGCACTTGAAATGCAATTTCCCAGAGTGTTTGGTCAATGAAGCCAATGAAAATTAATGTCAGAATTGCCCAAACCGGAATATTTCAATTAACTGCAGCATTCTAAATAGTATTGATTCAGCCTGACTCTGGAAGTACCCATACCCTGCTCTCAATTTTTCCTCTTTTGCTAGGAAATACTCTTTGCTCTATTTTTATCCCACAGAATCTGGGTTTTCTGTTGGGCGAACGTTTTGATAGAGAACTCCAGGCCAGCTCTGGTACTTGTCACCTTTCTGGCCCTGCACGGTGTATTTACAGTTGCACCAGTAGTGTCAGGGGTAACCAGTCTGACCACATGGGATGCAGCAGGATTAAGCTTTGAACTCCCTAAATAATATTCCTTTTCCTGTAGTTTTTTGTTGGTTTGTTGGTTTTTTTCCCCCCTGGTGCATGCTCAAACCGGTGGCTGCACACAGCAAAGGAAATAAGGCTGAGGTGGGAAGGAAAGGGGCAGAAGTGTTAGGAAGTGACAATTTAGGGGCTTCTCTTCCCCCAGCACAACACTTCAGATGGTCATAGGTGCTGTCCTTGGTAATTGTAACCATGAATTGCACCTCCACCACCTCTGGTTTGTGGCATTCGTGGTCTTCCTCTGGCCAGTGCTCCCCAGTTATTCCGCTCTCCATTTAGGGCCAGTTTGCCAGTCAGGGCTTCCCTGCTCCCGAGGGGCTCCTGGAGTCGCTGCTGAGCATCCCTCTGCTCCAGCAGCCTTTTTTCCCCTGCCTGGCTGGGCTCCCTCAGCCATCCCGCTGCCTCGCCGTGCCTCTTAATCTTTTTTTTTTGGCCTCATTTGTCTCTCTCTTATTTCCTCTTCCATCTTCCCTGAAAACTCTTCATCTCTATAGATTTTTCTTTTCTGCTTTCTATTACTTAATCTTCTGCCTTTCCATTTGTTTTGGTCCTAACAGCTATTTCTGCTGGGGAAAGCTGTGCTTGAAGCCACAGCACTGCTGCTCTGTGTCATCTGAAATCTCTTTTAGAGGCAGGTGGTTCCAGAAGGACTCACCAGCTCCTTTTCTGTTGATTGAGAGGAAGACACAAAATGCAAATGTATTACTTGAGCCCCTTGTGTTTGCAAAACTGCACTGAAGGTTTTGTTCAGTGAGAGGTGCTTTTTTTTTTTAAGAGGAATTTACTCCTTGTTTTATTCCACTTTTGGCAGAATGTGTTCTGAGGAGATCATCTTGTCTGGGGGCTTCCAGGCTTCTTGTGCTGAGCAGAGACGGGAACGTGGAAACGCATTTGTTTTTATGAACAGGGAAAGTTCAGCAAACTGCAGAGATGGTTCACCGAGTGTTTTAATGATCATGCTTTAAGCCTGAATTCTTACTTCTCTGTCTCCCCTCTTCCCTGGGGCAGAGATCTTTGAAATGGCTCAATCTGGCAAAGTGCTGGTGTCACTTCTTCCATGCTGCCTGTAAGGAGATGGTGGCACTTGAATGACTGAGCTTCCCACAGCTTCTGCTCAGAAAATGTCGCTGTCACGTCTGAGACGGGTAAAGAAAACGACACAGAGTCCAGGCTCATGAACAAGTGGAAGCACTTTAATAATTTTCTAACTACCTTTATAGGATAGATGGCAAAAGTGTGTTGAGTGGCAATAGGTAATTGGTTCCTCGGCCATCCACCCCTTGAGAGGATTGGCCAAGCCCTAAGATACCAATTCCAAAATATTTTCAAAGTCAAAGCCATAACAATCTTGCAAAACAGCCTGCGGGTGCAAGAAGTTTATGGAACTGTGACCTTGTTTAAAATAGTTTACATAGGAAAGACAGTCTGCTCACAGAATATTGAGAAAAGGCTGAAGAATTTCTCTGCTTCCAGCTTTTTAGCACCTACAGAAAATGCCCCTTCTTAGGGGCAGGCAAGGGACACTGAGGCAGGCTCCCTGTTAAAATAGGGCTCCTAAACCCCGTGCTGGCTCTGAGCAGGGAAAGGTGGGAATGGGAGGCCTCAGTGGTGAGGTCTGTGGGGAGTTGATCAGAAATACCCTGTGGTGAGTCCTGCAAACACATCACTTCATCAAAAGCTGAGCCCCGTCCTGCAGTCTGGGCTGGAGCAGGAACCAACATCCCTTCATTCCCTGTAGCTGCTCAGAGCGCGCACGGCGTAGATTTCCCTTCTAACGTTTTTTTCCTGGTTTGTTCCCCCCTCCACGTGTGCCAGGCTCTCCCAGAAGCACGTCTCGGACGTCGTGGACGACAGCAAAGACAACATCACCATTTTCACACGCATCCTGGACAGGCTCTTGGACGGATACGACAACCGCCTGCGGCCTGGGCTCGGAGGTCAGTCGGGTGCTTCCCACAGCTGCGTGGCTTCAGCAAGGAGAGGCAGCACAGATGACTCTTTAAAGACTCTGGTGCTGTCAGGAGGGGAGGCAGGTTCAGTGCCAGGCTCAGCCTGTGGCTGGTTCCCCATTTTGAGTCTGTTTTCGCTGTTTGATATCTCGTGGGCTGAGAGGTGAAAGGTCCCTGGGTGCTGTGGTGGCCTGTGACAGTGCAAGGACAGGCCTGTAGATGGAGCAGCTGTGGATGAACTTATTCCTGCTGTTTTAGAGGCATTACCCTTCCAGAAATGCTGATACATTCAGAAAAGAGACATCGAGGGGCTGGAGCATGTCCAGACAAAGGCAGCAGAGCTGGGGAAGGGTCTGGAGCACAAATTTGATGAGGAGCAGCTGGGGGAGCTCAGCCTGGAGAAAAGGGGGGGACAGTCTCACCTTCTGCAGCTCCCTGAAAGAAGGTTGTAGCCAGGTGTGGGTCAGTCTGTTCTCCAAGGTAACAAATGACAGGACAAGAGGAAGTGGCCTCAAGTTGCACCGGGGGAGGTTTAGATTAGATGTTAGGAAAAAAAATTCACAGAAAGAGTTGTAAATCTCTGGAATAGGCTCTCTGGGGAAATGGCAGAGTCGCCATCCCTGGAAGTGTTGGTGTGGCACCTGGGGACACGGGTTGGTGCTGGACATGGTGGTGGTGCTGCGTGGACAGCTGGAATCGATGATCTTTTCCAACCCTGTGGTTCTGTACCACCAGCTCGCCGGACCTTCAGCTCATGTTCTGAAGGTTCGTTCTCTTGCAGGACCTTCAGCTCATGTTGAAGGTTCGTTCTCTTGCAGGACCTTCAGCTCATGTTGAAGGTTTGTTCTCTTGCAGGACTTTCAGCTCATGTTGGCGTTGCCTTTTGGTCAGTTTGCTTTGCTGCAGAGCCTCTATCTCCACATGTTCTCAGTGATTTCCTATGCAGCTGTCACCTGGCAAGCTCTCCCCCCCTGCTGCTCTGGGCACCGGGCACTCACCCAGGCGCTGCTGCCTCCCGAGCGGCATTCAGCACTGCTGCCACCATTGCTGCTGCTGCAGGGGCTCTCTGCAAGCTCCTGCACTTGTCTGAGGGGCTTCAGAAAGCAAAGCCATGGCAGTCACCTTCCCACCTAAAGCCTACAGCTACAGTCAGCGTGGTGTGAGGGGGCAGAAGGAATGGGGAGATGTCTGGGGAAGGCAGCTGTGAGGGTAGGGAGGCGCGGGCCTGGCTGGTTTCCTGGTGTGTTGTTGCTGTGGCAGAGATGGCCCCTCTCAGGTGCTGGCAGCTGCGTGTCCCTGGGGCTGCCGGAGGGATGTCCCTGCACTGCTCTGAGCTCTCCTGCCCAGCAAAGGGGTGCTGCTGGACCGTGACTTCCACCCAAAGCTGGAGTCACCACATGCTGACCCATTTTCTGAAGGTCCTGCTGCCAAGAGCTGCTTTCCTGAGCTCTTGCGTGCTGATGGGATCTCCTGGAATGGCACTTTCCTTCCCCAGAGCAGCTTTGCCTCTTCCCAGCCCCCTGTCCACCTCTGTGCCCCAGCCCTCTGCCCTGCAGCTGCCCTTTGAGGCCACACCAAACCTGGGGAAGAAGGACTTTTCCAGCGAGCATCCTCCTCTCTGCTGTGCTGCAGGACGCAGACAGGAAAGGGTTACCATGGCTGCATAAGCAATCCATCAGTTTTATTGCTTTTGTTGCTTGTTTCTTTCCCCCGGAATTAACTGTGGTCCCACTAATAGCTTTGCTTCCTCAAGTCTCCCCGAAGGCTGTATTGATTGAACTGAAACGGGTTCTGCGAGGGGACTGAGGGGGCACTTGTGTTCACTGCAGGCTCAGCTGCAGCCAAGCCCGTGCAAAGTATTAACAAGAGGACTCCCAGGAGCCCCTTGCTGGGGGAGTTCAAACCTTTCTTGGAACATCTTTGCTCTGTTGCTTTAGATCCTTTAATAACGTGTTTAACATAATAAATTGCCTCTGCCTGAGCCAGCCATTGCGTCTTGAAAGAGTGCTTTCACCTCGGTGTTCCCCTGCTGAGGCACTCTGGCAGCCCTTGTTGATGAGGGCTGCAGGTTTTGGGGGCTCTTGATTTGAGTGAGTTGTCCTCAGTGTGTTCCTGTGTGTGTGGAACAGCCTGGTGAGCCAGGCTCTCTCCAGTTTTAGTTGTTCTTCCCAAGGCTGAACCCTTGGAGGTCTCTCAGGAGGAGCATTAGAAGCAAAGACCTTTCCTACTGCTGCTGGTGGCCAGAGAAGCTGAAATGGTCCTGCAGACTCCAGAGCTTGGGGCTGATGGAAGAGCCTGGGGTGGCAGTCAGCAAGAGATGGGCTCCTGCTGTCCAAGGCTGTGTGAGGGCTGGGAAAGCGATTGCTTTGCTCCAGGTGAGCAGCTGTGGGGATGTGTGATGGACAAGGAACATTGGTTTTCCTGTGAGACAGCACTGGGCAGTCCCTGCAGTCTCCCCATTTCCCTTGGGAATGTCTTCCACTTGCTTTTCTGAAGATGTCAGGCAAGAGCATCCATCAGTACCCTGCAGTCCATGGAAAGGGCAGATGTGGTGATCTTGTGTCCACACCCAGGCTGGTGGAAGGATGGAGTTCCCTAAACAGTGTGTAACCTGTGTGAAGCAGGCCATGCAGGCTCTTGGCTTGGCTGGTTTCCCTGTTCTGGATGGGATCCCCCTGCAAACACTTGGGGTACGGAGGGCTGAGCAGGGTTTGGGGCTGCAGCACCTCTGAGGGCTCTGCAGTGCTGTGTGTGCTCAGTGCTGTCCCCGTCCCTCCGCTTCCCGTGCGCCGGGAACCGAGCAGTGTTTGTTTAGACTTTGGGAGGAGACACTGTGTAAGCAGCAGAGTGTTAATGTGGTGACTTCTCCCCTCAAGATAGCCTCTTTGTATTTATTTTCTTATCCCCTCTGTTTTCACCATCTGCTGCCACCCACTCTAATAGCTCCCATGCCAGAGCTCCTCTTCCTACCAGGATGCTGCAGACACGAGCTGAAGCAAAGCCGTGCTGAGGCTGCTCAGGAGTGCCTGGTGCTGCAGAGCCGGGCTCCAGCTGAGGGTGGCCCTGGGCCCCCCGACTGGAGACATCCTGTGCAGCCAGGAGTCCGTGCTGTCCTCAGGCAAGGGGAGGTTTGTGAGCACAGTCCAGGCTGACTTAGAAGAAGAAAGGCAGGGGAAAGGTGGCTGTCAGAGGTGGCTGTCAGACCCCTCCTTCTGCGCTGGGGACACAACCATTTGTGTCCCAGTGTCCGGCAGGAGGTTTCTCCCTGTCTCTGCCAGCTGAGCCAGGGCTGGATTCCTCTTAGGAACAGACCCGAGTCATTCCTCTGGCCTCATGGCCTCTGAAAGACATTTTGGGCTTGGGGAAGGGGTAGCTGCATAAACGGATCATCTTCTAGGACTCCGAGTGGGGGAGGAGAGGAGGGAACTGTCAGCAGATAACCTGTGCTTCCCCTGGGAGAACACGGGGCAGATTGGTTATTAAGCCAGAAGAGGAGCAGCAAGGGACCCCGGGGGAATGGAGACATCTGTTGTCATGGCCAGCCTTGCAGGATCAGAGCGTGTCCCGAGAGAGCTTCTGTGGACAGCACAGGTCTCTGCTCCTGGTGTGGAGCTGTGGAGTCACGCAGCTCCTCTGCCCAGCCCCGAGGGGCTGCAGTGGGAAGTGTCTGTCTGTAGCTCTCAGGTTCTCCTTGCTGGGGCTCCCTGCAGAGCCTCATTTATGCACCTGGAGCTTACCTGGAGCTTGCAAAAGCAGGACAGAGGAGATGTGGCCAGGAGAAGGAGGTGGAACTGTCTGACCAAGGGAGAAATGTCCTGTGCCCAAAAAGAAGAGATGTTCAAGGAGTGGGATGCAAATGATGGGACCACGAGTGATGCTCCAAGAATGATGGATGCATGAAACTACCCTGTGTGTCCCTGCAGTCCTTACAGGGCCAGTGTGCTGTCCAGCACAGGGACCATGAGGGAGAATGCAGTGGTTGGGGGTTTGAGGGTCAGTGGTGCTCCTGGGACAGCTGTACCCCCTCTGCCTGATTTCCTAACTGCTGGCATTTGGGCCCAGTGTGCTGCAAATGAAGCAGAGCCATCCTGGCAATGCCTGGGCAGGGGCAGGAGGGGACATTTCCAGGCTTTTCCTTCCTTGCAGCATCGAGAATGCTTTAAATGTGCTTTGGCAATGCAGGGCTATCAGGGAACTCCCTACTGCTGGAGGAGGAGGCGTGCGGGACCTTTCCACAGCTGTTTGCAAAGCAGGGCAGGGGTTTCTTCCAGCTCAGCCAGAGACTGCCTGCTGCACGGGGCCAGGGATGTTCCTGAGGTACATTTGGGGTAAGAGTGAGGAACCCAGAGGGCATCTGGAGCAGTGCTGGACAAAGTCTCTGTATTGAGTGTCTGGGAAGCATTCCAGAAACCTGCTGGCCTTTTCCAGGGCATGCCAGGAGGGAAAGATTTTGCCCCAAGGAAGAGGAGAAGAGAGTAGGCTGATCAGGTTTCTAAAAGATGAGTTGTAAACATCCCAGATAAGCCAGTTTCTCCAACTGCAATTAAAAAGCAATTTGTGCCGTGTTAAGCAGCTAGGCCGGGATCGATCAGTGTTATCCCTCCTGGATGCAGCATAACTGACAAAGTAACTCCTGGTATTTCCTTGAAGCTTCTGCAGCGTCTCTGGAGTCCCTGAACAGCTCAGCCCTGCTGAGGGGGTGGTGGCTGCTGAGCATCCTGCCAGGCCAGCTCTGCACCAGACACTGAGGAGCCTCCTGAAGTGTCCATGGGGTTCAGCAGGACCAGCAAACACAGGCATCTGCATTAAAGCAAAACAATTCCCCAGGCAGAGCAAGGCACTTCACCCCTTGGGTTCCTTCTTCCTTGGGCACAGGGCGTGGCACCCGTTCCTTGTCCCTGGGCTTAGGCCCATCCAGGCAGAGGGGAGCCCCAGTTTGTACCCTCCCAGCTGGGCATATCCAGAGAGTCAAAGCAGCCCAGGCTCCTCCTCCTCTTCCCCGCTGTGGCGTTCTTTGTGGCTTGGTGACAGCACTTCCCAGCCCATGTTGGGCTCAAGCAGAGCTTGGTGCAGTCAGGGCCTGCTGCTCACAACAGGGCTCAGATCAGGGCTGCCCACCTGGGCCCGTGGTGCCTTTTATCTGTCCTTACTGTGTCAGCTCTGTCTTGCCAATGGTTGTGACCCACAGCCAGCTGTTAATATTTATCCTGCTGTTGTATTTCCATTATTATTTTGTTGGTGAAGTGCACCTCAGCTGGGGTTTCTCTCGTTTCCTCTTTCTGCGGTGCTGTGTTTCTTCCCGCTCTTTTAATGACGGCGTGGTTTGGCAGGGTGGCTCCTGAGGAGCATCCGTATCCCTGTCTGGCCACCTGTATTTCACTAATTCAAGTGCTGATGGCCAAGAGGTTTTGGATTTGGGTTCAGAGCAGCTCCCTTTAGGCTGAGACATTCCCAGGAGATGCTTGGTGTGCTACACCTCAGTGCATCTGTCATTTTGGCCTGACCTCCTGCGGGTAAGGGCTGGTCTGTCACTGCGGGAGCATTAAGGCAGAGGGGCTGAAATAGTCAGAATAATTAAATTACAGAACTGCCTTCTCCTGAAAGTACAGTGCTCTCCAAGATGAAACAGCAAGACCTTATCTGCCTGGCAGGATCCAGAAGGAAATCTGTTTGCAGTGAAAGTAACCTATAACAGCGGTAGAAATTGTTAAATTGTCCGGATTGAAGCTTACGGAACTTTTATTTCCTCAAATCCGGATGAAACGTTCAAATTGTCGTTTTCACTCATGGATAGGTTTTTCACCTGTGTGTGATGAAGCTGCCTCATAAACATTATCTAGATCTGCTGTTTGTGTGAGAGAAACACGAGATGACAAACAGAGGGGTCCTCTGTGGTTTATTACGGTTTCTAGGCTTTCAGGTCTGTGTTTAGTCTGGTTTTCTGTCTTAATATTCCACTTCTCCCAACTTCTCATCTCTTCCCTCTGATCTGACTTCATGCTTTGTATTGATTACTCCAGGGAGGAATTTGATCCTTTCTTAGGAAAAAAAACCCCAAATCCAGGTCTTATCTCAGATTTTTGTCTTTGTCTGAGCTTCCTTGATGAGTTCTAATTTGAAGCTGAGGCATTGCCCGAGCAGCCTTTCCTTCTGTTTACCTTTCTGGGCAACAGGGACCCTGCTCTGTCTCGTCAAACTTCTGAAGTCGAGATCTGTGAACAAATTAAAGAAAGGTTGTCTTCCCCTCGGGGGCAGCTCTCCGAAGGCAGCTTTGCCATGGATTCTCCTCTCTGGTGCAGAATTCCCGGCGGTGTTGCTGTTCAAACCCCCGGAGCAGGCTCTGTGTGAAAAGGCTTGCGCACATCAGAAGGCAGGCGAGGAGCACGGCCCTGACAGCTGTGCCTAAGGGTGGAAGTCTTCTCTTAAATAAGTTATGAATGTGCTGAGGGCAACAAGCCTGCACCAAAGCTTCAGGGATATCACAAACGCTTGGGAGGGGTCAGGAACCCATCGTGAAAAGAGATTGCTTGCTTTTGGTGTGAAACAGCACCTGGCTTTGGGTCAGCACCGGGTGCTTTGGGTGTCACTGCAGAGCTGTGAGTGGGTCACCACGCCAGGTCCGTGCCCAGCCACCCTCTGAAGGGGCAGTCATGTGGCCAAAGTCCATCACCAGCTGTCCTTGCTGTGCCTGGGCTCTCCAGAATGGCCCAACCACGCCCTCAAGCTGTGGGGTTGTGATTTGTGAGGAGGGGAAGGTGTTCTCCTGCTCCTGTGGATGCCTTTTTTCAGCTGGTGCCTTCCCTTGCTGTGTGTGTTTCCAGCGGGGAGCTGCTGACCCTGCCGTGCACCCACGCAAGAAGATTTTCCCCAAAGGGCGAGAAATTTTTCTAGGAAAGGAAAGGAAAGCCATCTGGAGGGGATTTTTGCCCCAGTAATATGTACTGGAGTAACATCTCAGAGCTGCAGTGCTGGATCAGACACCTGCAGTGAAGCAGTGTGAACGTCGGGCAGCCGATCCCTGCCCGAGGGGGAGCTGTGGATGTGTCAGAGACGGGATGATGGTGTTTGTTTATAATGACTCTGGAAGGCGATAGCTGATGTTTCAGCATGTTGAACATGTGTTAGATGGGTTTAAGAACATTAGTAGATGATGTTATAGGTGGCTATAAACTGCTCGTGAGGATGTCTTTATTGATCTGTTGGACTATGGCAGCTTCTCCTTTATTAGAATTTCCATTCGTTCAGTCCCATGTAAAGGATTTATAATGTGGCTTTGATATGGATTGAGAAAGAAGATTTTTTTTTTTTTATTGGATGTTACAGAGCTTAAAAACAACTTTAATTGGTTTGTTCTGGGAAGCTGGTGGTGAAACAACTGGTCAAATAGTGAGGAAACAGCAGCTATTTTATTTGTTGAGCTAGAGGATAAAATGCAGCAGTTCACATAGTAATACAGAGGCACTGTTTATGTCTGATGAGGCAAAGTCATTGATTGTGTTGGTGGTGAGTTTCAGCCCTGATCTGTCTGGAAGAAGCAATCAAATCCCATCTATGTGAGCCCCCTGTGGAGGGGGGATTAATGCTGCTGATTCAGACCTGTTAGCTTCTTAATGCTGTTCCATTTATTGAAAGGGTATTGTTTGATTAAATAAAAACACTGGGGTGCTTGTGAGGGTGAAAGATGCATGGGGCTTTGAGGAGTGCTGTGAGGCTAAACTGTGCAGGGTCCCTTAAGCAAATACTGTTAAAAGTCAGAGGGAAATACCCTGTTGCAGTAAGTGGCAAAACTCTCACCTGGTGAGGCAGGAATTTCCTGTAATATTTCTTTGTCTACTAACCTGTACCTTAACGTCAAAAATGTGCCTCTGAAGGGTGTGCAGCTAATGTTTATATTAAAAAAAAAAAGAGTGCTTGTGGAATACTGACAATTACAGGCGGGAATGCTGAAGGCTTGGTCACGGGGAGATTTTCCAGCTTTCTGTCGGCATTTGTGTGGAAGCAAGAACTTTCACACGGATGCTGGCCGAAAAACAGTTAGAGGTTTTTGTGTCACTGTTACGTCCGAGGCGCATAAAGAAAACGACACAGAGTCCAGGCTTATAAACAAGTAGAAGCCGAAGCTTTTTGCTTTAATAATTTTCTGCCTACTTTATAGGATAGATCACAAAAGTGTGTTGAGTAGCAATAGGTAATTGGTTCCTCGGCCATCCACCCCTTGAGAGGATTGGCCAGGTTCTAGGATACCTATTCCAAAACATTTTCAAAGTCAAAGCCATAACAATCTTGCAAAACAGCCTGTGGGTGCAAGAAGTTTATGGAACTGTGACCTTGTTTAAAATAGTTTACATAGGAAAGACAGTCTGCTCACAGAATAGTGAGAAAAGGCTGAAGAATTTCTCTGCTTCTAGCTTTTTAGCACCTACATTTTTGTAAACCAATCCTTTGTCTTGCAGGTGCAAGATCGTGCACCTGACTGAAGAAATATTTTGAAATGGGTGTTGCAGGGTTTAGCCAGTCGCTCCGGGAGGTGGATGGTCAAAGGACCAATAACCTTATGCCATTCAGGCGAACTAAGATACAGAAACGAGTCTGTAAATTAATAAATAATGCCATTCCATTTCTTCCTGGATGGAGCTTACGTCGTTTCTTGCCGCCCCCGTTACAACAGTGACATTATAGGCACAGAGTATAGCCTAGAGAGGGATTTTAATCTGCAATTCGCATCGTGAGAAAAGGACACCCTGTTCTCTTTACCTGCTGGAAGGATATAATTCAAACCAAAGTGTTGAGAACAACAGGCATGGAAGAAGCATATGATTTTTTTTTTTCCCCCCCTCCCTCTCCCAACCTGCTAGAAAATCCTTTTGATGACAAAGTTCAGGCTGAGTCAGTGGATGGAATGACTCGTGACTGGAGCGAAATAAATTGTGTCTGAAAAGTCCAGAAGCTGTTTCAGCGTCGCAAGAGCCATTTCAGACAGCTCTGGTTTGGAAGGATCAGTTCTGATACGAGGAACTTTGTTGAGGAAAGGGTCTGAGGACCATAAGAAATGCCCCCCAAAGCACAGCCATTGGCTGGGTACGGTGCCAGAGGCTCTGCACAGGGCTTGCTGCATCCTTCAGAGCTCTTGTTGAGGAGGTTTTGTGTCCACACAGGCCAGATCAGGTTTTTTTCTGCTGTCTGCATTTCTACTTACTCACCTGAGTACTTATCTCATCATGTGGATGTCACTTTAGCCAGCTGTGGCCACTGTCCTGCAAAAAATGAAGATGCAAACTCTGCTGGGTTTCCCCCCCCCTCCCCAAGTTGTGTTTTCTGTGAAGGGTCTGTGCACATGTGGGAATCGAATTCCAGGCTTTTGTGCATGAAGGATTAGAGCTCTTCCCTTTGGAGAGGTGCACCTGGTCTCACCTGAGAATTTGAAAAAGCCTTTTCCTAGAAAAGGGCCTTGTCTGCTTTCATGAGGAAGGGTTAAAGAACAAAAGCATGAAATCTCCTTTCTTCTCCCCTGATCAATCTAGCCATCATTATGAGAGAAGCTTTCTGATAGCTTCTCTTTGTCATGTAATGTTAATACCATTAAGTCCACTTTGGCAAGGGAAGCGATGTATAATTAATTTGCAAATCAGTAAAGTGGATGTGATTTTTATACAAAGGAGAAGGTCTTTAACTGCAGAAGGCTTTGTGTGGGCAGGGCCATGTTTGGATGGGACCTCCCTGGAGCATCCCTCTCCCAGCAGTTCCTCTGTGTGTCCCTCTGGGGACACAACTTAAGTGGGGCCCATTTGCTGCCCTCCAGCAAAGGGACTGAGTCTAACAAATAAATGGGAACCAGGTGGGGCGGGGCTGAGGTTAGGAGTGTGCAAGAGCCTCTGAACACCTGCCCAGCGAGTCGGTGGAGCCAGCTGAAAATGTCTTTAAGACTTTGCCTCCATCCACTGGTTTTGTTGTTTTGGGTTTTTTAAAGCTTTGGCTCTGTTGGAATTATTATTATTTTGATGTAGAATACATTAAAAAGGGGAAAGGAAAAAATTCCAAACCCTATCCGGACTGATTTGTTCCCAGAAAGATGTTCAATTTTGTGTGTATAATTGAAAGGGGCTAAATATAGCTGTATTAATATTTATGGGCCTTATGTTGGAGTCAATACAAGAGTTGCTGTTCAAGGCAATTAAGCTTTACCTTTTCACATGTAGGATTTCGGTGTTTGGAGATGACATTAGCGGTGTGACCTGCATCCAAGAGAGAAAAAACAAAGAGCATGCCATCATCTGTCGAGTGTGATACCCTGTATTTAGTGCTGTTTGCTGACAGGCAGTTTGTCTCCAGCCAGGGTGATCTCTCCAGAGCAGGGCTGCTGTCTTAATAGCAGGGAAATCAGTGCTCTGGGAGGCTTGCAGAAGAGCTGTCCCTGCTGTGTTTTGAGAGGAACTGAGCGACCAGACTCTGGTGACATCACAAAGGGAGGGTTGCCCACCTCTGCTGCCTCTGGAGCTGCTGGGGGTAAAGGGAAAACGATGATGGTGGCACTTCACGGATCCCATTTGTCTTCACACCGTCCACGCCCCGGGGCTGGAGCACGGCAAATGTGAGTGTCAGGAGTGGAAGTGCACAGGGCAAGGAGGGCTCTGTGCCCTGTCCCTGGGCTCGGGCTCTCTGTGCCAGCCTGCAGGGCCAGTCACAACCTTCATGTCACCAAAGCACAGGGAAAGCAAATCCTGTCCGGGGCTCTGAGCTGCTGTGGGGAGCGTGTGCACGGGGAATTAGGTCGGGGCTGTAACGATGAAAACAAGTCAGTTTGCATTAGTAACGAAGGCAAAGTGATGGTGTGCTGGATTTCTGAAGCCCTGCCTTGCAAGAGAAGGGTATCACTGGGATAACACGACAAGAATCCCAGCAGTGGCTGGATTGCCCTGCATTGCTGCTTTTTGGGAGCTGCAGCTCCTCGCTGCTCCGGTTAACAAAGAGCTGTTAGATGCTGTAAAACCTCTCACTGATAGGGTCTGTCTGAGTCCCGCCTGCCTCCTAAATTTGATCAATGTGTCAGGCTTTTCCTTTCTTCCGTCTGGCTCTGAGGACCGCCTTTGGGAAGGAGAGCTGCAGCAAGGAGCCTTGGCTGGGGTGAACCTGCCCTCCCCAGGGCTGCAGGTGGAGATTGGCTCAGTGATGCTGATCGTGGTGCTCATCCCTTCTCCAAGGACTCTCAAATTCTGAGTGGGCGTGCTTCTGTTCTTTCCCTGGTGCGTGGTGTGTTTTGGTAGCTGGAGGCCTTTTAACCTCCTTCAGCAACCCTCAGGGGGGTGCATTTTCCGAGGATTTTCATTAGCTTTGGCTGCTGGAGCACAATGGCTGGTTAAACAGGGAGGGAAAAGTGGAAATCAAAGGGCACACCTGCCGAGGTGAAAATGGGGGCCACGCTCTCAGTGGTGGAAGGCGAGTTTTCAACTCCAAGTGGCCCTTTGGATTTCCACCTCAGCTCTGGGGATTCTCTCCAGGTGACGCTGACCCCAGCACTGATATTTCCAATTACTGGTGGCATAATCCGGGCCCAAAGGTGCTGGCTCCAGAGCAAAGGAGCTTTCCTTGGTGTGCCTGTGAGTGAGCCAGTCCCACCTCGTCTCTGTTCCTGAGCAAGGGCAAGCCAAGCCATACATTAAGGAACAAGGAAATTGCACCAGTTAAATTTAAAATACTCATTTAGCTAAAGCAGTGTAAGCGCCCATGAATATTTATCTGATGTTATGGAAGCGTGTGGACTCCCACCTACTTTATTAAATTGATTTTCAATAAAAATGCAAGTGGAAGACGTTTGATTAATGGCTGGTGGGACGGGACAATTAATGTGAAGCCTGGAGTCAGCAAGAAGTGTCCCCTGAGCCTTTGTGTCCCTGCTCGAAGCAGGGCTAAGGAAACATTTCTAAACTCCTCCAAGGGACACCAGCAGTGTTTATCCGTGTGGTTTTCTAAAATGGGGTGAACAGGAGCTGCTGTTTGGCTGAGGCTTTGCTGAGGTCCTGCCCTTGAAGCCGGCGTGTGATGTTTGCTCCCAGTGTTCTGATTTTCCCTGCTTCTCCCACCCCTCGGAGCAGGCTGCACCTGAGAATTAAACCCAGCAGCGCACTCCGGCGCTCGTGTCGGGTTTGAGTGAGGCTCCCTGGGCCTTTGCATTTAAACATGCCTGGGATTAGCTCCATCAGCCTCCAGATCTGCTCGGCTCCTACCAATTTCCTCGCTCGGATTTGTCTCCTGGAGGAAGGCAATTCGGAGCTGTAATGTTACAGCTCTATTAAGGATCTCCAGCGCGGTTTCCCGCCGGGATCCTCGCGGGGCTGGTGCCGCCTCTTTCCGAGGAGCTGCCGGGAGATGCTGACCGTGGGGCAAGTGAAGGTACCTGGGGGAACCTGAACAGCCCTACACGGCCTGGGGGCTCCCCTATCCCCGAGGGCAGCGGAGCTGGGGGCTCCTCGCAGCCTGGAATAGGAACGCTCCACTGGGGTCTTGTGAAAAATCTCTGGAAGCTGCTGTGGGAGGGATGTTACCTCTCCCGTTCTCTGCAGGGCTTTGCAGAGCCAGGGGTGCAGGGTTTGGGGGGTGATGGTTAGGGGCAGGCGGCGTGCCTTGGCGGGGCAGGGAAGGCTAGGATTAAGCTGAGAGGAGGCTCCATCTCAGCCCCCCTCAGCTCCACCCCTGTGGGGCACGGAGAGGTACCACAACAGCCTGAACCACTGAAGCTGCTGCCCAAGTGGCACCAGGTAAACAATACCTGGGGCACAAATCCTTCCCCCAGCCAGGGTGGGAGCCCCATGCCCAGGCTCCTGCACTGGGGAGCGGGATGAGCACTTTGATGCCCTCACCCCTTCCCAAGGGGCACGTGGCACCCAAAGAGCTACAGCCAGGTGGCACAGGGAGAGCACCCAGGGGCAGGGAGCTGCAGGTGCTCTGCTGCTGCACCTCCAGCGTGGAGAGGCTCGTGCAGTCTCTATTTTGCAGTACTTTGGGGCTTTCTCTACATGCAAATGTGGCAGCAGAGAATGGGCACAGACACTGCTGGCACGTGCTGAGCTGGTGGGGCACTCCCCTCATGCTCTTCTGGGGAGCTGGGCATGGACAAGAGTGATGAGAACAGAAAGAAATAAAAAAATAAAGATGGGAGTAGGTGCTGGCAAATAACTGTGTGGCAGGAAAAGAGAGGGAGAGTTGTGGTTGAAAACAGAAGCTGAGGAAAGGCAGATTGGCAGGCAGCATATTTCTGGAGACAGCTCTCTCCTCTGTAGGCTGAGTCACCTAAGAAACGTGTCAATAAAACACACTCTCGGGCACTGTCTCTAATAAATATATATTTAAGAGAGACATTTCTTCAAAACTTCTGCTAGGAGATGTCGAATTCTGAAGGGATGGCATGAAAAATGACATCTCCAGTGGAAGCAGGGAGTTGCCATGGGAACTGGAACGCTTTGAACATACATCACTAAAACAAGAAAACATTTTCCCCGGCAAAGGAAATTAAAAATTACATACATCTGGAGGCATCTGCCCTCTGCCTGTCTCTGATGGGAGTATCAGAGTACCATGCAGCATATCATAATTCATGTAGTGGGCAGGACTGACAATTCCGTAGCAGCTGCTGGATTTCTGTGAGTAACTGTGATAAAAAAAGCCTTCCTGTCCTTGGGACAGGCAATGCTGGTGCCTGAACAGTGCTGGGGAGGGGGAGATTTAGAGCCAAGATGGAGTTTCCTCTGAAATCGTTTTGCTCACCTGGGGATAAAAGAGCAGCCTGAATGCACAACTAAACCTATCTTGCCACGTGGGCATGACTCCACTGCTGCCAGGGTTTGCTGGCCCCATTTGGCAGCCAGCGACTTTTCCTGGGAAGCAGGGGGAAGGCAGGTGAGAGGGGGTGTCCTGGAGGAGCACAGTGCGAGTTTGGGGGTTTATCTTGTGCTTTGGAGACGCTGTTTTTCCGTGCAGCAAACCCAGCAGGAGTTATTCGCGCCTGGCAGTCAGTGCGTTTCTTTCTCTCCGTCATTTTCCAGTGCATTTCCTTTTCCTTTCCTTCCCGGTGCCTTTCTGGGCGTGTGGCAGCCCCGTGTGCAGAGGTGGCACAGGGTGAGCTCAGGGCAAGTGCTAAACTGACCCGTGCAGGGCAGTGTGAGTTAAATAAGTTTATTTGCACACTGTATTGGCAAATGAGCGCTGGCCAGGCAGGCCAGTGACCCGTGCGTGACAGGGGACGGACAGCTCGCTGCAGAGCTGGGCTCTGGCACAGCTCAGACCACGGTGGGGTGCATAAAGAAGGGAAAACGTTTGTCTGCAGTGCCCTGGCAGTGGAGGAGGCGAAGGATGCCAGAAGCATCACCGGAGGGACGCTGCCTGAGGAGCTGATTGAGTTCTCCACTGAAGGAAACGCCAGCCAGGAGCTAATGGAGGAGGGAACCAGAGTGCAAATTACAGCGTTGCTGCCTGCTAGGTACTCTTGTATCTTGTCTCAGTACCTGGCGCTGGCCTCGGGGGACAGGCTTGAAAAATTAAATGGGCCCTTCCTCTGAGCTGTACAGCAACCCCCCGGAGTCACTTTCTATTTTTTTATTTCCATTTTTTGCCCACTACAGCCCGTCACGTGGCCTGGCAATCCTCAGCCTGCGGAGCAGCCTGGAATGAGATACAGCCAGAGGCTCGGGAAGGCAGCACCGGGGCTGGAAGGCAGATGGGGAGACCGAGGCACAGCAGAGCTGCCGTCACTGCGTGCTCAGTGCCACGGTGCAGAGGGCAGCAGTGCTGGGGCTGGGGCTCAGGGCTCAGCCTGCAGACCTCGTGCACTTCCCTGGGACATCTCTTGTGTTCCTTCTCCCTCAGCAATGACATGAATGTAATGCAGTGTGTGTCTCATCTGGTTTGAGTGAGATTCTGTTCAGTTTTGGGCCCCTCATGACGAGGAAGACATTAAGGGGCTGGAGCATGTCCAGGGAAGGGAACGAAGCTGGGAAAGGGTCTGGAGCACCAGGAGTGGCTGAGGGAGCTCAGCCTGGAGAAAAGGAGGCTCAGGGGGGACCTTACCACTCTCTACAACTCCCTGACAGGAGGGTGCAGCCAGGTGGTCTCTTCTCCCAGGCAGCCAGTGACAGGATGAGAGGAAATGGCCTCAAGTTGAGGGTTGGATATTAGGGAAAATTTCCTTACTTAAATGGTTGTCAAAACCTGGAACAGGCTGCCCAGTGAAGTGGTGGAGTCACTGTTCCTGGAAGTGTTCAAAAAACATGTGGGTATGGCACTCAAGGACATGGCTTAGGGGTGGACGTGGTGGTGCTGCTGGGTTGATGGTTGGACTTGATCTTAGAGGCCTTTTCCAGCCTAAATGATTCTCTGGTTTTTCTTGCATTTGCCTGTTTGCTTCCTGGCTTTCCAATCTTTGCAGCTGTTTTCTCTGTTGTCTATCAATGATTATCAGCTTGGCAACAGCAGCTTTGTATTGCACCTTTGTGCTTATCTTTTTCCTGGGGATCTGCCTGATGAATTGCAGAGCTCAGTAATTGCTTTACAAACGCTAAGGATGTTACTGGCACCGATCTGAAGGTTTCGCAGCTCCTCTTAAAGCAACTGTGGCCTGTTGGGAGGTGGTGATTTCTCTTAAAGAAAGGCTTGCTGAGAATGAGTTAACAAAAGGCTTCGGTGTTTTTGGGAAAGGGAGTAAGCAAAGAGCTGCCAGGGACAGTCTGCCTGAGGAAGAAGCTTCAGAGGCACGCGGGGTTCATGTAGGTTATGGATAAGCCAGGTCTAATAAGTGGTTTTGCCAGCTGGGTTGTACATGTGTGAAGGGATACAGCAAGGGCCCCCGTGGCTGCTTTGTTCTGGTGCCTCGTCTCTCCTCTGTTTGCAACCTCAGCCACGGCACCGAGGCACTGAACCCACTGCAAGCTTTCCCTGAGGGTGCTGTTCACCGAGATCCTTTGGCATGGTCAGCAAGAACGCTGTCACTGATCCCTAAAGGGCAAAATTAACTTAAGGCAGGCCCAAACCAGAACACAGGTGGCTTGCAGGTAACGTGGAGTGGCTTGCCTAATGCTGAGGTAGCAGACTGGCATTTTTGCCCTCACGATACTGCTCCTGCAGCAAAATTCTCCTGGCTTTGGTTTCCTTAGGGCACAGCTGGATGTAGCAGCTGGCAACATGGCATTGCCTGACTGCTCTTCCCCTGTCCACAGGGACCAGCAGGGATTCCCTTTCCCGAGCGCCTCTGGCTTAGCCATCAAGGACGGGCTTTAATACCGAGCGTGTTAAATTATGCATGCTGATTTATATTCACACGTTTTCTCACTGTATTTATAATATATAACAAACACGTTTATGTAGCATCTCCCTTCCATTACCACGGGGTCTCGGAGCACTGCAGAGCCTCTAAAAGCATGCTCATACATACATATTCCTCCTCTGTCTTCCTGACATCTGAGGGTGTCCTGAGTCCTTAAAATAGTAACGACAGTAGCTTTGTTCATTCTGTCTTAGTTCTGTCTGTGGCAAAAATAGCACAGCTAATTTGTAGGCTCTGTTTGTAGTCTGTGTGTGTGAGAATGAGGGGTGTGTGTAAAGCCTCCATGGCTGCACACCCTCCAGCACTCGCTGCTTCTGGCTCTTTCTTCTGTTCCTGCTGGGGACTGGATGTTTGTCAATAACTTGCACCCCATCCTGAGTCCAACCCCCGGATGTGTGTCTTAACGTGGCGATAAGAATACGTGCACGTGGATAAATGGGGGGGAAGCTAAATTAAACTGTGTTCTGTGGAGCCTCATGGTAGGTTTTTAGCCTGGGCTTCTAGTGGTCTAAGGCTTATCACACCCATCTTCCTGCCTTTTGTCTTCCATAAGCTTTAGAGCCCGCTGGCTGATCTGAACAAAGCCTGACAGAAAAGGTAGGTAACTCCGAGATTTGGAGTCCCTGCAAGATTTGTGGAATTAGGAAGCCGAGTGGATAAAGATCCAAAGCAGAGAGAGGTAACTAGGTGGGATCAACTGGTGTTAGGCATCAGAAGAACGGGGAGGAAAAGCTGGTCTGCAGGAAGCAGGGTTTGTTGGCTCCACTGCTGGTGAAGCAGCATCTCTCCTAGGCTGCTCTGCTGGATAGAGCTGTAACCTGCACCCCACGCTCTTGACGAGGGTGAGAAAATGCCTTTCACCGGCGTGGGAGGGTGTGAGATCCCTACAGCACCTTCTGCAGCAACACCTGGACTTACCCAGCGTGCCAGGTGAGCCCGGGGTCCCCTTACCCAGTGTGTGTTGAGACAGAAGGGCACCAGTGTGAACCTACAACCACTCCAGCAGTGCAGCGAGCTCAGACCAGAAAACTGGGCTGCCCTGTGCTGTCACTCCCACAGGAGTGCTGGGCAGGGAGCGCAGTTACTCGCCCAGAAGGGACCAGCAGATGCCCCCTGTGCCTCTCAGTGCTGTGCTGAGGAACAAGGTGTGTCTGACTCCTCCGCTTTAAGCAAGACGTGTGCCCTGATCCAAACTCAGTTGGTTACGGAGTTGTGTAGGTGTAGAGAGAGCTCAGACCTGGGTCAGAGCCACGAACACATGTACAGCACATTTGCAGGCTCCTGAGGGATTTCTCTTCAAAAACCGAGCTGATCTTCCCTACACAACCTGATGCCTTGATGTGGCTACCTGAAAACAGAGGCTAGACGAGAGTAAGAGAATAAAAGTAGGTATTTGTTTGAAGGGCCTTCAAGGGTACACCTTGGGAGTCAAAAGCCTCCGAGGGGCTGCACCCAAGCTGGACACTGGGTCACGGGTTCTTCACACTTTTCTGAGTTTGGTCCATTTGCATATCAGGGTTAATTCTCCAATTATAATTTCAGTTAATGATGTAATTACCCCAAGCTCCTCCTCTCAAGGCTTTAGTTTACACGTTTTGGGGCCTGGGACAGTCAAGGTGTCCTTGAAGAGCAAACCCAGAGAGGCTTTGTTGTGTCTGACCAGCGTGAGAGAGCAGCAGCTCACAGGCCACACGAAACCTCAGAGTTACCCACCAGGCAATACAGGATTTGAAAAATAGAAAAGTTAAAACCTAAGGCATCAAACCCAAGGAGTTTTCCACATCCATCTATGCCTGACAGCGTGCCATAAATCCCAGACAAGCCACGCTCAAGTGGTAACTGGGTCACTTCATGGTCCTGCAGCTCGTTCCTGCAGAGGACATCGGTTGCAGCCATGTGAGGACTCTGCATCTGCAGCATGGGGTGTGAGACAGGGAATAAATCTATTCCCTGCCTCAGCCCTCCGTGGCCCTGCTAAGAAAGGGAGTCAGGGCAGGCTGTCTTTCTGAGGGTTTGACAGGCATCATCTCACTTCATCTGTGCTGAAGAATTAAGCACATGTAATCGCAGACCACGCTGATCTCTCTCATCACGTGTGAGTGGCTGCGTTGTTGGCTGTCTCTCGAGACAGCCCCTGAAATTCTTTTGAACTCCTCGTTCTCCCTGAAATATCCAGGTTGAGGGGAGAAAGGAGAGAAGCACAGCTGGAAGTGACACCACATGCGTAGCTGTGTTTACAGATCGGATGATTTCTCTCTAGTCTGGCTGGAGGACATGCAATTGTAGACACTGATGTGCCATCACACCAGAGAGAAGGTAGTAATTAATCACCATGGCTCACAGAGCAGCAGCTTGGGAACTGGCTGTACAGCAAATGCTGGCAGTGCCAGGGGATTGGAGCAGCAGCAGTGGGTGAAAAAAAGCCTCGGCACCCCCGGACTGGGGAAACAGGCTCAATGCTTTCCTGGCGAGCAGCAGATAGCCTTGTTCCCCATCTGAACGTGGTGCCTTTTTGATCATAACCCTGCAGAAGTCACTGGGAGCGTAACTGAGGGTGTCAGAGCTGTTACACAGACCCAGTTATTCTGGAATCAAGCAAATAGCCAGGCAAAACTGCGTGAGACAAATCGTCCGTGACATGGCAGAGCTAGATAAGGATCCAACCCAAAGGCCTTGTTGGCGATCCCCTGCAGGCTCTTACTCACCCCTGCTTTTGCTGAGATAAGACATTTGTTTCAGACATTTGTATTGTTTCTTTCCTTACTGTGTGGTTTATTCTGCAGAGCACAGATTTCCCAGTGCTCTGTCCTTGGCTGACCCCGCTTTGCAGCAGATGAGCATCCTGTCATCTTTAACCACACTGTCTCAGGTCACCAGCCTTCACCCACGGACCCTGCTCATCCTCATCGCTGTGCTCCCTAGAGACAGGCAGGTGCCATCAGAGGTGATGGTGAGGTCTGGGTGGGCTGAACTACCTGTGGGATTACCTGCGGGGCCAGCGGGGTCTCAGCTGTGTCATGATGTTTCTGCCCAAGTGAGTTTTCCTGGAGATGTGGGGGTGTTTCAGGTAGTTCAGGGCGTTAGAGCTGGTGCTGCTGTTTCCTCTGTCTGGCCTCTGAAGGGCTGGGCCAGCTGCCAGCCCCCCTGGTGACACTCCTGGCCCTGCTGGCTGCCATTTGGCCCTGACAGGACCGAGACATCCTGTGTAGGTTCTTGCTGCTTGTTGTCAGAAGAAAAACATGTACACGCTGCTGTCCACTTTTGGGAAAGCTGCCCGGGCTGAGCTGCCAGACGGGGGTGAATGTCTGCGATAGGAGACTTGGCTTTCACTTCTGAGCAAGTAATTTCATATTCAAGGTTGCTGGGGCGCTGCAACAGCCAAGCAATGTCTGAAAAGATGTATTTTTACTTCAGGACTGGGAGTTTGAAGAGGCTGCTCATGACCTCTGTCTGTGTTGTCTGAGATCCCCCAGTCATACCCAGCTGAGGAGAGAGAAGGGCTTGTGCTGAGACCTGCCTGCATCTCTGCACTCCAGCTCTGCTCTCCCTTTCCCCAAGGCTGGAGGGAATGCCAGTAGGTTCTCGTGGCTTTTTGCCACCTCTGTTCCCCAGCCTTTCCCTGCTGACCCCAGCACAGCCTCTGCTCCCGGGATACCTGGTGTGGAAGCGCTCCAGGCGCAGTAGGCATGTTGGTGGTCGTGGCATTAGCAACAGCTCACGCTGCTTTGTGGCTTTTTGTGTGGCAGGAGCTCTGTCAATGTCCTTGGAGTCAGCTTTATCCCCTGGCTGGGCTGGACAAGCCTAGGAGGCATCAACAGCACTGCAGTGATGTTCACTGAAATGTTTCCTTCTCTGCTGCTATTTCTGAGCTCCCTCAGAAAAAAAAATTGCAAGAAAAGCAACTCTTAATGTATGTGGGGGAGTCTTACTGCCCCCACAGCAGGAGAGCAGCAGTGAAGGCCACATCAGGGCTTTCTGGTGCGTGCTTGGTGATGTAGATGTCTCCTTTTCTGCAGCTTTAGGTTGTGGACAGAGGTTCCCCTCTCCTCCTGGGCAGCTACCCCTCTGTGTGTGCCTCCCTGTGCTCTCCCAGCTCTGGCCTGGCAATCCCAAGTGCCGAGAGCGAGGGTGCCACGTGCCACACCACCCAGAGGTGTCCCTCCCTTCTTCAGTGCCTCTCCCCCTGCAAGGGGACACCATTCAGCTCCCGCTTTCCAAAACAAGGCAGCACCACAGGTTAAAAGGCCACCTGAAAAAACACGGCTAGGGACTAAGAAAGGCAGCCCACGGGCTGAAGGTGTCCTGAAGAGGGAGAGGAGGGACCTGAGGGTGGAATTTCTGGCTGGGGCTGTAGAGTGGCACCTCTGAAGGCAAGGGCTGCCCGGGGCTGTGCTGCAGCTCAGCTCCAGTGGGCTCGTGGAGCTTGTAGCAGAGGTCATGGAAACCTCTTTTGTTCCAGAGGCTAAAAGTGGAAGGAAAATTAAATCCCCCCAGTGGGAGGCTGAGAAGGCGAAGAATGAAACACACAAAGAGCTTCTGTGTGCAGCTGCAAGAATTACCTTCTGCTGCGTGCTAATTACTATGGCAAGGAGCTGGGGGAAGGTGTGAGGTGGAAGTCGGTAGTGCAAGCTGACTTCTTGTGTTCCCCTTCCCAGGGATGCTGAGTTAGCTGGAAAGCACCGCCCTGGTGTCCGGTGTGGTCACTTTGGGTTGTGTGATGTGGGAGAGAGCAACGCTGCATCCCCTCTCTTCATGCTGACGCTGCTGTCAGCACAGGCTGGTGGGAATCCTTCCCGAAGGATTCTGTGTGTTTGAGGGGACGCTGAATAAGGGGACCTCAGAAACTCTTGAGGGTAAATGGGGTTGTCTAGGAGGGAGTTAAGGGGCACTGTCAGCTTGTTGCTGCCCTTCTTAGGTCGTGACCACAGCTGGAGATGGGATATTGGAGCCCAGAGCAGAAACATCTCCTTCCAGGAGCTGATTGGAGTGGATTGCGGGTTTGCACCCCTGCGTGCAGAAAAACCTGAACCCTTCTATTCTCAGCCGCACCACCCCACACAGAAACACCAGCACCGACGGGTTTGTCTCCCCCGAGCTGCCTTGGGTCCCCGCACAGCCCTGGCGCTGCCTGGAGGAGGTCCCCGTCCCCCGGTTCATCCCGTCCCCCGGTTCATCCCGTCCATCGGCGCCGGGGCCGTGCAGCCTCCCTGACGTCAGCGCAGCATCCAGGAATCCCCCGCACGGAGCCGCAGCGGCTTCGCCCCTGTTTTTTCGCAGCACACATCGCTCGGGAGCCCCCAGCGCCCGGCTGCAGGCACATCACTCCGGCTGGCTGGCGGCACAGCCTCCGGGAACCCCCGCCCGCCGAACGTGCGCTCAGCGCAGCCCCAAACCTCGGCAGCAGGCGCACGGCCGGCCGAGCCGGGGTATCGCGGTGTGATTCCCGGATAAACAGCTCTCGATGAGTTCAGGGCGAGCTTTAACACGAGCCTGCTCAGCCCCCGGTGCCCCCCGCCCAAGGATCGCTCGTAGAGGCGGCTCTGCAGCCGCGGAGGGGAGAGGCAGCGAGGCGGCGTGATTTGTATTCCAGCTCTGCCGCTGCTCCCGGTGCTTCCAAGAAGCGAGTAAAAATAGCACTCCGTCATTTTGTAAATAATAGCTATCTCCTCCCGGGCCCGGGGAGTCACGAGCACTCAAAGGGGGGGAATGCAGGAGAAACGGGAGGTGTCTGCCTGGGGCCAGGGCCAGGAAGATGGGCAGGACTCGGATGGGGGCACAGGGGAAATGGAAAGCCCCGAAGCACCTCAGCAGCAGCTGCTGCTGATTTACACCTTCTGCAGGGGGGAAGTGACAGACCCTGCTGGTGTGGGGCTGGGTCTGTCCCTCCCCTCAGGGCTGCCAGGGGGGCTTGTGGTGTACCCAAGCAGGCAGATCTGGGGTAGCAGATTCCTGGAGGAGAGGGGTAGCTCTTGCAAAGCAGGCAGGTGTAGGAAGTGCCATGGTAACGCTGTGGGAAGGGATGTTTTGTTTGCCATTTGCATTGCAGATCTGCCCAGCTGTGGGGGATTTCTACAGGTGGGAGCAAGGCAGCGTGGCCTGGCAGGCAGAGAGCGGGCTCTGCACCCCCTGGGACCTGCAGCACCTTGTTCTGCTCACACACCTGCTCCACACTGCTTCTAGAACCATGGTTGTGCTGAAGCTGGGGAATAAGCTGAGCCTATAAATGGGCAAAGCCCCCAGACAAGGGAGTCGGCCTCAAACAAATGGCTTGGGAACATGGTGTGACACTTGGATCTCTAAATTCTGCCCGTGTTCAAATACTGAACCTGAAAATCCCTTGCTCTCCCAGTTTCATGTTGGCTCTGGGGTCTTTTTTTGCTTTCCTGGTGCAGCAGCAACTCTGCAGGGTGGCTGGAAGGGGCTTGTGCAGCCCACCAAGGGCTCTGCTGGGCAGTGTTGTGCCATTCCTTAGGACAGCCGGAGCTGGACTCTGGTCCTTGCTCTGCTCCAGCTTCCTACCTGAACCCAGTCCTTGCATTTTTGTTTCCCTGGTAATAAACAGGTCTGGCAGCATCCACCTGCCACCCCAGCAGGCTTGAAGGCTCAACATGTGCTTGTGAAAAAATTGAATTACAGGGAAGGATGCTGCTAGGAAATGAAAAATACCATTTTGTGTTCTGCAGCAGTTCTAGGAAAAGTGCCTACCCCCCTATACAGTCCTTAATTATTAAATCTTTGGGGAGAACTGGGCAAGACAGCCAAGCTGCAGCGTGAGCACATCTGTGGATTGAGCAGAAAATAAGAATTTCCCTGCCACGTCTCTCAGCAGAGGCAGGAGATGCTCTTCTAACTCAGCTTTCTCTTGCTGAAAAAGCAGATGCAGTTTCTTCTCGTTCAGGCTCAGGGTGGATAGGTGTGAGGGTGAGGAGGGGAGGCTGCCGGGGTGGCTCCTGTCACAGGCACAGAGCTGGGAGCAGTGCAGATGCTCTTGGGCTGTGGGATCACAAAGGAAGAGAACCTCTGAGGCTGGAGCTTGCTCTGTTCTGCTGGTGTTTCACTTATCTCTGGATTTCCCAGCTCTGCTGAAATCCCTGCTTGCGTAGCAATGATTTAATTTCAGAAATCCCTCCGGATCCCAGCCAAATCCTGCCCTTAGGAGCACATATTAACAGGGAGGGTTCAGTCTGGCTTTTGCCATGAGAGGTGCAGGAAGCTCATTTTTCTCTGTGCTGAGGGACATCGGTGAGCTGGCGATGAAGCCCCAGCTTGTCCTTTCACTGGGTGCTGCATGGCCTGGCCAGGGGGTAAATCTGCAGTCTGGAAATGGGGGATTCTCTTCAGACCCGGGCTGTAATTAGTTATTAATATTAATAAGTTATTAATAGATTATTGAAGTCTCCTAATGCCATTATCTGCGATTGGATTTACCAGTAGATTGAAGGGTCGGGAAGGGGTCTCTGGAGCTCTGTGACAGCCAGGTTACAGCATGATGAGGACATAAAGGCTCAGTTAAGGATTGCAGGACCATACCAAAAGGTGTCCAAAACGAATGCTGCCTTTTTGTCTTCTCCTGACTTCCTGAATCCCTTCCCCTATGCTTGGACCCAGAAGAACACACTGTAAAGCACTTTCCTGGACCCTTGTCCCTCTGGTGCAGGGGACAGCTTATCCTGCACCTCCCAGGGACTATCTTCCCTGGCCGTGGGTGGCCACAGCTCCTGATCTGCTGTCCGTGGCTGCAGCTGAACGCCAGGGAGGCGGGAGGGGAGGGGAGGGAGAGTTCTGTGTTTTCTCCAAGACATAGAGAGCTTTCTCTCACCGCACGGGGTAGTGGGAAGAGCCTCGCATCACTGAATGTTCTCTGCTGTGTGCCTCATCTGGGGGCTTGTTTGGAGGGGGACTGAGAATACCCAGAGTGTTTCAGCCTTACAGAAGGGGCTCGTCTTGTTTAGACTTCTGGGTGTTTCACAGAGTGTACTGTGAACGTATTTCTCTTTAACCTTCTTTTTATCGCATCAAGGCGAGATCAAGGGTTGCTTATATAGCACAGTAATACCAGCCACGGGCTGCATCAAAAGCTTCTCAGCCATAATAGCTGAAGACATGTATACGTATATTTTAGCCATTAAGGAGAAAACCCTGCCAGAATGCATTATCTTATTTTGGGATGTAAAACTTTGAAGCACAAACCTAAGCTTCATAGTACTGCAAAATAACTCTCAGGGGACAGGAGGATTTCCATAACTAAATTAAACAATGGGCCATCCAGGCTACTTGCAAGGCTGCTGCAGTGGCCAAAATTGGGCACTGTGCATAAAACATGAACTCTGCTTCGCAGCTTTAAATTGGTTCTTTCATTAGGAGAGCAGCCCTGAGCCAGCTAATGCCATGCAACAGCGTGATCTATCCCTAAAGTGGGGAGGATTTATGGGAGCCGAGTGCTGAACTCCAGGCAGCTCATCCATCATGTTTGGAGCACAACCCAGTGGGCAGAGCACAGGACTGTAAATCTGGGAAGTCACCGTGCCTTGATTCCCCTGCAGAGTGGGGCGGCAGCAGAGGTGTCAGTCAGGAAACACGCCAAAATCCAAGGGAGCCGAGAAGGAGAGCTCTGTGCGCTGTTCAGCGCGTGCTGGTGGCCGTGCTCCGCACAGCGCTCCAGGTTACCTGAAGGCTGTAGATGCTGAAAAGCTTTGGTAGAGAAATTTTTCAGCTTTCTGCAGCGTTCTGTGAGAGCTCTGTGGTTCTCGTGAAAGCCGTGATAAACACTGCTACGGGTTTTTGTAAACTGAGTTTTATCTGTGCACCTGGCATTTATTTTTCAGAGTTGTTTTGGTACACAGTGAAATAATATTTTGAAGTAGGAGTTGTGAGCTTTGGCCAATGGGACAGGGGGTGGCTGGTCCAAGATCTAATGACCTCCTGTCATCTTTGGGAACCAAGTTATAGAAACCCAATTATAATTAATTAAATAACTGCCTTTTTCCTGAACTTGGATTGTGCCGTTACTCGCCGTTCTCGGTACTTAACAGCAACATAAGGCATGTGGTTAAAATTGCCCCTGGTTTTAGCACCCGGGCAGGGAGCGGGGCTCTGTGGCTTTGCAGGGGCAGCGAAGCTGCTGCTCAGCATCCCTGAGGGAATCTCAGCCCGGGATGCAGGGGCAGCACGTGATGTGGGCGAGCAGCAGCTTTGTGAGAGCGAGGCACTTAGGAGAACAGCAAGCACGATGGCAGTAAAAGGCAATCAGAATATTGATTCTTTTTACATACAGATAAGCCTGGAGCTGTAACAAACCCAGGCTTTCCTAAAACGGCTGGAACATTGCTAGGCTGTTTATCTGGCTGGGAGACACAAAAGGATTTCAGATTAAAAAGGAGTTTCAAAGCATCAGGGCTTACCTCTGTATTGAAAACATGTGGATCTGTAGCAGGGTATGGATCCTGCAGCCACACAGAGTCTGTAAATACGCATTGTCTGGCCGTGTGGGACAGATTTGTCCTCAGTGTAAGTGTGGGAAGCAGCAGAGCTGCACTGGAGATGAATGTGCCCAATTATGAGTGATAAAATCAGCCGTTGTTTGGGGCACAGAGCACGGCGCTGAGGGTTCAGCAGAGCAGGAATAAACACCATATAACAAACCTCAAAGCCTTCCCTGCACACGGAAATTCAGCTCTCTAATTGCTTTTTTTTCCCTTTTTTTGTTTTCTCTTTTGTCCCAGACAGTGTAACCGAAGTCAAGACAGACATTTACGTGACGAGTTTCGGCCCTGTCTCGGACACAGACATGGTAGGTGCCCCTGCCTGCTCGCCCCACGGGGAGGGATGGCTTCTCCTCACCTGCTGTGGACGTGTCCCACCCTAATCCCAGGACAAACGCGGGATTTTCCTAAATGACAAGAGCTGGCGGTGTATCTCAGTGCCAGGGGTTGTTTCTCAGGCATGCTTGGGCTTTTGGAAACCAGCTGATAACTGGAGGAAGGCAGGTGCTCCCTGGGACAGGGGAGGATGCCAGAATCAGGTCTGGTTTGGTGGCGGTGAGAATGATTCACCATCAAACCATCCTCAGTGCCTGAACCGGAAGGGAGGCAAAAGAGAAAACAGAAAAAGCATGAACCGATTGCACTATTTTGACATGTTCAGGGAAAATTATTAATGAAAAGGCCTGAGGTCTGAATTTAGGCTTGTATTCCCACAACAGTTTGTCTTCTAATTAAAACAGGACTGTGGAGCATAATTAATAGTGAGGTTTCTCAACAGCAGTTCTTGCAGCCCGTATTCCACACGCACCCGGAGAAGGGCTGGCTGTGGGTGGTTGCTCAGGAGCTGCAGGATGCCACGTGAGGACGGTTGTGCGTTCAGGACTGAGACCCTCCTGCACGTCCAGCCGCTGAGGTGGCCTGGTGCTGGCACAGCCCAGGCCGGTGGTGGGCAGTCCGTGCCATGGAGGGAGCCCGTTTTGGGAGAGGGAGCAGGCTGGAGCAGTGTCCTGTGGCTCTCACGGCCCCTCCAGAGCTGCAAGGGTTTAAATTTCTGGGCTGGCATGGCCTGAACATCTCTCCAGCTGTCCCACTGCAATCCTGTGCTGGCAAGCAGAGGAGCTGGGGCAGAATAAAAGCTCTGTGTTTCGTGGAGGTGCTCGCTCCATCACTCAAGCCTGCGTTGCTCTGGGGAGACCACTCCCTCCAGGGTAGGAAGTTAAGTTGGTGTCAGTGTAATCAAGATTGTGAACCTCATCTGAGTTCTCCCTCTCTCTCTCCCTGCTTTCCTACCACAGCAGAGACCCATAATATATTCAGCAATCGTAGCCCTTGGGGAGTATCTGATAATTACTTCCAAGGTGGAGCATATTTGATTAAGGGAGTGTGTATAATGAACTGTGAAGAAAAAAAAATATGAGGTATTGAAAAGGGGGAGGTATTCTCTGCGATGTGATTTGACAAAATGAATTTAAAATTAGGAAGACAGTTAAGGAATAATAAATTATTTCCCCTCCGCGTGCTTTCGTTCCGTGTATTTTACAAATGCATGGCGAATGCGTTTTAGCTCTGCTGCTAAAAGCGAGCGAGAGAAACCCCATCTCCTCGGGAAGTGTGGGGAGGGCCTGCTCTGGGGCTTCCTTTCATCTCGGCAGCGGGGAAGTCCCTCCTTCCCCGCTGGCATCTGCCTGGTGCTGTGCTCCCACCCCTCCCACAGCCATTACTCGGTGCCCTGGGAAGCGGCTCCGGCGCATCCCGAGCCTGTAATTATGGTGATGGAGGAGAGGCAGGTGAAGCTGCCGTGGGGAGCGGGGGAGAGCAGCTGCTTACGAAGCGTGGAGGAGGAGGAGGAGGATGTGGAGACCTTTTCACCGAGGTGCTCCAAGCGACTCCCAATCCCTCTTTTAGCTGGGAAAGCAGAGCCTGATCGGAGCTGACGCGCGCCCCGATCTTCGGTACTGAGCTCTCGCAACTTTGCCTCAGTCCCAGGGAAATTATACAGAGGAAAACAAAAATCAAAGGGGATTTTTTTTCTTTCGTGGATGGACTCTGAGGACAGAGTCAGTCTTGATGTTTTCAGTTGCTTCTGTAGGCAGAGAAGAGCATAACACGGAACTGTGTTCCTTGGAAGGGGTGAGTTGGGAATGATGTTTTTATGGAAAGAAGCATAGAAAAGAGGGGAAGACTCTGAACATGATTTCTCTCTTCTTCAGGAAGGATTCCTAAGCATTAAAGAAGAAAAGCAGGGCCTTGGAAGTCGTTAAAAATGTTTTACTTCTTTGTCTGCCCCTTTTTAAATAGGAAGAGAGAATGAGAGAGAGTTCTTCTCCTGATAAGGGCTCTTCCCAAACCTCCTGGGACTGCACACAGGCTCCTTCCTTTGGGTTTATCCCAAGAAACAACAAAGATCCCTTCCATGAAGGGGCAGAACACCTTGTGCAGGGCAGAGCCCATGGGAACGTGGAATCTCCTTTTTCCTTCCCAGCTCCAGAAGGTTCATATTTGAGCAGGGCTGTCTCCGTGAGGAGGGAGCAGGGATGGATTTATTTCTTGAGATGCTTCCATTCCGCTGCCATCTGCTGCAAAACCTGTAGGAATCTCTCTGTCCTGTAGGAAAGCGATGCACAGCAGTTTTTAAGCGCTGCTGAGGAGCGCTGCAGGAAAGAAATCGCTCACAATGAGAAGTTTAGTTGGTCCTGCGGCCTCCAGGAGCGCTTAAATAAAGACCAGGAGTCTGCAGCAGCAGGGGGAGGAAGAACAATTGGGCCAGACAGGTTTTCCAAAGACCCCATCTCTCCCTAAAAGTGGTTTCTGAATCTGCATTCACTGAGAGAGGAGCTGGCCTTGGCTGCAGGGGTTCAAAGAGGTGACTTCTACCTGCCCGAGCTGGAATTTGGCCTAGGAAATGGGTCTCTGCACTGGCAGAGAGAAGAAAAAAGAAAAAAAAATAAAGTAAGAAGAAAAGGGAAATAAAACAAGGAAAAGAAGACAAAAGAAAGTCACAGGATCTTGTAATGCAAGTCTGTGAAGTCCTCGATTCGATGATTTTCTAAAGGTGGCCTGGGGAACAAAATAACATTAAGACAATGTCATGCAAGTTAATGTCTTTTTTTTTTTTTTTTTAATGGGCAGGGATATAATTACCAGCATCCTGGCCAGATCCCATCTCCAGGATCTTTCTTTTTGCCTTCTAAAATACCTGTGTAGCTGCACATAATGGCCTTCCTCCCCTGAAACACCTGGGTAGAGGTGGTGGTGCTGCAGGGCTACCCCAGCTCTGGCCACTGTAGGCTGTGCTGCAGCTTCTCTGCAGCGCTCAGAAACACTGGCACGCACATTGTGACATCACAGGTAAATCATTATCCAAAATGTGGGGAATCCCCTCTGTCCTGCGCTGCTGTTAGTCCCTGCTTCCTGTTGCACCACGCTTCACGTCACCCCAGGTGTGCCAAAACCCAGTTTGCTCCGTGGCTGAAGACGCCACCTCTCAAATCACCTCGTCTGCAATGAGGAGCTGGGTAAAACACAACTTATTTTTCTCCCCTCTCTCCCCGAAGGAATACACCATTGACGTCTTCTTCCGGCAGTCCTGGCGAGATGAAAGGCTGAAGTTTGATGGTCCCATGAAGATCCTTCCCCTGAACAACCTGCTGGCCAGTAAGATCTGGACTCCTGACACCTTCTTCCACAACGGGAAGAAATCTGTCGCCCACAACATGACGACCCCCAACAAGCTGCTGCGCCTGGTGGACAACGGCACCCTCCTGTACACCATGAGGTGAGTCTCTGTCTCCTTCCAGGGAATTCCAGGTCCCTCTGCACATCCAGGGACCTCAGGGTGCATCACAGCAGGGTTTATGCAGGCTTCCACTAACTCTGTCAGCGGACTTGAGTCCTACCCTGCTGCTTTCCCTGCTCTCCTTGTTTCCTCCCCGGGTACCATCGCTGATCCCCAGCTTGGCACATTTTTACAGGTAGATTTTTCCTCATCATCCAGGTTGATGTTTTGCTTTTATGTGCCGAGGTAGAAGTGTTGGGATCTATAGTTTGTGAGGTTAGTGTGCCACCTGGCCTAATTTTCTTCCTGACCTGTGATGGGATATGAATCAGGTATCCAATGTTGGTATCGGAACATCAGGATGGGAGAATTTGTTATTCTCCAGCAGCTTGAGAACAGTCCTAAATTTGTTCAGCATGTTAGAGCAGAACCATTTCACACATCTAATGAGACCAAGCTTGCTTGTGACAATGGGGTTGTTTTTTTTCCACTTTGTGGAATTAAAAAATCCAAATCTATGTGATCAATGCACATCATTAGGGAAAAAAACCCAACAAACAGCTAATTAAAAACTGTGATTTGGACAAGCCAGGGCTGCAGGAGCCATAGGTTATAAATGAAACAACAAGCTGCTGATAAATGCACGAGAAAGGTATTGAGCTGGTTTTGGCAAGGTGTAAATCTTTGTTTTAAAAAATTATTTTCTCTGTCTCCGTCTCCAAGCCAATCCTAACTAATACCAGGCTTCATTGTGGATTCTGTGTGCTGAGATGCTGCACTTTCACCTCTGTTTTTGAGGACCAGGCAGAATTTCATCTCTTCATAGTTAAACCGGCTGTGAATCTACACGGTGTCAGCAAGTTTTACAGCCTACGTTGATAAACAATGCCTTGCTTTTGTGCAGCAGTTCTCAAATATGAGCTCATCCTGCCAGGGCCCTGGGGGTTTGGGTCTCCACACATCAGTGATCTCACATTAAGGCAGATGGGGTAAATGAAGGGAAAAGCCCAACTTGACTTAAGGGCTCCGTTCTGCTCCCAGCTCTCTGACCTGCAAGTAGACAACTCACACTCCCCCCTGTTTGTATCACTGGCTGGCTGTAAAGTATTACAGGAGCTGCTGGCATAAGGCAGCAAAAAAAACCCAAAAAAAACCAAAAAACTCAATTTCAGAGCTTTTATATCATTTCACTACTTCTTTATTCAGCAAACAGCCATTAGCTTCAGCAAGTTTTGTGTGACTAAGAAAGTATTGGATTTATTTTTCCATTTAGGGCTGGGCAGGTGCCAGGATGGCAGCAGCATCACAGGACTCTTGGGAATGAGCTTCTGGAAGAAAAGAGAGTCTTGGGATTTTTTTAAAATAAATTCAAACCGTCCTTCAGTTTAGCTGTCTGCTGAAGAATTGGGGAGTGAAAGACCTCTTACATGTGCTCCTGCCCCCCTTAAATACATCTGTAAGGCTTTGTAAGAGGTGAGGAGCCCGCTCGGAGGCTGAGGGTTGGATATGGCACTTTTGTCATGTGTTGAATTGCACGGAACCAGGAGCTCTTGTGCACAGAGATCTTTTCTTTACCCACTGTGTGAAGCCCAGGTGGGGCTCAGGGCAGCACCTCCTGGTGCTGGTCATGTGGTTAGAGCTGCCCAGATGACCACAGCATTTTGGGACAGAGCAGGAGTCCTCTGGGATTGCAGTTAAACACATCCAGGGTGGGATGTCTGTCCTGGGGCATCTGATGATTCCCTTTCTTCCTCTTGGTGCTGCTCAGGACCACCGGGGTCTCTTTTGAGTGGGGTATCAGAAAGGAAGATGCAAGGGCACAGGCTGCAGGGCCAGGACCATGCCTCAGGCTCAGACACCAAATCCTACCTGGCTTTGCCACTGAGGCACTCCCACCTCAATTCCCCTGTCAAATGATGGTGAGGGTATCACCCTCCCTTGTTAATGGCTTTGAAACCTCCTCCCAGGAAAGGGCTGGAGGGAGTCTCTTGTTTTCTGTCCAAGTGATGCATTTGCTGTCCTCCCCCGTGCACAGGGACACGCACGTGTGTCCTTCTTAAAGGAACGAGCAGGACCTTGAAGCCAAACTCGCACAGCTGACATCCAGCAGAGTGCAAACACCAAAGGGGTACGCTCTGCCCTGCTGGCTGGGGAGAGAGTTTGGACTTCCACCAGATTTCCAGGGGCCTGGCAGCACTGCCCAGGTGATCCCTTGCAGGCTCAGTTTGACTCCTGAGAACATCCTGCTCCTTTCCCTTGTCCCAGCCAATATCCTTGAGGGATCAGCTCTGCTGATGTGCAATTAGAGGCACGTCTCTTGCTATTTATCCTGCTGGGAAAGCCAACTTCTCTTATTCGAGGCTTACAGTTATAGATGAACTTGCTCTGGTGGAACAGCAAGCCTGACACATGCATCCAGCAAAATTACACCCGTGTGACAATATTTATAGCTCCTGGAGAGAGCCTCTTTATCACTGACCTGAGCTCCCAGGAGCTGCACAGCAGCTGTAGCCGAGCATCCAGAGATTTCCTTCGGCCACGGCACGTTCTCCTCATGGATCAGTGCAGTGTCACAGTGCACAGCCCTGACCACTGACAGGCCTTGGCACTTGGGCCACAGAACAACCTCTGTGACCAGAGCACTGAACTGCATTTTCCTCTATTCCCCAGTGCAGTAATGACACACGGGCAAGGACCCTGCTCATCAGGTGGAAGAATGCAAAGCCGTTTATTGCACAGTCAGAATTCCCTAAATCCCAGCACCCAACAGGATATCACATCCTAGAAACAGGAAAGATGTTCCCCACAGTGTCCCCCAATCACCTGGGGCATTGCACAGGTTTTACCCATTATGGTAATAGGCAAACAATGCCCTATAAGGGCACAAACTCCAATTAACACTTCTCCTAGGCCCAGTCTGTCCATAAACACACAATCCTCTCTCAGTCCATCCCCGGTGACCTGGATGCACTCCCAGGGTCACCTCCGGGCCCAGGACAGAGCCCCTCTCTGATCCTCAGGGCCTGTCTCTCTTCCAGCACCCAGTGCACCCCAACACCCCAGGATTACTGATCCCTCTGCATCTTTCCTGCTCCTCTGGCTGCCTCAGAGGGCACGGGGAGTACAGTTTTATTATGTAGCCCTGCCTCTGCAGTCTGTTTTTGTGGAGCTCCTACACGATCCAGGTAGTTCACAAAAGCCCGGCTATGGTCTCTGAGCTCTGGTGTCAGACCTGAAGTGCAACAACCTGGGAATTGTGCATGGATTTACATAAGGAAGAGACAAAAGCTCAGCTGCTGCAGCCATCTCTGGATGTACTCTGGCTCGAATTGTGTGGGGCACATAGACAGTGTTCTGGTTCTTCCCGGCCTTGAAGCATATAAAAATAGTGAAAATTTAATGCTGTGCTGATGGGATTCAACTTTGTGAATCAAGGCTTTAAAAAGCTCTTCTGCTCTTAACAGGGCCTGTCAGAATGGCGTGTTGAGGCTTTGGGGTTATTGTCACGGTGGTTCCCAGACAGTATGTGCTCAAGGTACGCACTTGGAGGATGTTTCCTTTCCCTGTCAGGCTGACACATTCACTGCGTGCCCAAAGACTCTGCCTCGAGAGCCTGTGCTGCTGAAGGCGACGTGCAGCCCTTGGAAGGAGGGTCTGTGCACCCTCAGGTGAGCCAGAGGCAGAGCAGGAGGGGAAGCTGAGCCCAGGACATGTGCAGACCTACAGGGGCTGTGAAATCCCAGAACAGGTCCTCCACCTACAGCGTCTGAGCTTCCCACGCTGCCTTTTGAAATCACAGGGCTTTGCAGTTGTCTCTCCCACAGCAAAGGCTTTGGGGTGTCCTTACTGGCTGGGGGATTTTTAGCCCCCAGGCAGCCTGTGATTGCTCCAGGCTTTGCAGCACCCTCCCACACGATGGAGGTGCAGCCTCTCTGCAGGAGCAGCAGCTGGGACGTCCCAGCTCTCCTGGGCTGTTTGTCTGTGTCCCACGCCAGGGCTGATCCTAGAAAACGTCACAGATGGATCCAAGCAGACCAGAGCTTGGCTGGCTGATAAAAACAGAAGCAGGCAACAAGGTGAGATTTGCTCCAGCTTTTCCCTGCCAGAGCGGATCCAAAGACAAAAATAATCTGTTTTCCAGGCTTGGCTTTGTGCAGGCAGACTTTTTTATGGAAACTGTCCCAGGAGGGAGAAATCTTCAGAGAATACCTTATCTCACTGCATTTCTGCCATCATGGCCTGAAATCTTCAGGGGCTGGGGGAGGATGGGAAGTGAAATCAGCACTTCCAGATCCAGCACAAGGATCCTAGAAGCAATTTGGCTTTCAAGCTCAAACCCCGGCAATTAAACCTAACCTAGATTCTCCCACAGCCTAAACCGTAAACACCGCTCGGCCTGACTGTGGTTATTAATGAACCTCCTGGAGAAGAAATCAGGACAAAACTCCAGCAGCATCCCTGGCATAAACAAAGCCAGCCCTGCCGCGCAGGGTGCTGTCATGTTTTTGTACCACTCGCACGCCGAGGGATTATTGCATTTGCGTCCCAGAAATGGGGCTGAGATCCTGGCTCATCCTGCAGCTGCATGCAGGTAACGACAGGGGCTCTAATGACACATCAAAGGCTTTGCTAAGCTCCCGGTAACCATGAGAACGCAGCTGAAGAGGTTTGTTATCCCGTCAGCCCTGGCACAGGGATGCTTAGCCTGATTCACGCTTCTTGCCATTGTGTTGGCGCAGTTCAAAGGACTTCCCGTGACTTTAAAGAGGGAAAAAAACCCACGGTTTCTGTCCTGGGTGTTCCACTTTTGGTGCCGTTGTGCCGGCAAAGTGAAGAGAAAACACGAGGAGTTCGGGGTCTGACTTCATGACAGTTCTGCACAAGTCACTGCAGGCGCCCGGGACAGATGAGCCAAAGGATCTGGCTGCTGGGTGCTGTGATTTCTGGCAGCTTGGCTATTTTTTACGTGCTCTTTAGTCTTCCTAAGGACATTTCAGGGCTCCTGGATGTGAATAGCTCATCAGAGCAATGAAGCAAAACCCAATAAAGCTCTCTGGCCATCAGCTCCCTTGCACGGGATAAGGGGCGCAGATGAGAAATTCTGCCATAAACCCTTTTACCCAAATGCTGCAGAGGCTGTGGTAATTGTCTGGGAAGGGAGAGACATTCCTTGCTGACATTTTGATGTTTCATGTGTCCCCTGTGAACCTGCTGACCTGTGGCTGGCTGAAGCTGCTGAACCAGACTCACCTCGCTGGAAAATGATGTGACTTTCCCTTTTTTATTTAATTTCAGGAGACTTAAAAACTCCTTCAGTCGTAGGTGGAGAAGTGGCAGATTACATTGCTTTTTCAGTGATTTGTTGATGGATTTATTGTTTTATTGCTTGCTGGCTCAGCTAGTAAAAGAGGCTTTCAATTTAAAATGCAGCTGCTGCATTGCCAAACATCCAGGGAGTCACCCAGCATCCGTATAAAGTTCTCTGGTTCCCTTGACAACATCTGCTCTTGTTGGCCATGGCCTGGAGAGGGCAGGAGGGTATGGCCAAGGCCAGTCTCTGCTGCTGTCCTGGTCCCCTCTGAGGCTCTTCCTGGCTACTCTAAATGGCACAAACCCACCAGCCCCACAAGCTGCAGTCCTCGGGGTCATTCAGCCTCATTCAGAGTGGCTGATGATCACAGCCAGCACTTGCAGACAGGGCAGTGGATGGAAAAGACTTTTCTGGGTTTTTTGGGGTGAGTTCAGGATGCATCAGAAGGAAGGCACTGGTCAGAGATGAGATCCTTTGGGAAAGCCAACTTTGGGAACTCCCAGCTAAAGGCCATTTGAAATAATAAAGCCATGAGTGAAGCAGATGAAAAAATAGGAAGGTAAAAAGGAAAAATCTGGTATGGGCTGCTGAGGGAGACGGGGGAAATGCATCAACATTTCCCTGACACAAGTGACAGTGACAAAATGAGAAGCAAGAAGTCCATCGCAGTTGGAAAAGACACAGAAAGAATTGAAGAATAAGATCTGTGAGAATATGCTTGACAAGCTTGCGAGCCACGAGCTCCCCAAGTGAATTTTGAGCTGGCTGAAGAGAACATCACAAGAGAAACAGAACAGGAGGAGCAAGGCAGTCAAGTCCTCACCGAGCTGCCAGGTTTTCATACCTGCTTCTGGAAATCCGTACTGGAAAAGAAAGGCATCAGAGCAAGTGAGCCATTTGTTCGTGGTGGCCTTCGAGTGTCCAGGAGAAAATAATGGCAACGCTGTGCTTGTAGGCTTGTCAAAATCTCTGTCAGTCTTCCATGAGTCTTGACTGAAGCCTAAAGATCAGGTCTTCTTCTCTGTCACGTGAAGCAGGTGCATTCAGTGCAGTGATGAAGAAGAGATCATCAAGTCAGGGGGAGGGCTTTGTGTCCAAGAAGTTGCTTTGGGCACACAGTGGTTCTTGGCTTGGCTGAGAAAGCCAAGCTGGAGCCAGATGTGAAGCAAGCAGGGCAGTCAGCATCCCTCTCTGTCAGGGTATTATAAGACACGGTGTTTCCATGGGCATGGATTCAGAAAGGACTGGCACACTCACTGTAGGCAAGGTCCTTGGTCTCTGGTGCACTGGATTTTATTACCAAATTTAAAAAACAGTCTTCTTTTCATCTTTTTTTTTTTTTTTTGGTAGAATCATTTAAGGTCTGTCTGCCTGAAAGAAATAACCTTTATTTTTATTTTATTTCATTTTCTTTTTTAAAAAACTTTTATTCTTTGCTTTCAGCAAACAAAACCCAAAGCCTTTATTTTTTCAGGCTTTATTTTGCATTTGACTAAGCCTCGGTATTTTCTGTGAAGAATAACATAGCTGAACATTTTTCTAGCCGGAGGAAGATATCTCAATAGTAGCTTCTTGACCTGAGTTTTACACCAGCCACCTTCAGTCTGTGCAGTTGCCCTTTGCATCCACATGTTGCTGCTGTCGTGGCTTGTTTGCTGTTTTGCTGAGCCATCAGAAGTGAGTCCTTTTCTTTTTGAAGAAGAAGATTGTTTTACACATCTCCTGGGAAGTTGCCTCTCCCTGGCTGCAGTACTCCAGGAAGGAACACGAGCTGCCTTTTTTGGAGCCCTTTATAATGGATCCTTTTTAATGCCTGGTCCCATATTCTGCAGCACACTGCTTTTATGGCTGTGCCTCCCTCACAGAGCTGCTTCCTGACAAGGTATCCTAGCGGGATTTGGTGGATTTGGAAAGCATGAGTTGTCCTGCACGCCCCCAGGCAGCCCCAGGGTGTGCAGTTCTGCACCTGCCTGCAGCATCCTCCGCAGCGCTGCCAGCGAGGGAGGAGCCAGGGGAGGTGGGACGAGGTGTCCCACATGGGCGGGGGGTGTTGTGCCCTGCTGGCTTCGTGGGTCTGGCTGACTTGGAGCAATCCACCGGCCCACAGCTCCTTCCAGAGCACCAGGAAGAAGAGGCCTGTTCCCTGGAAGCCCCTGAAGCCCTTTCCCTCTGCTTTCCAGCGTGGTCCCTGAGGTGTCCCCCGGCCCCAGGAGCTCTGCTCACAGCACATAAGCAAACAGGAGTCCTGGGCTCTGGCTGATTCTCCCACTGCACTCAGTGGGTGAAGATGAAGCCCCTGAAGCCCTTTCCCTCTGCTTTCCAGCGTGGTCCCTGAGGTGTCCCCCGGCCCCAGGAGCTCTGCTCACAGCACATAAGCAAACAGGAGTCCTGGGCTCTGGCTGATTCTCCCACTGCACTCAGTGAGTGAAGATGAACTCGGTCAATAGGGTGAAGTTTACGCCGTGGAGAAGGCAGCCAGATGTGTGTCCTGCTGTCCTCCCCACAGCTGGGGGCCTTCTGCCAGGAGACCCCGAGGCTGGTGAGCATCTTGAGGCCGTTGCCAGAAGGGCCAGGCCTGTCCCTGAGCAGCCCCTGTGCTTTGTCTTGCAGGCTGACCATCCACGCCGAGTGCCCCATGCACCTGGAGGACTTCCCGATGGACGTGCACGCCTGCCCCCTGAAATTTGGGAGCTGTAAGTACCCCCAGCAGCCTCTGCAAGGAGGTGGTACAGAGCTGAGGGGCTGTCCTTTGTGTGGCTGGCGTCACACGGTACTTTAGTAATGGAGATCTTCATTGTTGGGGATGATAATGTGACCAAAAGTGTTTTCTGGTGTCTCATACGTGCAATTCCTACCATCACTGAGTGAGTCTGTGCTCAGTTCAGGCTTACAGGATGGGTTAGACGCCCGTGGTTTTGCTGTAAATTTATTTAGAAAGCAGCCAGGTGGGGATTGGTCTCTTCTCCCAGATAGCAAGTGACAGGATGAGAAGAAACGGCCTCAAGTTGTGCCAAAGGACATTTAGACTGAATATTAGGAGAAATTTCTTTGCGGGAAGGGTGGTCAAGCATTGGAACACACAGCTCAGGGAAGTGGTGGAGTTACCATCCCCCAAAGTGTTCAAAAAATGTGCAGTTTGGGCACCTGGGGAGATGGGCTTGGCATTGCTGGGTTAATGGTCGGACTCGATAAACTTAGAGGTCTTTTCTAACATTAATGAATCTATGGTTATAAATCCGAGTTGTGCTTTTCCCTCCTCACGAGGGGATGCTGGGAAGACAGGTTTGGGACAGCAGTGGTGGCTGCTGCTGGCTGTCCCATCCTGCCAATCTGGAGAGCCTGGAACACCTGGTTCCTCTGGCTCCATGCTCCAGTGGAGCTTACAAACCCCGTGCCCCTCTTCAGTCTGTCAGGAAGGCTGCTCTCAAATGAAACTCTGGGAATCTCAGTCCCAGCAGCCAGGGATCCTGGTTTAGGGAAGATTTGCAGGCTGCTGGTGAGTTGAAAGCTGCTCCCAGCCTCCCAGGCTTGCAGCTGCTTGGGCTCCACGTGTAGAAGTTCCCTTATCTCTCCTGTATGCAAGTTAAATTTCATTTGTTTTTGTTCCTAAAGTGAGTGGGAGCCAAACCCCAAGACCCTGGTTCGCCATAATGTGAAAATAAACAGCCTAATCTGGCTCTGCCTGGAGTCTTTTCCAGGTCCAGCAAACTGAGCACCACTCTGAGCCTGTCTTTGTGTTAGATGAGAGAGTTTCCCACCTCCAGCTAAAGAATGAGCCCACACCAGTAACCCCCAGAGAAACCCCAACCTTCCCAAACGGACACTTCCCTCCTGTAGCTGTCTGGGAGCTAACTGAGGACAAAGTTGAAAAGTTTGATTGGCAGCAGAAGAAATCGTGTTTATCATGTGCATCTGCTCCTCTGCCTCATGACAAACCGTGCCCATGAAAGTGGATTATTCAGAACCCCTGCATTTCTTAGGCAGCACCTAATTAAATGTAGAACTCATTGCCACGAGACATCACTGAGGCCAGTGAAATAGCAAGCCTTAGAGAAGGATGAATTATTAATGTTAATTGACCTTGTGAGGAGGGATATAAAATCTCCTACCTCAGGCCTAAACTCTGGGATTATTACAAGACTTGCAGGAAGGCAGATTACTCCACATCTAATTGCTTATAATGTTCCTTGGTGAGGAAAAGAGATTAATGTGTGTATTTCTGCTGGAACACCCTTTGGGGTTACTTTTTTACTGATTTGACCTCTGAATGATGAGAGTTTTGAGACAAGGAGCTCAGAAAGCTGCCCCTGGTTAACATTAATGTGGCTTTTTCTAAAGCACCCACACAGCATCCGAGCTCACCTCTCCTGTGTTGGAGTGGGATTAAACCAGTGTTTTCACTAAAAAGCCATTGACAGCTGGAAGCTGCTCATTTTCAAGAGGCTTAAAGTGGGTCAGATTTGTAATTAGAAGGACAATGCCAGTGCCAGACACATGCTGCTCAAAGGATGCTGAGTTTGCCTCACAGACCGTTTTCTGCTGATCCCCACAACCCAGAAGGCTCAGCAGTGGCCTTCTGTCCCTGGGCCACCATGGCAGCCCCCCGAGGGGGCAAGGCAGAGAATTTGCAGGAGAATTAAGGGCATCAGGCATTCCAGAGAGCTTCAGCTGCCCACCTGCATCATCCCTCGGGCCAAGTGCAGTGAAGGGATGGCTTTGCCTCTCCCCCTCCTCCCTGGAAGATGAACGTGCACGGCAGAGAGCTGTCCCTAAGCCATCATGGGACATTTGTACAGCAGCTAGCTGAGACTAGGGGAGCAGGAGATGCTGCTGAACTCACCAGCTCCTCTAAATGCCCACGAGCTGTCCTTGTTTGGATTGGATTTTGCATTGCAAACGAGGCATTGAGCTGAACCGGAGCAGCTGCCTGGCACTAAACATGTTCCAAGCACCCATGCCATGCCCGTGTGACATCAGATACCCTTCTGTCCCAGACAACCAGATATGTGGAGAACTGGATTATCAGGAGTGATGGCAATGAAACTGCGGGCAAGCTCCTTTTGTAGGCTGAGAGTGGATGGATTGTGACTGTCGAGCAGGAGGTGTTGCCCCTCAGGTGACAGAAGCAGTGGCAGAGCTGGACAAAGCTCTGAAGGAGGGCAGAAGGCTCCAGAAGCATGTCGAGAGCTGGAAGGAGGGGTTGGAAGGGCAGAGTGTTGCAGGTGGGGCGAGAGGTGCCAGCCTGCACCAGGAGTGCTTAGGCAGCCCTCTGGCCTGCTGAGAAACGTTGGCTGATCATCAGAACCAGCTCGCCCCGCTTTGCACAGCCCCTGCTTAACATTTAACAGCTTTGCCAAAACCTGCAGGGCAGGGATGACAGGGGTTGTTTTAAAAAGATCACAGAAATGGGGTTTTCTCGGGACACCATCTTCCACAAAGCAGGATCTGAGACATTTCTCTAGTAGCCCTGACGCATTGCTTGACCTGACCCCAGCCAAAGAATTCCTTCACGTCTTAGCAGGAGAAGCTGGTGGGTGAACATGAACGGAAGGCTTGGTTTAGTGAACTTTGTTCTTGCTTCTAAGAACGGTACAGAGTAGGTAGGCACAGGAATTTGGGGCATTATGGGGAGAAATAGCTCCTAGCAGAGTCTGGAGAGACTGAATTTTTGGATAACCGTAGGACTGGCAAAACCAAGAGCATGTGGGCGCTCTTGAGAGGGAGACTGGCTGTGAGGACAGAGCAGGGGCTCGGTCACAAACACAAGGAAAAAGCATTTTGGTGTGAGAGGACACCGCCTCCAAATCTGAGAGTCCTGGAGAGTGTTGCCTCTGAGTGAGGCGGAAGACTTTTAACTTTTTCTGTTGAACTTGAAATTTAGCTCCGTTTGCATTCAGCCTTTGTTGCCAGCTGCTGCCAGCAGGACTTTCCCTGTCCCTGGCATGGCAGGGCTGTGGCTGTCCTGCTGCCCCAGCATCCTGCTGGCCTGGATGCCTTCCTGTGTTCTCCCTGCTTGGAGCCAGCCCTCGCAGAGTCAGCACGTCGCAGGGCCAGCCTGTCTCTCAGTGACAGAGCTCTGCCCCTCTCCAGCTCCCTTCCAAAAAACCCCAGCGCGCTCCTGCTCGTTTGATTTAACAGTTGTTGATCTGCCTTGGTCTCTGGCCATGCTTGGCTGTGCTCAGCCATGTGGCTCTGAGAGATGCACAGCAAAGATTAATTTGGCTACGGGCTAATTTTGGTGTATTTTGGGGCACGCAGAAGCACAGACCTCGTTCTTCTCCCTCCTCTGCAGATGCCTACACGAAGACAGAGGTGATCTACACCTGGACCCTGGGGAAGGATAAATCTGTGGAAGTAGCCAAGGGTGGATCTCGCTTGAACCAGTATGACCTGCTGGGCCATGTGGTTGGGACAGAGATGGTTCGATCCAGCACAGGTATTTGTGGGACTGCAGTGTGGGCTGAGCTCCTCCTGGGATGAGATGGAGCTTGGAGTGCCACGATTTGGAATAGTTATAGAGGCAGTCCAGGACCACAGCACTTCCTAAGGCAGGAGAATGTGGCTGGTGACATCTTCAGCAGTCACCAAGAGGCAGCAAAGGGTTTGTTTTTCAGTGGTTTCCGCTGAAAGAGCCTTATCGCCCACAGTCTTTGGGAGAACTGATCTCAAGCATCTCAAAATGATCTGCTGTGTGGAAAATACACCCCGCGTTGTCCAGCTGGTTTGTGGTGCTGTGGGTTCATTTATCTTGGATTCCTTTCCAACCCCTCAGGAAAGCGCTGCAGGCAGGGGAGGCGAAGGCAACATAATGTTCGGTGTGATTTTCACTGCATCTGCTTGCACAAATATTATCATAACTAATAGAAGATTATCCCAAACAAATGTTTCCTCTGATTAATGACCAATATTAATCATCTTTCTCTCCCATCTGCTGCTCCTCCCTTCCCCTCTGAATCCAGGTACTGATAGCTTCTGTTATCTCATGAGTGTCTCATATTTCTTTTCTTCTTTTTTTTTTTCCTTTTATTTTTTCCCCCTGTATGCACCAGTAGTTCTCTCATTTGAGGATATTTCCTCTCTGGTGCACTTGATTTTAATAGTGTCTGTCTGTAACAACTCATTTCACCTCCCTTGGGGAAACATGGGGAGCCCAGGGAACTAAATGTCATCATATCTGGCCCATCTCTCTACTTAAGTTGTAGTAAAATGTACAGATGAATAACCTGGAGTGGTAAGAAAGCTGCTGAAGGCTCCTGTGTGTAATGATTTAGCAGAGCCACGCTCACAACAAAAAGGCACGGTAATCCCACAAAATACCCAAAGCTTTTTGAGGGGAGGAATAGGACGTTGAGGGAGAATAGGGATAGCTGCCTCTTGGGTTCACAGGTCACACCTTCAACAGCAGAACTTGCCTTGGTTTTTGAGGTGGTTACAGTGAGGGAAGGTGGGATATTTTTGGGATTGCCAGAGAAAACAAAATCCTGTGTCCTGAAATGCTGTGAAAGCACTGTTGGGGTCTCTCTAGGCTTAAGGGATTTTACCCGCAGAGCTGGATGGGAGCAGGGTCAGGAGAGACCCCCAGGCGCCCCTTGTGCCCTGGGGCGAAACAGGGAGATGTTTTATTGCCTGGTTGTTGACACTGGTTTGCCTTTGTCCCACACCCGTTCTGTAGTGAATTAAAGCAGGCTCAGAGAAGTGTTTTGACAGGACAGATGTGACGTGAAAGCCCCCTGGGCTGTGCTGGGGCACACACCTGGCACGGCACAGCAGCTGTGAGTGCCTGCTGCACCCCTGCACCCCTCCTTCCCACCGAAATCCCACCGAAAAGCTGGGAAGTTTGCCCGGGACGGATCTCTAGAGTGGTCAGCTGACCCCAGGGCAGGGAGCTCCGTGGCTCAGCACCCCTCCTTGGCTGTCTCTGCAGGGGAATACGTCGTCATGACCACACACTTCCACCTCAAGAGGAAGATCGGGTACTTTGTGATCCAGACCTACCTGCCCTGCATCATGACCGTCATCCTGTCCCAGGTGTCCTTCTGGCTGAACAGGGAGTCCGTCCCTGCCCGCACGGTTTTTGGTGAGTCCAGGAGCACAGGGGCATCCTCCGAGGCTGGGGAGAAAGGGAAGTGTGAGGGGAAATACACTGAACATCAGAGCTGGTCTTTCCCAGGCCCTGACCAGCGTTTCTAAGCTGCTGGCCATTCCCCAGGATAGCTTTCAGTGTCTTCCCAGTGCCCCTGCTCCCCCTGAATCACGGCAAAAATACTCCGGGCCATGTCTCTGCTACAAGCCAAGCTATAAATATTAACAGTCATCAAGGTATTGATCATCTAATTATATGCATTTGGCTGTGTCTGCTTATCTGTGCTGGCTTGAGAGCTGAGCAGAGGATAGGGACACGGGGAGGCATTTAAAGCCCTGCCTTTGAAATTGCTAATGTGCCCCTGGTCACAGCTCCACATAACAAGTTCCTGGGCTGAGGCAGCATAACTGCACGGTGAATATAGTGTTATTATTTCCTTCAGCTGCTTTCAGGTCCTCTCACCGAAGCAAAGTGCCAGGCTGGCACTGCACGTATATTAATAGCTTTTACAAGCATTTAATAACAGAATTGCTTTGTGCTTTCCTGTCAAGACCTTTAGTTCAGGATCTACACAGCCACGCTCCCGGAGCAGGTGCGATGCGGCAGGGTTGTACATCCTGGAAGTAACATTGCCCAGCAGATTCCACTTAGCAGAGAGGATATTGGACAAAAGTCCCCAAGCAGAGAGAGGATATGTGGTATCCTGTGTGATTCCCTCCTGTGTTACCCTGAGAATTGCAGTGAAATAGGTTTCCTCAGGAAGCAGCTCAGATGGAGCAGGCAAGAGCTGACTGAAAAATTAAAACCTACCTGTGTGAAAAATGTCTTTGCTCCCAAATTGTCTTGCTTTCCTATTAAGAAAATAATGAGAACTCCAACTGTTTATTCTTTTTTTTTTTTTTTTTTGCCCCTCAGAAAGTGTTGTCGACAATATTGAATTGAAACTCTTTAAATTACCAGGAGTATGGCTTAAGGGAACTGAAAATTAGTCAATACTTTTATAATGTTTGTAATGCATTTTTAATTGAAAAGCACATTATTGGGGAAAATGAATGGTAATGGTTGCTTGCTTTAATGAAAAAAGCTTTAAAAGACATTTTGCAACGGATCTTTTTTTTAAGATAAATCATTGTGACATTTGTTCTGGCAGCTTGGGCCACTGACAGCAGGACCCAGGATCCCAGGTGTCCATCCATGCAGGTCACAAGACACTGTTTCCAAAACCCTGAGAGAGCAGTGTTGGATGAGTGGCCAGTTTCTGATCCTCCCCGAGGTTCACAGGCATCTAGCTGTGCTTTGTACTGTTATTTCATTATTTTCATTTTGTTGCAAAAGCAGCTAGAGGCTTCTCCATGACATATTCTACATGAGCTGGGTGAAGCATCATGCAACTTTCCCTGCCAACAGACAAGGAATGCTGTGCAGGTGCCCCCCTGTGAGCTAGGGCTCTTTTGGTGAGCAGAGATCTAGTCATTGGAGTTTGGGGAAGGTTAATCTCATCCTCATGAAGTTGTTTGCCATCGATTGTACTCGAAACTGAGCCAGGATAATGCCCTGAGCAACCTGAAGCTGGCCCTGATTTGAGCAGGGGTTGGACAAACTGCTGCCCAGAGAAGCTGTGGCTGCCCCATCCCTGGAAGTGTTCAAGGCCAGGCTGGAGGGAGCTTTGAGCCACCTGGGATAGTGAAACGTGTCCCTGCCCGTGGCAGGGGGTGGAACCTTATCACTGCGTCCCTTCTGGTTCTGTGGCTCACATGCATGAGCGCACAGACTCAGGGATGGCTTCAGTGACATGAATCCGACGGCGAGGAGTGGAGAAGGGTCCTTGCATGGAGTTCCACAAACAGCAGTTTATTGCTACAGCTCGTGAAAGGTTCTAGAGGCAAATGACCCCAAACACGTCACAGGTCGAGCTTAAGTCCAGGGGTGTGGCTAACACCAGGAGCCAACCAGGGAATCAGGACTGGGGTACATTACCACAACCCAGCAGGCATCCTGGGAGAGGCTTCCTTCCCTCACCACAACCGATAAGTCTTTGGCACCAGAGACTGTCTTACCAAGAACACTCTCTGTCTCACCAAGAACACTCTCTGTCTCTTGTACCATTGGCTAATCGGCCACCACAGAACCTGATGGTGTCTAGGGTGCCTCCCAGCCCAGGCCATCCTGTGATTTTATGCTTCTCTGAACCTGACCTCCTGCCCGCCTGGCCTGCTCTGTTATTCTGTGAGTTGCCCTAAGGACTCGTTCTGGGTAAGACTCCCTTAATTACAGCGGGAATGTGGCTCAGGAGGTGGCTCCTAATTTTACGTGAAGGGAGTGGCAGCAGTTTTGAGAGACACGGGTACGAGTGCATGATCTCACGCCGTCCTTGCGTCCTGCTGTGCCCCCACAGGTGTCACCACGGTGCTCACCATGACCACACTAAGCATCAGCGCCAGAAACTCGTTACCCAAAGTGGCGTACGCGACGGCCATGGACTGGTTCATAGCCGTCTGTTATGCCTTTGTGTTTTCTGCGCTGATCGAGTTCGCCACCGTCAACTACTTCACCAAACGCAGCTGGGCCTGGGATGGCAAGAAGGTGCTGGAGGCCCAGGAGATGAAGGTCAGCCAAGGCTGGGGGGGAGGGGGTGGGGAAGAAACGCTGCACGAGGGAGCTGTGCCGGGCACAGCAGTGGGTAACGTGCAGCCCCGCAGCACTCAGGAGGCTGGATGCTACTCACTGCCTGCCCAGCTCTGCTCCTGACTGCAGCGGTTCTTGAGGGGTGGGGAGGAATGGCCTGGGGCTGGTCGGTGTGCTTAGCTGGAGGGAAACAGCCAGGCATGGCTGCTGGCTCTTCCCTCTGCCCTCTGCACGGCCCTTTGCCGAGGGAACGTGGGCACGTCCATGCTTTGGGTTGGCTCTGCTGGTGCTCTTGTGTCTCCTTCCTTTTCTGCCCAACCCAAACCCCAAACCAATGAACCGAACCAACCCAGCCCTCCAGCCCCATTCCTTGTTGCTAGCATGCCAAAAAAACCCAGATATGCCCCAGGACACCCACCGAGCCGTGCCCCCTGGCCAGCTCTGACACTGGTGCCGATGCCCACAGCTGCCGGCAGCTGCTGCTCTGTGAGCTTGGGCACAGAGGGTGGGTGGGAAGCCAGCAATCACAAACGGCAACTGGCAGCAAATTAGTGCCTGGCATCACCCACGTTTTCCCTCCCCGCTCGGGATCAGCCTCTCTGGCAGCTTCCTTCCTGACAGGCTCTGCTACCCCTGCTCGTGCCCCCCTCCCTCTGAACTGATTTAATCTTGGCTGCGCAGAGAAATCGCTTACTGTAGCATGCTGCTCCTTGTTTATATTTATTGAATCAATTTGAAAATCAGCTTTGTCCTTGTTCTTGGTTCTGGAGCCGTTACATTTTTCTCCTTTGCATTTTAATGTGTTGTTGGAAATTGTTGTGGCGCTGTATGTTAAACACCTGACAGAATTGCAGCAACTTTTGGGAAGACAACAGCCAGTCATCTGGTGTGGAGGTCAAAGAAGGTGAACGGAGCCCTCACTGGATGTTGAATGCCTCTCTCTTGTCTTTCTTGGACTCTCTTTATCTGTTTGCTTTTGCAGCTGGGGTCTGAGCAACAGAATCATGGCAGAAAGTGTCCAGAGGGGTCAGGTGATGGCCTTCCACTTCCATCATGAACAGTGGTGCTAACCTGGCCTCTAGAGATGAGAGAAGCCTTTCCTGAGTCACTGGCATGAGTGAAGAGTCAGGACAGGTCCTCAAAGCCACGGTGTCCCTTTCAGGGATGGGCAAATCAGCACAAAGCCAGGATTCGCACAGCCTTGGGCGGTTATGTGAACTGGGCAGAAAAAGCAGTAAAGTCTCAAAAGCTTCAGTTTATCTCAGAAGCAGCGTGTTCCTCAGTTTATCCACTGACCCAGCACTGCAAGACTAACAGTGCTGAAACAATAGGGTAAGAGCATGCAGAATGCTCCTGCACATGATAATCAAACAAGAAAACAGAGCAGGACCAGGAGTGTTTCAGAGGGGGAGCTCTCCGTGAGTTTGCTGCAGTTGGTATCAGCCTGGAGAATCAGGAAGGGCTCCAAATTTGCAGATGCTTTTTCAAGCTAACTCTGATCTTTACTGATGAAGGGAACCCACTCCCAGTCTCTGCAGCTCAGAGAGCTCCCTGAAGAGTGATGGGCTTTCAGGGAGCTTAGGAATACGATGTGTCAACATATTTGCTTTTCATCTTTATTCCGATGAGTATTTCCAAGCAGTGAATTTGCTACGCAATGGAGGTGCCTCACTGGCTCCGTTTCAGCCTTTAATTAGCTCTTCTTGAAACAATTGACAAGCCAGGTGGTTGAAACCACAAAAGGAAGAAGAGGCAGAAGAACAGCTATTGGCATTTTAAAGCCTTTGTATCAGAGGTAAAACTGCCAGTGACAAGCCCAGGCTGAGCCCTGGTCTCTGGAGATCCTTCTCCCCAGCCAAAAGCAATGTTCTTTATTGGCGGGGTGGCCAGGATCCTCACTCCAGGTTTGATTGCACGAGCGTGGAAAGAAATCAGTGCGGGCAGCAGCGATGTTTCCCACCCCGCTTGGACGAAATCAGTGCCGTGGCAAAGCTGCTGGGTGCTGACAGACCCCCCCAGTGTGTTCATTCTCCTTTTCTCCCCTTCAGCCAAACCAGTGGTTTGGATGGGAACACCTGGGGGTTTTTTCGGGTAGAATCTAAAATGCTGGGCTGAGCTTGGTGAATTGCTGGTCTCTGCATCATAAAATCGTGGTGATGTTCTGGCTGTAGCCACAGTTGGGTTCTGGTTCTAGCTGGGAGCTACTCTGCACATTCTCTGCAGTCCTCCAATGAAAAGCAGGCAGGTATCACCAGAAATATCACTAAAACCTCCCTTGAGCCTGCACTCTTGATAGGATTTGATTAATGTTTCTTGGACCCAAAGATTTTCCAAGCCTTTCCTGCCTGCCATCGGTAATTGCTAATTGTAGATGAAAAGTTCATTTTCTTTTTGTATGGTAAAGTGGCTGCAACCAACCTAGAGGTGCAGATCAAACTGGGGAGAGGTATTGGGGTCCAATGTGGAAAACTTGTTAGGAAGGGAAAGGTGATTTTTAACAAAAAACATCATCAGGAGGAAGGTGTGAGATGGCAGAGAGGTGTGAGATGAGTGAGAGGCCAAAGAGATTGAAAGATGAGTGGGTTCAGTAGCCAGCAAAGCCCCCGATCTCCAGCATCCTCAAAATACTTTGTTAAAGAGATCCACTTCAGGACAGAAGGGCTGTGTCTGGACAGAGAGATCCCTCCACCATCCCAGCCACAGGAATGGCCACCTCTGGAGCCAACAAGGTCATTTCTTGAGCGGCTGTGACAGTGAGGACCTGAAGAGAGAACAAGCAGCGGTGACTTTGCTGCTGGGAAACTGCAAGGATGACGTTTACCAGTGAGTTTACCACAAAAAAACGTGTTGTCTGTCCCTCAGGATGGAAGATGCTTTGGATTCGTGGAAGACACTTAAACCAAACTCTGCCTGCAATGCCATAAAACCTGATTTAGCTCTGTATCTGTACCTGAAAGGCATTGCCCCGAAACTCTGTGTCAGGAAGCAGCAGAACCAGTACAAGCGCCTGCAGTCAGACACGTAGAAACAGAACATGCTTTGGATGGAGCAATAATCCTGGATCTTTATTTTTGTCTTAAGACAATAGTTCTTCAGTGCATGGTGAGGTTAGGTCCAGGCTTTTAGTGTACTTTTCACTAAGCAAAGCATGCATGAGGTGCCTTTTCTAAAACCTGGCTTTTTGTCCATCCCACTCTTCGGCAATTCTCAAGTTTGCCCTTTGATCCAGCTCCCTTGGGAATCACTTTTCTTCCTCCTTTGTGTCTTTCCATTTGTGGCATCTTTGTTACAATCCCAGAGGAACTAGAACCAGCTTTGACAGGCCACCATTTTCAACCAGGTTGAAGTTTTTAGGGCTCAGGATGGTTCAGACCCTTCTCTTTTTTGTCTGCCTCACTATGGTCAGAGTGTTTTTGCTGCAACTTTCCCTTGCTGGTCATGTTCTGCAGCCCATGTGTCCTTTGTTCTTCTGCACTTGCAATCTCCCTGATTTCCACGAGGACCTCAGAGGTCATTTCCAACCTAATTGATTCTGTGATAACACTGCAAGTGAATCATGTTCTCAGCACCTTCAGTACCGTCCATGTATCATTCTTCAGCAGCATTTCACCCTCTTTTCTTTCATCACTGTGTGGTGGGTTGGGCGGATTATTGACTCCATCCAGCCATCCAACCTCTTTGGTGATCCAGGGAGCATAAGGTTATTGGGTTCAGTCCCACATAATCTGAATTATCAAGTCTCTGGCACGCTGCAGGCAGAGCTTTGGCTGGTGTGAGGAAGGAGTGACACCTTTGCTGCAACAGCAGCTGCAGTTGCTGGGCTTTGAGTTACGGAATGCAAGTATATCAGAGGCTGGAGCTGCTTGGGGGTCATTAAAGTGACTTTTCTCTAGAATGACAAGTGGCAAATACTTGGATTTCTCAAGTTCTTCAGGTATGGGTGACCTTAAGAGTTGCCTGAGAGAGAAATAGTGCTTCCAATCCAAATTTCTAGCCAAGGAGCAGGTACAGAGAACTAAATCTCAAGCAGATCGTAGACAGAAGCAGTAGTTTCCACAATTTAGCTGTTCAGTTGGTAGTTCCTCAGCAGAGAGGCTTGAGGACAAGAATATTTAGCAAAAATACTATTATTTTCCAGTGTGTGTGTTGTTGAAGAACTTGTCAGACTGCACCTTCCAGGGAACAGAGTTATCTCTAGACCAGATTTTACAGCTTTTCCCTCAGGAGAGCAGCACAGGGACATCTTTGTGCAGCACTTCAGTCTCCCTGTGTCTCAATGGGGCCGTAAGTGCAGGAATTGCTTTGCAAAACAGATGTTTTAAATAGGACAAGTTTTCAAAGCAAATGTGGGGGTTCCTCCTGTTTATCTCTCTTTCCTCACAGAAAGGAATGGATGTGGGATTCCTCACAGATCAAGGTGCAGGGTGAAGGCTGGGGGCTACTTTGCAGCTGACAGCAGCAAGCACGTTTTGCTTTGTTTGATTGTCAAAATCTTGCCTGAAACACTTATTTTTTTATAAAGCACAGCCCAGCAAACAGGCCAGACCATTTCTTCTGACCTCTCAGGGGCAGAACACGTTGAGAGCACGCGTGTGCCTTGGTGTAGGCAGCGTGGGTGTTCTGGGTGCTCCCAGCTCTGACCAGGGTGAGGACTCTGTGGGCAGCTGGGAAAAGGCCCTGGCTGTAGGTTCCCAAGCCTCTGCTCCACCTGAGGTCCTGGGAAGCCCAAATTTATGCTTGGGGACTCTGGATCACGCTAATGGGAGCAGTAGCTCACTGTCACCCACACAGCATCCAGATTTGCCTGACTTTACTCCATTTCAGCTGTTTTCACATGGATCCACTTTCCAAACTCGGGGGCAGGAAAGCTGGCCAGGTTGAAGATGTCACGTCACTTGTATTCATCTTCTTCCTCTAATGAGTACCATGGCTGATTAATACTAAAATAATCAGTGCGCTGCCAATTGCGTTCTGCGAACAACAATCTGGTTTTCATTTCATTACTGATTATTAATTATTTTATTGCCTCCTGTAGCTGTGTTAATAAGTAATCATACTGAAGCATATTTAAGTGTTTTAATAGGTGAAACATCTTTTGCCCTTTACTTGCTTCTTGTCAGTTCTTGAGCAGGAAAAGTTCATCTGCTGTGCAGAGGGAACACGTTAACGTGGTTCTAATGACTGCAGAATCAGACCCAGTTAATTGTTAAAGACCATAAAATACCATGAATATGGTCCAAACACTGGTTTAGTCTGATCTGGAGTCTGAAGGCATCTAGACCTCCTCCTAACGAGTTAATTTCTGTAATTGCTGGCATTATTACAAGGCTGCCTGGCTATGGTGTTGTTGGAGAGGGGTTTAAAGATTGCACAGAAGTCTGCTTTTAGTGTCCCTCTGAAAATCGCTGTGGAAAATGCATTTCCTAAGGTAACCAGGAATATCCATGGTGATTGGAGATACATTTAAAATGGAAGTACAGCACTGAAGCCCTGGGACCCTCTCTGCAGAGCAGAGGCTGGGCAGATCTGGCCCTTCCAGCTCCCAGTGCTGCCCAGTTCCCAGGGTAGTGTGAGGAGAGGGACAGGTCCTGCTGGCTGCACTCTCTCCTCCTGAAGTGCTTCCCTCACAGGAACATGCATGACCATGCCCAGCAGCCCTGGGAAATGCCTGGATGAGCCTCACCTTGTGCTCCAGTTGCTTTTGCATAGAAAAAAGTCATCCAAAGGCACACCTTGTTTGAGTTTAGAGACCAGAGTTGCTGTGGCTGGTGCTGGCTCGTGGTGTAGTAGCACGGGACACCCATGGGCTGCCTGAGTGCTGGGGTGTGTAGGGTGCCTGATGCCTGGGTATGAACAGATTTCATTCAGTGGCCTCCTTGTAGGCTTGGGTTGCTTTATACAGCACAGTGCAGCTGGTCTCAGGTCCCTGGCAGCAGCAGGAAGATCCCCAGAGTGGGAGCAACACCTGCCATAACTCCCTAGGTCCATCTTCCTGTCCAGCCATCCTCAGGAACACCCGAGCTCTCCGATTCCAGCATTTCCCCTCCTCCTTCAGTGCATCACATCTGACACGCACAAGGGCCTCTCTTGTCATTCTCTCTGCAGTTTCTCCTCGCTGCAGCACAGATGATGTCCCCCAGAGCCCTGTGGGAGGGATTCGCTCGCCTCCCGTGATTTGCAGCCGTCCTTGGGTGTGAAGGCAGGAGGAAAGGCTTCCCTCTGCCCTGGAGTGCTGGGTCGAGCACTCCAGAAATCCAGGGCTGGTGCAAATGCCTTCCATCTGTTCTGTATTTTACCTGGTTGGGCCGTGAGGCGCTCTAAAGGGTTCCAGAAGCATTTTGAACATCATGATGTTAAATTGTGAGGTGTTCCTGCGAGGAACTCAGGGCACTGAGGAAGTGTTGCAACATGGCATTGAAATACGGTGCAAAAATATTGCAGTGCTGCTGCCCATATTCTTAATACAGCTTTTTGCCACCGAAAAAAAAAGAATAAAATCCAGCTGTAATCCTGTGTGCTGTGTCCTCCTCTCACCTGACCCAGGAAGCAGCCAGCCAAGCAGAAAATCCAGTTCTTCCCCAAGGATGACCGCGCGGGGTGTCATTCCTTTTTGCCATTCTTCTTTCACAAGGTACACTCCTCCCTCCTTGGTCTCCTGCTCCTCACACCTTTCTCCACCTTCTCACCCGGACGAGCAGGTAAACTCAGAGGGCAAAACGTTCTCCGTGCCATTCTCTGCCGCTTCATCTCTGTTGTTTTTTGTTTTGTTTTGTTTTCCCTTCCACCTCCCCTAGAAAAAAGAGCCGGTGGCACTGGCGAAGAAAACCAACAACACCTACAACATCGTTGGCACCACCTACGCCCTCAACATCGCCAAGGAGCCCGGCCTGCCCACCATCTCCAAGAGCGCCGCCGCCGCTGCCACGGCCACCAGCGTGCCCCCGAAGATGCCCCGCCTGGAGGAGAAGCTCCCCGAGAGCAAGAAGACCTACAACAGCGTCAGCAAGGTAGACAAGATGTCCCGCATCGTCTTCCCCGTCCTCTTTGCCATTTTCAACTTGGTCTACTGGGCCACCTATGTGAACCGGGAGTCAGCTATCAAGGGAATGATCCCCAAACAATAAAACCGGTCACACAAACCTTCCATCAGTGAGCATCATCCCAGCAGGAATTCTCCAGGGCTTTCTTCTTTTCTTGTTTTGTTTAATTATTATTGTTCATTTGATATTATTAATTATTAATTATTATTATTATTATTATTATTACTATTAGGTCACTCTTTTATAATGTAAACAAAACTGTGATTTTAATTTAATCCCATATACTTTGGTTTCGTTTACTTTGATGATGAAAGTTAAAAAAAAAAAACTAAGGGATCATAACAAGTTGTGCCTCTGAACATCTTAAGTCTGCTGTCACCCATCTGACCAAGTCACCCTGTGCTGCCATCTCTCCTCTGCCACCTCCTGTGGTCCCCACAGTCTTCACGCCTCTGCCATTTCATGCTGTCCCCAGAGGCTGCTGCTCTGGGGCTCCTCCTCCTCTGTGATGGGCTGCCCTAGCATGGGGGATGCTCCTGGACGCCTGGTCTCCAGGATGTGCCAGTCACTCAGCCGGGCTCCTCTTCAGTGCCTGGCACTTTGTGCTGGGTCGTGCACCCGGGCTGTGAGTGCAGGTGAGCTGGTCACCCGTGGGGACGAGGGAGCAGCGTGGCATGGGCCAGCTGGTGGCCCAGTGCCTGCTGGGGCAAACCCACCCCTGCTGTGGTCCCCAGAGCCATTGCAGGGGTGGAACAGGGTGGCAGCATCTTGTAGGTCTTGCAGGTCTTACTCCTCTCTGTCTTCACCAAACCCAGGTGGTTTCCTCTCTCCAGAGACCAACAGGTGGGAAAGGTCCTGTCTGCCTGCCATCCTGCACTCTTGGGGCAATTCCTGTTAGCAGGAAGTGTGGTTCCTACCAGGGAGATCATTTTTCTCACCTTCGGGCAGGAAGTCAAGGCAGAAGCCTTGGAGGAGGCGGTGGCTGTGAGGCTGCACGTGTTCAGCATCAGGACTGGCAACCACAGAGGTCATGTTCACATGGCTGTTCTGTCACTTGCTCTTGGCCCCATCCACTTGCCCTTCTCAGCACTTCCTCTCTGTCCCAGCCCCTTCTTCCAGCTTGCCATCCATCTTCCTCTGGCTGCTCGGCAGCCCTCCGTGGCATCTCAGTGCTCACACGAGGATTTAGGCAGGGCAGCTCCCTCCTCTCGGTTAAGCCACGCTGATGGGGAGGAGCAGAGCCTGGGGAAGTCCAGCTGATGGCACATCCCTGCTCTGGTGCAGGATGTTCCCAGTGGGACCCACCACGGGGATGAGGCAGGGGACAGGTGGTCCCCAGGACTCTCCCTGCCCCTGGTGAGCTGGTGCATCCTCAGCACCACGGGAAAACAGCAGAAGGGGCTCTTTGGAAGAGCAGGGTGACACTGCTGTCCCATAGAGCCATGAGAGCCAGGTGCCGTCCCACAAAGCAGCTGAGGTCAGGCCCAGCCTAACACCTGCACACTCTTCCAAGGAAAGCCCTCCGGTGCCTTGGAGAGAGGCTTTTTCTCCCTTCTGACCACCACAGTGGAGCCAAACCAGTGTTTGTCCCCTTCCCAGCAGCAGCACCAAGGGGTGACATCCAAGCCATCTGTCCCTGGGTCCCTGGGCACGCTGTCCTGCTGCAAGCAAGGACATCCTGTGCCTTGCCCCCAGCCCGTGGGTAGCACAGTCCTGCTGCCACAGTGGGATGCACCCCCTCTTTCTTAGGCCTCCCTCTGCCCCTCTGGCTGCCCCCCAGAGCTGCCCCAGCCCGTTTTGGGCTCACGCAGCCAAGCCAAGGCCCCAGCACCCCCAGGGTGGTGCCTTCAGCATTGCTTTGAGCTGCTGTGCCAGGCTTAGGTTCCCCCTGCCCGTGCAGGAGCAGGGCTGAGCACAAGGCACAGGATTTGCCCCACCTGGAATATCCATGGGGGCAGCAGGATGGAGCGAGGAAGGCCAGGGCTCTTCGTCCTGCAGCGTGGTTGGCACTGGTGCATGTCCTGCCTGTCCCTTACCAATCTCGCTGGCTCAACAGCAGTGCAGTCACTCCCCCTGCCCACAGCTGAGGTTTGGAGGGGAGTTTGGATGTGTTTAGCCCAGTCCCTGTGTGTTGGGTCCACGAGGAAACCCACATGGCTGGCAGCATCGGGAAAGAGGAACCAGACTCCCCCACCAAGCTGCTGCTAAGGAAAACAGCTCTGTCCACATCCTCTCTCACAGCATCTGCACCCCAAAGCATGTCATTTCTACAGTGCCTTTCATCCCCAAGGGCTCCTGATGGGTGGGAAGGCCCAGGAGCTCCCCCCCTCTGCCTGCAGCATCGGGGTGGAGGAGCAGAGGGGAGGATGCACCATCCCCAGCCCTTCTGCTGGGCAGGGAGGACATCCTGGCTTCTTTGGCGCCTGGTTCTGCCTGAGTGGGGCCTCCTGCTGCTGCTGCAGCCAGCCCACTGTGACATCCCAGCTGCCCCATCACTGCCTCGATGTGTCCCCACGCCCCTCGCCCCTGAGGCACCCCGTGCTCCCTCCGCAGTCCCTCCAGCAGTGAGGTCCCTTCTGCCACCCTTCTGCTCTCTGGGCTCTCCAGTGGGGAGGGCTACAGCTGTTTGTTTTGGAAGCATTTTCTTAAATAAGCTAGCTGAAGGGCGTCTGATAAACCATTCATGTCGCTGTAATGCTCGGGCCTGAGTGAATGGAATGGAAACCCCACAACAAGCAAAACCGACACAATAAAATGGTCACAAAGAGGATGTTGTGTTTACCAGTGGAATTACAGCAAGTTTAAATACTGCATGCAGTGACTTAGCTGACTTAGCTGGCCCTGCTGCAGAGGTGGTTTCCTCTGCTAGCCTGGGAATTCCCCAAAATCCCTTCTCCCCCAAGAGCCACGTCTGTGCCTGCTTTGTAGAGCTCTCCATAAATTGTCAGGTCTTACCGTCAGCTTCCCAGCTGCCCAAGTACCCCGGGGCTGCCTTTGCTGCCTGCCCAGGTGGGCTCAGTGCTGTGGGGTGATGCTCAGGAGAGGGGCTGGGTCTCCCTGACGTGCTGGACACAGCGTTGGGGCAGCGCCTGAGCCTCCTCCCTCGGTTCCTGCTGTGATCTGACCACTCTCACTGACCTGTCAGGGTGAATTCCTGCCTGTCCCTCCCCAGGACACTGCCCACTGCTCTGGCTTGCCCGTGACACCCATCTGCTGGCTCGTCTTTGCTCTCCCAAGACCTTTCCCTGACGAGAGGCTGCCTGCCTGTGTCTGTGTGAGCACGCCTCAAAAGCCAAGTCTATTCCCAACCAAAGCCTGGCATGGGCTCCGAGTCTTTTTGCCAGCTGGAAGCAGAAATACCGGCATCCTTTGGTTAAAGACAACAAACCAAACAGGATTTCTAGTTTGGCTTCCAAGCAGGAAAGCATTTCGGGAAGATAGTTATAAATAAGTGGTTTAACATCTCCTGCCAGCAGACATCACAGAGAAGATAATGTTCTTTTTTTATAAAACTGTCAGTGACTCAAATTAGGACTTTTCCTTCCCCGTTAACACGAGGCTGTTGATGGGGGCTTCTTCTAAGAGCTTGCCAGGCCAGAGCTAACCTAGCACCAATTACTGGAGTTTTAGGCTTGCTGTGATGGCATGTAAGGGCCCCATTTTTATAGCTGATCCTGTGCAGAAATTCATCTGTGTGTGACCACTGATAATCTAATCCACAGCTGTGCAGAGAGCGGACGCTTCATTTCACCATGAACCTCAACACTCCAGGATTTCTCTTCTTCTGGCAAGGCCCAAACTTCCCTGACTTGATGAGAATCTCCCAGGCAGGAATTGGAAGTCTTTGAGGGTGATAAAAATGATCTGTTCAGTCTGCACTCTTGCTTTGCAGCTTGCACCACCTGGGAAACACAGAGTGCAGTCCCAGCCTGCAGTTGCATTCCTGCTGGAAATGTCAGAGGGACATTTGGGCACAGGCAGCTCGCCCCTTCCCTCTCCTGAAATTGCACGTGGGCAGCAGAGAGCTGAGCCTGGGGAGGCAGGGCCAGCTCATCTGGGGTTCCTCAGCGGGCAGGGACAGCAGCACACGGTCACTGAGAGCTCCATTTCAGTGTTAGCACGGAGAGCATCCCTGCGGGGTGACAGGAGAGGGCTGGGGCAGAGGTGGTCCCTGTTCTCCTAAGGGGCTGATGAAGTTACCCTCACAGAACGTCATGAAAGCTTCTCAAACATCACCCAGCAGGGCTGTGACACTCGAGACAGAGCTTCCCTGCTCTCCTTTCCACACCCAGCTCAGCCTAAGCAAAGCTGGCTGCACCACAGCCGACTCAGTCCCCCTGTCCTGATCCCTGCCAGCTCGGTGGCAGTGGCAGGGTCCTGGTTTGTTTGCTGCAGGACATCCCTGTGCAAGCAGACCCCGGGCTGGCTGTTCCCAGGCACAAGATCGTCCCCAGCCTGTCCCTGCAAGCCCATCCTGTGGACACCAGGTGCATCCATTTCTCATCCACCACCCTGATTTCTTCCGTCCGCGTCTTGATTCCTTCCAGCTGTCCCTTGGGCAGGATCACATCACATCACATCCCAGGAAAGGGTTTCTCCTGTTGCAGGGTCACCTCTCCTAGGGAGACCCTGGAGAGCCCCTCTGAGACCTTCAGAAACCTGGGGCTGCTGCCTCTCCCGGAGGATCCAGGAGAGTTCCACAGCACAGAGGGTGCTGTCCCAGCAGGCTTTCCTTGGGAAGGGTTTGTCAGGGCTGTGCTAGTGCCCCCCTTCCACATTCCTGGTCCTGGGAGTGGTGGAGAGCTGGGGTGGGGCTGTCACAGCACACAGTGTCCGGCCAGCCCCCACTCCAGGCCCTCTTCCCCAAATTTTGTCCCTCCCTGGGGCCACACTTCAGCCCACCCGATTAGACACCTGGGTGGATTTTGCAGACTGCAGAGAAACATTTCCATGACTCCTGTTGAGGTTGGGGAGGGCTCAACCAGGGCAAGGGACACATTGATGGGAACGTAAACACGCTGTTAATATCAAAGTAGGGAGAAAAAACGTCCAAGCAACTCACCAGTCCTCTCCATATGAAGCTAAACTACTTCTGGAGGTAGTTCTGGCAAGAGGCCACAGCACAGATGAGATTGATGGCTCCCAGGTATAAATATTTACTGTTTGACCTTGTTATTGTTCCATCAGCCAAAGGTTTTTACATACATATATATAGATATATATATATATACATGCTTGTGTGCATATTTATGCTCACAAACTCCTTACATCTGAACGTCAAACCTCTTTGTCTTTGAAAGGTAGAATGGCCACCACTTTTAATTATTTTACTTCCCTCGCATTCTCTTTGCTAAATCTTCTAGAGTGAGGTGAACCCTCTCCACTGGGCTTTGGGAGGCACAGGGAATAAAGGGAGCGAGGGAGAAGAGCCTCTCCCCACTCTGGGGGCTCAGTGCAGGCTTGTGGCATGGACCGAGGTCACTGCTGGCAGTGCTGCCCAGTATCTGTCAGGAGATCTTGGTCCCTAGTTCCACACTGTCCTGCCCCGGACACTGGGATGCTCCTGAGACGGCTTTTTAACAGCTGAGTGCTACAAGCAATTGGTCCTCACCCCACTGCACAGCCAGGGAATGTGCAGTGTGAGGTCTCCACCCTCAGTCTGCTTCAGGAGGGAGCACAAAACCTGGTGGGATCCGCTCCAGCTGTCCCTGGCCAGAGGAACGCCTTGGCCTCTCCTGCCAAGCACAGGGGAGTGCTGGCACTTGGCCTCTGCTCGCTGCTCGTCCAGGTGGGATGCAGGGATGCCTGACTGTGTGCTGACTGTGGGAGGTGTCAGCAGGAGCACAGGCTGCTGCTGCTGCTGCTGCTGCTGCTGCTGCTGCTGCCCTGGTCTCAGCACAAGCAGGACCGTGTTGGGTGGCCTGTGAGCAGTGGGGCCGTGGGGAGCAGCCCCTCGCAGAGGTGCCCAGCGTCAGCTCCCTCAGCCTCTCCCCCTGGCTTAGAGGAACCATTCAGGCAGTGATCCTGCAGTTGCACTTGTAGCTCCTCTGTTTCCTCCTCTGCTGCTGGACAGAGGCTGTGGCAGTCAGCAGCGAGGGCCTTGTGCTGTCCCAGCCGGGAGAATGAAGGATGTCACCAGTTCTTGTCCGGGGTCTGTGCCTGCCTCCCACCACGGGAATCTACTTTACACAGTCTTGGGCTTGGGTTGGTCCCAGCGCTGGGCCTGTCATCCTTCACCACGAGTGGGGTGATGCTGGTTTTTGCTTACGAAGCTCTAGGACAGAGCACGATCTGGCTGTTCTGCCCTGTTCCTCGCTGTCCGCTGGTGCAGATCTCTCCTGCACAAAACTTTACCAGCCCCATCTGCCAAGAGAAGGAAGCCTGGATCCAGGTTGGCTGCGTGAGCCAGGGTGCTCCCACAGTCTTCGAAGGCTCTTGGCTCTTCTCTTCAGTGCTGCTTGAAGGCCCTGTCAGCTTGATGAGACCATTGGCTCGTGCTGCACTGCTAGCTGCTCTCTGTTTCCCCTGAGAAGTCTGTCGGTGCCTCCTGTGTTCCTGCAAGGCACCCAGCAAGCGTAGCAGCAGCCATACATGGAGTGGTTTGATTTTTGCAACCACGAAACGTAGGGGCAGAGCTGGGAAACCTGAGTTGCTGCCACACTGCCTTTGCCAGGCTGCATTTAGAGTGGAAGGGTTCCTCTCTGCCGTCACCTGGGAGTTTCTCAGCGCCCCCAAATCCAGTCAGGTGGCCTCGAGCATCCCTTCAGCAGCCGGATTTTCACTGTCAGCTGACTCGGGGATAGCTGCAGGCAAATGTCCTGCCTGAAGGTGAGGGCACCAGCTGCTCCTTTAGGTACAGAGAGTGGCACTGGCACCATGCTAGGGCAGCCCATCCTGAAAACGAGCACACCCAGCAAATCACCAAGGAGCACTGTCACTGCCTCAGGTCCATCTGTGCCCCAGCACGTCCTCGGCTTTGTTTTCCATCTTGTGAGACACTCTTTACACCACCATGAGAAAGGATCTAGCTGGCAGCAGTTTAATGCATGACAATCCTGTTATTACAGCTGTAAATAAATAACAACTAGGAAAAAAATGCATTTTTTAAATTTTTTGTTGACTTTATTTTCACTATTGACTAGCTGGTAGCCACTTTCTTAAGGGATTTCTCATGGAAACTGTGACCTTTCTTCTCTCTATTTCTCTCTCTCTCTCTCTCTCTCTCTTTCTTTCTGAGATTTTTTTCTGTGTTTCAAATGCTTTTTGGTGCAATGTTCAATGCCTGTTTGTATTTTTGAATTGTATTTTTCAACCTTTGCTGGAAAAAAAAAAAAGAAAGGCCCATTCTAATTGGCAGGATTTTTAGTCCTGCCATTTTTTTTCAGCTTTTAGCTTTTTCAATAAGTTAAAGCAACAGAAAAATGCCTCCAAAAAAATTACAGTGAAGTTCTGAGGAGAGATTAGCAAACATCAGAAACAAGAAGTACATGAGTAAGATCAGCAAGCTGAGTGGAGGAGGAGGACTCTTGTGACACCTACTAACCTCCTAATGTAGCACACAAGGTGGGACTAGACCTCTTCACTGAATTCAATCACTCTGCTTTTCCACTCTACCCACTCTCTCGAACTCCGATCAAAACAAATAAAAATTCATATTTAAAAAAAAAAAAAGATCTGGTTTTTGTCGTCGGTTGTTTTCTGTGGTTTGTTTCTCAAAGCCAAATCCTCTGGGCTTTGGACTACCTGCCCATTCGGGGAGTTTGTCCCACTGACAAGCAAATGAGCCACCCATCAAAAAATAACATTCTGGGCGAAAGTAAAAGAGCTTAGGAATGTTTTCTGGTCCCCATTTTGTCATGTTTAAAACGCTTTTTTCCCTTCCCATGGCAGGGCAGTGGAGGGCACAAGGTTTTTTAAGTCAGATTGGCTGGGGAGTTTGGGCAGCCACTCAAGGACGGGGTGGTGGTGCTGGTGTGAGCAGTGGCAGAGGAGTCTGAGGTGTGCTTTGCCCTCACAGTGGGTGACTGTCGCTGTCACGTCTGAGATGGGTAAAGAAAACGACACAGAGTCCAGGCTTATGAACAAGTGGAAGTGCTTTAATAATTTTCTGACTACCTTTATAGGATAGATCACAAAAGTGTGTTGAGTGGCAATAGGTCATTGGTTCCTCGGCCATCCACCCCTTGAGAGGATTGGCCAAGTCTTAAGATACCCATTCCAAAATATTTTCAAAGTCGAAGCCATAACAATCTTGCAAAACAGCCTGCGGGTGCAAGAAGTTTATGACCTTGTTTAAGGTCACCAAGTTTGTGACCTTGTTTAAAATAGTTTGCATGGGAAAGACAGTCTGCTCACAGAATATTGAGAAAAGGCTGAAGAATTTCTCCTAACTTTTTAGCACCTACATCTGGGTGACCCCTGGTCAGACACTGCTGTTCCAGGGAGCTTTTGGGCGTTTCTCTGTGTACAACATGAATCAAACTTTCTGCTTCTCTAGGAACAACAAGAAGAGACTTGGCCAAGACCTAAACTGCCCCTGAGGGCAGGGTTAGATGGGATTTTGGGAAGGAATTGTTCCCTGGGAGGGTGGGAAGGCCCTGGCACAGGTTGCCCAGAGAAGCTGTGGCTGCCCCTGGATCCCTGGCAGTGTCCAAGGCCAGGTTGGACGGGGCTTGGAGCAACCTGGGACAGTGGAAGGTGTCCCTGCCCATGGCAGGGGGTGGAGTGGGATGAGCTTTAAGGTCCCTTCCAACCCAAACTGATCATGGTCCAGACACCTTTCCTGCAGGGAGTTTTGACTGCAGCTGCCCCGTGGGTATGAGATTTACACATGCTGTGTTTAACAGCACGTGGCTGGCCATGCCACCTCCCCCAGGCAGTGTGACGTGCTCGGTGTGTGGTGTGCTGAAAGGGAAGTTCAAGGTGTAGGGGCTTCATTTGGACACTCCCCTGCATCTCCTTGGAGCCATGAGATGTTATATTTAGCGACTAATGGAAAGAAGGATTTTTCTCCCTGTATAGAAAGATCTGAAATCAAGTAAATCTCTTGAAATGCAAAAGCAGAGGACAAATCACCTGCAGGAAATGCTGAAGTTCATCCTATTGCATTAAGCTTGAAACTTTCAGTGTTTCCCTGGACCCTTTTCTGCATTCTTGGCCACTTTTTAGTCAAAAATATTGACGACTTACCCAAATCCAACATACTCAATGAGGACTTCCCCCTCCCCCCTGCTACCACTGGGAAATAAGAGGAGAAGAAAATAACTCCAGTGACAGCATCAGTTGTTTTCCGTGCCTGAAAGAAGGAACGAAACGCCCTCCGCCTTCCCCGGATTCCCTGAGCACCATCTGTATGCGGCACCGGGGACTTGCTGGCGGGACAACATCTCCAAACGTATTGCAACCTTGGACCAAAAAAAAAAGTTACTCATTTGAATTTGCTGCATTCAGCTGAATCCTCCTCCTTCCTCCGAGATTCGGATGGCAGAGGAGGCTTGGGAGAGCTGGGGCTCACAGCTGCTGTGGCAGATGGAGAGTTATCATGGGTCTGAGCAGTACAGGCTGCATACTTATGTCTTCCTGAGGAAGGAGCAGAGCTTGTGGCCTCAGCAAGAGCAGCCCACCACTGTTTGAAACCATAAAGACTCGAAACTGAAGTTTTCACCCCCTTCCCCACCACCCCCCCGCCCCCCCCCCCCCGCGTCCCTCCCTAATCCACACTGCACCGGGGTGGG
>VZTI01001566.1:95525-109977 GCA_013397865.1 Struthidea cinerea | reverse complement strand
CCCTTCCCCACCACCCCGCCGCCCCCCCCCGCCTGAGTCCTTCCCTAATCAAGACTGCACAGGGTTGGTCCCAGCCTGAAAAGATCTTCCTGACTCAGAAGACAAAAATAAACAGCGATGTGAAATGCTTCCTTGCATTATCGCTTCTCTATTTGAACCTAGAACAAGGACCCTGAAGAGGAACAGAGTGTAATTGCAGTGTCCACAGAAAAGAAACAGTAATGAAAACAGACAGAGCCGGGAGAATCGGCAGAGAAGAGGCAGAGCTGAACAAGTATTTATTACCCCAGCACTTAGTGCTCAGGCTGACGGGTGTCTCAGGAATGCAATCGCTGGGTTTTATTATTAGGTGCTCACAACGCAGAAGCGCTCGGGGTGAGGGCAGGGCAGGACTGCTGACGTGTGGCTCCTGAGGCACCAGGAGCCCATCATTCCTCCCCTGTTCCAGGCTCTAACGTGGCCGGTGGGGATGGCTCAGCCCCACAGCCCCGGGAAGGAAAGGATTCCCCCCTGAGGCACAGCGGTTCTCTTCTGCCTTCAGAGCGTTGCTGTTTCAGAAACCTCTTCTGCAAACCAACTCCTCGTGAGGTGGGGCGAGTTCCCCAAAGGCAGCCCTCACACCTTTGGGGCGGCATGATCCAAAACCCCAGCGCCAAGGCAGGGTTCCTCCTGCAGAAGGAGCTCTCTCCTCTGCTTCCTTCCCCCTCTAAGACAGGTGGGTCCGACACTGCACGACTCCCATCTGCAGGGCTCTTCCCAGAACTGTTGATGCCGAATGGTTTTTGCCTGTTTTTATTTTGTATATTCTCCGTATTCTTCACACACGTATGTGTAGCTCTGCAGCCTGTTACCCGTAGCTAGCTTTCCCTCCCTTTTCGCTACCCTGATAGGCAGAAAGACGAAACACAAGGCCAAAAAACAGCTCTTCGAGACATATTTTTATAAACAAAGTTTCGTTTCCATCTGAGGCGGGAGGATTTAGAGCGGGGGAAATCACCTCAGCTCTGAGGTCTCTAATTGGTGATTTTTGTCAATTATGCTAATTTGCTAAACTTATAAATCTCTATTCACCCCGTGTGGGGGGTGGGCATTTTGTGGACATTTTCCATGACTGCCCCTGGAGGTCTCCAATAAAGACCAGCATTTCTATTACCTCCCATACTAATATTATCTCGAAAGCGTGTTGTTTTATTTCCGGGTTCATTGAGGCATCGCCGTGGCTGTGCTGGCTGCCCTGTAAGCCAACACTTCTTTACTCCGCAATTCCCCCTGGCCGAACGCATCCATCAGCAGCTTGCCAGCAGGAAAACGCGGCTGGGGACTTCGTGGTGGCCCCGCTGCGCGGAGAACCCCCTGGCCTGGCAGGATTGTGTATTCCCGGGATCCAATCCCACCCTACGGGGCATCCCAGCACGCCCACACAAGCGCATCACTGCCGCTGGAGGTGCGAAGAGCGGCTGTGACTTTCCTCCTGCCCCCACCAGCTCCCCTGCGCACACTTGCGGGATGGGTGCGGTGTCATCAGCAGCCAGAGCTGCTCCCCCGCGGATCCTCCGTGTCCTTCACGGGGATGAAGATGTCCCCTCCTCCTCCTCCCCGCCTAAGCCACAGCAGGCACTGGGCTGTGCAGGGGACCGGGTGATGTGCCTGGAGTGGCGTCAGCCACAGCAAAACCCCTTCACCCCACAGCCACAGGGAATGCCCCCATGGGCAGGGCTTCAGGGGAGGCAGGAGCTGCTCCAGCCCTGCTCTGATCCCGGGGAAAAGGAGTGGGAAGCTCCTTCGGTCTCCTCCTTGGACAGCCCTGCAGCGTTACCAGCAAAGCTGGTGGCTACCCCATGTGCTGCTCTGGTCCCGTCTCCAGGGGAAGGGTCCGGGTGGGATTCAGGCCTCACCCCTGGGCTACAGAGGGGATCCTGCAGCGGGGATTTGGCTGGCACAGCCACAGGGCACTCAGGTGGGCCAGGGGACTCCGCCAGCCTGGGAACAGCAGGGACCCTGAGCCAACAGGGCTGTGCCACCCCCATCACCACCACCACATTTGGCGGGCAGAGAGAAAAATCTCTCTGAAAAACAGCCCCGGGGGGGTTTCTTCCGAAGGGGAGAGGTGCAGGAGCTGGCTGAGCATTGGGTACTTCATGAAAGCGCTTTGGGGTGCCCGGTGAATAGCAGTGGAGGCAGCGGCAGCAGTGGTTTTGGAGAGGCAGGGCTGCAGCAGCGGGAGTTCAAGGACGTGAGGGAGGACAGGCTGGGAGGAAAAAACAGTATATTGTTTATTACACCGGCAGCACAGCTGGGGAAAAGAAGCCGAGCTTTCCGGTCTATAAACTCTCCTTGGGATGTGGCGCTGTAAACTTCAGGCTCAGAGCTGAGGAGAACTGGTCTGAGGTAACTCTGTTCGGGAGGCAATCAGAAGGCAAAGGCTCCCAGCTCCCAGCAAAGTGGCAACTTGCGTGGAAGGGGAAAGGTGCTTCTTGGGCTTTTGTGAAGAATAGGAGGCAAAATAGTACTGCTGAGCTCATTCAGGAAAACAAAAAAAACACAACAAAAACAAACAGGCAGTGATCTGGATTAAAAAAAAAAAATACAGAAATCAGTATAACATAGTGTTATATATGAAATTAAGTGTTTAGCCTTTGCATATTCAAATTGCCCATTAACCAAGTTATAAGTTATTAAGTTATGAAGTTATTACCATGATTAACCAATTAAAAGGTTTTTTGCACAGTTCTCTGTTAAAAATCCTTGTTAAAATACCAACAAGTTTATTTCCCCTTTTAATCATTAGAATGGTTAAACCTTGCAGGGTTTTATTCCCTGTATTATATATGTTCAATGTTATTACCCTGTTCTGTGAAGTTTTCCAAGTTTATAGAATGTGATCATAGATATAGAATCAAACTAGATTTGATGTTTTTAATAAGTGTTTAACTCTTATAAGTTTTCCAGTGAGTTCTGAGTTTTGCTGGAAAACAAGCCTTCCTAAGTGCTGTTCAGTCTCTGTCTGTACCCTGCAACTGGACTCCATGGAAACCTGGAATTTTAATCAGGACTTTTCCCGCCTTTTTAACCGAGTAACACCAAAAAGTAGCTGTCCCCTAGCAGCTGCCGAGCCATTGGCAGGTGAACATCACCTCATCCCCAACACCAGAAATCATCCAGAACTATGGGGGCTGGACAGTGGGCGCTCATGGGCGGGACCAAGGCACTATAAAACCCTCGGGACAAGAAGTAAGAGCTGCTATTCCGGCACAGGTTAGCTGCTGGTGGAGCCCGATGCTGTGGGTCTCAGGCCTCAATCTCTCTCCAGAGATTTATTATAAACGTATTGACTTTGGAATAGCTGAAGTCACCCCAGCATTGCAGGTCTCTGCCCTGGGCAGTTAGCTGGTTCGGCTCTAAAGGTCTTCAATCACTGTGGACCCCGGTTTTAATTTTTTTAATGGCTCTTCTCTTTTGAATTTATTTTCGTGTAATAAACTGTTCTTAATTTTAATTAAGAACCGAGAGTTGCCTCTATTTTTAACATATAGAAAATTCAGTATAAAAATCAGTATAGAAATCAGTGTAACATAGCAAACTCCTCTAAAGTCAACACACAGCTTTCTCAGCGTATTCTTGGGCTTTACACTTGCCCAAGAAGCCTGGGAGCAGTAAGTCTGCGGTGTGACCCCAGCTCAGCCATACATCAGCCCAGACCCGTGCTGCAAATGACCGTAACTCACCAGCCCATCTCCCAGCATCCAAAGGAAGCTGCTTATGCTCCTTTCCTTATGATTTCCCTTTGATATAGTGAATTTTTCAGTATCTACGGCAGACTGCAATCCCCAGTTTGCCTGTAAAACTAGCCTTTGCCTTCTTACTGCCTTATTACCCCCAGCATAAATCAGGAGGGGTGGTGAGACAGGATGGATGAGGAGCATTTATTATGCTTGAATAACCATCTAGAACCACTCACTGCTGAGTGAATCCCCCTCCCTCCTCTGGAGAACACCTGCTGCCAGAATACAGTCGCTGGCAAGTGTGAGCACTCAATCAGCTGGGACTGGGGAACCTCACTCACATCCTCACTGTGGGGAGAGGGTTGGCTTCGCCTGACCGTGGTTATCACAGAATCACAGAATGCTCTGGGTTGGAAGGGGCCTTGAGGATCATCTCGTTCCAACCCCCCCACCGCGGGCAGGGACACCTCCCACTGGAGCAGGTTGCTCAGAGCTCCATCCAATCCGGCCTCGAACACTTCCAGGGATGGCAGCGATACAACGGGAAGCATCTCCGAACAACTTTCCCTGTCCCAGAGACGTAGAGGTTGATTTATAGGTGAAAAAGCCCTGAGGCGGGGGCCTGTCATCACAGATGTCCCAGGTAAGGAGCAGAGATGCGCAGCGTTCCCTACTCAGGGTAAGGATGCTCCAGGGCACATCACGAGCTGGCCATGGGGACCTCAGGGTGGGCAGGACTTGCCTTTCACCCACAGCAGCCACTCCTCCCCCTTTTGGGTTACCATGCAGGCAGTGTGGTGCAAACCAGCTTCCTGGGAGCGTGCTGGGGGCCAGCATCCCACTGGGAACATCTGCAGGCAGCTGGGCGGAAAATTCCGGGTGGAAATCAAGCCCGGCTGTCACAGGGCAGGTCTCCTTCAAGGGACGCGGAGAGGAGGTCAGCGTGTTTGGTGGTTTTTATAGAATTGTTGCTGGGAGTTGGGTGACATTTCCCTTCCCCTGCTAAGTTTAGGGAGTAATTGTTATGCTGCTTGTTTGGGCTTTTTGCAGTCCTGCTGTCTGGGGACCTCATTTGCGTAATTTTTTCGGGTCCTGGCTAATAATGACGTCGTGTAAAACCAATTCATTCTGCTGGACTGAGAGTGGGCTTCGTTGTCATGGTAACTTTTGATTTGGAGGCTTGCAGGAAAGAGACAGGTAAGTGCTTGAAATTGCCATATTTCAGCATGGTTTCAAATGCCTTGGACGTCTGAGGCCCACTTTCCATAAATGAAATTTCAAGCCTTGTTGAAGTACTTTGTAAACAAAATTCATTTATTGCCTGAAGAAAATGGAGGGGAATTTAGCTGCAGAAAAATAGTTTTAGAAAAAATTAAGGTTTCATGAAGCACTCCACGACATAATGGGAGTTAAACACGAGCAGAATGTGCTAATGCTGCTTTGTTCCCCAAAACCCAGCCCTGGAGAGAAGTGATCCTTTCCCTGTGAGGAGACAAAGTCCAGAGGCTCTCAGGACTGGTCCAGTGAGACAACTTTTGTGCTGGGGGGAGGATAAGGAAGAGGGACAAAAGCAGCTCTGATGGGAGCAATTTCTAATTAGTTTCAAATGCATCCCCCACAAGTGTGCTGTGCTCTACCTAGTCTGAATCAATGAGCCTCTCTGTTCCCAAAATTTGGGTCAGTGTATACTCTACTAGTCAAAACACTCTGGAAGCCGAGATAGACATTCAGAGCTGGATATCAACATGCTTGTTTGGAGCTGTGATTATGAGTGCTTGTGGCTTCTCTGAAAATCAGACGGGGATGATGATCCCCTCTGGATACAAGTTAGGCTGAACTGGGGCTGTGGGGGGATATTTCCAGCTAGGAAGCCCTGGGATTCTGAAGAAGGATTCCCAATTTGGAGAGGCTGTGTAAAATCAGCAAAAGCTGTACAGAGCTGATTTCCTTTCCCAGTGAAAGTCAGCCTGGACCCAAAGGCATCCCACAAAAGGCAACGCTCAGCATTTGGCATCCGGATCCAGCCAACGCTCTGGGGTTGGAGCCTTTGATTCTGTAGCCCCTCCAAAATGTTTTCCAAGGGGGCATCCAAGGTCTGTGAGCGCCGTTGTTTGGCCAGTCATGGTGTGAGAGGAGATCCTGGTGGCAGCCTTTATCCAAACCCTCTTCAGCATAACTTCAACATTCCCCTGAAGTGCTGTGTCTCTCCCTTTGCTCGGAACAGGGTGGCCACCTGGGGGAACTTCCCTCCAAAGCTGAAACAATCCCCTGGCACCTAAACCCTTGCACAGAAAATGTCATTTCCTCCAAGGCAGCTGGTAAAAGAAGCTGTTTAAGCTCAGCTGCGACTGGTGGTTTGGGGAGGGAGGGAGAAAATGAGAGGAAATGAAGTGTTTAAGGCCAGTTTGGACAGGGCTTGGGGAGGGAGGGAGATAATGAGAGGAAATGAAGTGTTCAAGGCCAGTTTGGACAGGGCTTGGAGCAACCTGGTGTGGTGGAAGGGGGTCCTGCTGGAACGAGATGGTCTCTAAGGTCCCTTCCAACCCAAAGCATTCTGTGGCTTTATGAAACCCAGGTGGGGCTGCAGAAATCCCCAGCCCTGGCACAGCTTGTTGAGCCCCACAGCTGCTGCAGGGAGCAGAGGCACCAGGGGGAGAGTATTTAGGACATGGCTCAAGCAGAGGGGTCTCTGGGAGGGGATTGCTGCCGGTGTAGGGACTGGCAGAGCTGGAATTGGTCTTGTCTGGTTCAGGATCCTGCTCCAGCCCCATGGATGTTCAAAGCCCTTCCTGGGAAGGTGAGAGAGATTCCCCCAGCAGGGTGGGGTGTGGTGGTGAGGAGGGAGCTCAGGGGGGCTGCAGCCCCAGGGGAGAGCAGCAAACTGGGTCTGTGCTTCTTGGGCTCACAAGGAGCCTGTCCCTGCTTACAGAGAAAGTGCCTGGAATAGAAACATTTGGGAAATAGCGAGAAAGGAGGGTTTTTGAATGACTCCAACTCTTCTCCATGTGATTTGCTCAAACCTTCAGAGGAGTTGTTGCTTCTTTTGGTGGCAGAAGCTATTCAGGGAATTCGAACTGAATTGTTGCAGCACTTTAGGTGCCTAGGAATTGCGTTTGTTTAAAGGAAGTAAGTCATTTGCTGAAAACACATTGTCCTGCTACGCAAAGGAGAAAAGGCAGGTCTTCCTAAAATCAACCCAAAGTCAGTGCAAGCGTTTGCTGGACTCCCAATCTGCAGGCAGAGCAGAGCTGCTAAACTGGGAGAGCCCAAAGCCTTATCTGAAGAGTGTCTGATTGCTGACAGCACTCCAACAGCAGATGCTTCCTGCGATCTTGTGCTCTCTGTCATGCATCCCCCAGATCCTCACCAGAGCCCTCTCGCAGCCCCCAGTGATCTGTGGTGCAGGGATTGGCCTGCAGGAGCCACATCCTTGCGTTTAATGATGTTCTCCTCCCGTGAGGGAGGCTGAGGGGGCCCCTCACTGCTCTCTGCAGCTTCCCGAGGAGGGGAAGCAGAGAGGGAGGAGCTGAGCTCCTCTCCCTGGTACCCAGTGATGGGATGTGGTTCAAAGCTGTTCTAGGGGAGGTTCAGACTGGACATTAGGATGCATTTTTTAATAGAGGGAGTGGTCAAACGCTGGAACAGCCTTCCTGGAGAGCTGGTGGGTGCCCCAAGCCTGCCAGTGTTTGAGAGGTGTTTGGACAACACCCTTGATAATTTTTTTCACCTTTGGTCAGCCTTGAAGTGGTCGTGGAGTTGGACTAAATGATCACTGTTGGTCCCTTTGAACTGAAAATATCTGATTATAATAACTCCTGATGGGTTGTTCTATGATTTGGCCCGGCTGCTCCTTGAACTCACATCTGTGACCACAGAAAGGAGTTTCTTGTTTTAATTGGGATAAAAAACCCCCACTTTATTTAGGTTTGGGGGCTATGGTTTTCCCTTCCATTTGATGTCTCCTTACATGTGTTCACTAGAAGAGAAGTTAAAGCCTTGGTGTCTGTCCATCCCGTGCCTGCCTCACACAATTATACGCTTGGATTTTATGCACTATTTTATAGAATCACAGAATGGTTTGGGTTGGAAGGGACCTGAAAGATCATCTAATTTCAACCCCTGTGGGCAGGGACACCTTCCACTAGACCACGTGGTCTCCCAACCTAAATATCTCAGTCTTGGGGGCTGGGGGAGCCAAGGGCTCTGCACAGTGGTGTCCCAGCCAAAATTCCCATAGCAGGAGCTGAGCGTAGCCCCAGCTCTGGGGAGAGCTCACCTCTCCCCTGGCTCTGACAGGCTGCAGAGTCACAACCTGTTGCACCCGAGGGCTTCCTCACCTCCTGGAAAGAGCTACAGTGGATCAGAGCCAGGTTTGGGAAGCTTTGTGTTCTGTGGGAGCCTGCTGGAAGGGAATTGGCACACGGCAGAACGAGGGTTTTGTAACTGCGGGGCAGATGAGAGCTCTGTGGGGGTGGTGGCAGTGCCTGGAGGTGCTGTCCCTCTGCCCTGACCCAGCTCCCCTGCTCTGCTGGGGCTGCTGATGATGCTGTCACAGTTCTGATGAGACTCTTCCCCCCTCTCTTTGCCCTTGCTCTGCTCAGCCAGGGCACTCCAAGCTCAGGCTGAAGGACTTTCATTGTCCTGCTCCCGACTGCTGCCTGCCAGTCATGCCCAGCCCCCATGCAGGGGGTTCTAAAGATGTAGATAAATATTTCTTGAGAGCAGAGTTCACTTTATTAGTGACCAGCACAGCTTTTCAGGGACAAAACATGGATTTAGAGCTTAATCCCTGGCTCCTGCTGCGCTGCAAGCTCTGTCTAAAACCTTTGCGGGCACCAAGGCCAGTTTGGAGTTTCAAAGTTAAACAATCCCTCTCTCCCCTGCAAGTGAGCGCCGGGAGGATTAGAGAATCAAAGCCCCAGTTGTGAACATATTCTGGTTCTCAGGTGTCTCCCTGCCTCGAACCTGCTTGTGTGGCATGACTCCAGATCCTCCCAGCTTATTTCCTGTGCTCGAGGCTAGAGCTGGCCGGGGAAAATCAAAACAATCACAACCCTCCTGATGCATGAATATGTTGTAAACAAAAGGGACACTGGATTTTAGCATAAATAAATATTAATTTGGGGTGGGTTTTTTGGAAGCTTTTCATTTATTTGCCATCTGCGATTCTTCTGATTAAAAAATCATCCCATCATCTGATCCAAGACAGCAAAGGTCTGGCTGGGGCTTGGCTGGCTTGCTCTGTGGCACAGAGATCACTTCGGAGGCAGATGAACCCCATGGTTAATTTGTGTCCAACGGGCTGAAAATGGCTCATCAAAAGTATCAGGCCAAGAGCTAAAAATTCAACAGGGGGAGTTCAACAAACACAGTCAGACCCCAGAGCAGCGTTCATGTCCCCTTCAGAAGTGGGGCTTCAGATCAGCAAAGCCCTTGCTTGGAATTGCACTTTCCTGGCCTTGCCCGAAGTTCTGGAAATCTCCTCCAAACGCAGTAATTTGATGTTGGAGAGAGAGAGAGAGAGAGGGGGGGGAAAACACAAAAGGTAACCAGCAAAGCAAATGTGCAAGGAAGAAAAAAAAAAACAGTGGACAAAAGACTTTGCTCTGCCAGCAGTCAAACCATCCAGGCAGCCACAATAGCTGCTCCCTCCTCACCCTGTGCACCCCAGCCCTGGGCGTTTGTGGTTATTATCTCGCCCGGAGCAGGTTGGTGTTGACAAACAAAAACCCATGGAGCTGTGATTTTTCCGTGCGTGCCCGGGCAAAGGGGAGCTGTCAGCTGCCCCTCGGTGCCCGCTTCTCTCCCTGCCCTTGCTCTGCTTTATTCCCGAGGAACAAACGCCTGGGGGGTGGCAGGAGATAAATTAAGTGTTTGGAGAACTATTAGAACGATTAGGCACTGAGGCACAGTGCAGGGCCAGAGCTGAGGGGTCGCTCCTTGGAGGGCTGGAGGGCTCTGGGTTTTGGGGAGGTTTGGCTGGCGATGCAGCAGGTCCTCGGGAGAGGAAGGAGAGGAATGCAGAAAGCCGGGAGTGGCGGTGGCTGCTGCCATCAGCTCTCCTGTGCCTGGCTGCCCCGATAAGGGAACCTGACAGCAAAGGCTTTTTTGGCTCCACTTCTCCATCCTGAGCTGCCGTGGGAAGCAAATCCCAGTCCTGCCTGATGGGGAAGACGAAACAGGAAAGCCTTATAAATATGATTGCGTGGCAAAAGATGCTGAGAATATGGAAACTATAAGCGAGATTGAAATGAAGTCAAGCTTTGAGGTACCAAGCCTTAGTTACTGAACAACTGGGAAACAATGGTATGGCCGGCAGAAGGTAATCCCCTTTGGATTGAACAATACCCTCTGCTTGCAGACAGGTCCAAGGGTCAGAGCAGACCCCACCAGCCTGGCAGAAGGGGTCCAAAGAGTAGTTTTTAGGGCTTAAAATGTAACGCAGTGTGGTAATGTAATGATTCTTATAGCCTGTATGTAAATGCTGTAGGATTTGTATCTTGTACTAGATTGGTTAATGAAAATTAGAATATTCAGCACAGAAGAAGATTTATAGTATTGTAAACGAGAACCTCCCTTCTCTTACGCTGTTACTCTCTTGCTCTCTTTTGCTCTCTTGCTTTCCTGCCCTGCTTCAAGCTGCGGCTGGCAGCTCCGAGCAGGGCCCCTGCATCCACGCCCTTCGCAATAAACCACATGCTCTGAGACCTATCTTCAAGGATCTCTCGTCTCCAGCTGTCCCGACCGTCTAAATCGACAGAAGCTCCTACACCTGCCAAGGGAGAGGGGGGAGAGAGAGCCTGGGAAGCAAACAGACGAGAGGACGAAGGTAACTCATGAGAGGTGGCTGGCTGAAACGTGGAGGGTTCTGGAAAGGGAGGAATTGCCCATGGACCTGCCCCTTTCCTCAGCATCTCCTCTGGGAAGACGGGAAAAGAGGCACAGCAAGAACCTGGCTGTACCTACTGTGGCCTCTTCTAAAATGTGCTGTTACTGTGCAGGTCTCCTGCCTTATGTACTCGGGAAGGAAATTCCCGAGGAGGGCAATGGCTGATGAGAGCAGTGCAGAGTTCCTCGGAGCTTAGGGCACACGCTGGAGATAAGGATTATTCCTTCCATTACACGGCTGGGGAGCTGAGTGCTGAGAAATCCCCCGCAGGCTCCAATCAAGACAGTTCAGAGCTGCAAACAGCCCCAGACCACGATATTTCCCAGTGAAAAATGCTGCTTCTCGTGATGGGATGAGAGGCTGAAAATCTCTAGGGCACCTGGATGGCAAGAAATAGCAGCGTGGAGGGGGCAGCAGAAAAACCCACAGAGTCGAGTCGCTGTCATTAATTTAATGTTTGTTAGGTGTGCTGGGAGGCTGAGTGGTCCGTAGGTTTCCCTTCTCTGCTACTGCTCCCAGAGCACTCTGTTTATTCTTTAGCCCGGGTTTGGAGAAAAGCTTTTGCTCCCCCAAAATCAGACTCGGTGTCAGTGTAAAATGAGATCATTACTTTCTCGCTGGCAGAGCGGTGCGAAACAATGGTGACACAAAAAATAGTAATCTCCACAAAACCAAGGCCTGCTCTGGCTTGGCAGGTGTTATTTATTTTTTCCTAGCAGAGGGAACAAGAAACTGTAGCTGGAATCTCCAGTTGGCTTCCCGAGATACTGCTGTGACATTTTAATGATCTAATTCCCCTCAAAGGTGGCATTTTCACTTGTTCCCCTGACCTATCGCCGTACATTCGCTGTGAAACAAACTATCTGCTATCAGCCCTGACGTCTCAGGCTCAGAGGAGGAAAAAAATAGCCATCTGTGAGACCAGAGCAGTGAATGGACTCTTCCCCCTGTAAATCCTTATGAGGCCACAGCTCCTTGGGACCATGTCAGTGCCGTTCACCTCGGCTGTGACTTGGGGTGCGCCTGTGGGATGTTCCTGGGCCATTACAACTCTGCTCCTGCGTGGCTGAAGTTGTTGCTCACGCTGAGAGACCCTTTTTTCCTTGGTCTGACTTGTTTGGAACATTGTTTGAAATGCTGCTTGTGATGGGCATGGCTTGGATGAGGTGACCTGCCGAGGATTTGGCTTCCAGGGTGCCCTGCCCCGCAGCCAGGCTCTCCTTTCTGCTCTCTGGAGAAAAACTGGTTCATGCTGGTGTAAAATGCGTGCAATGAATAACACAACTACAGCAAAATAGTTTATGTAAAGCACTGATGTGGGAGAAGTTTCATAAGAGGTTTCATACCTCAAAAAGGCCTTTTGTCAAAAAATAGAAGCATTTTCTGTAAGGGGGGAAAAAAAAAACCCAAGTTTCTTGCACAGTCTTCCTGTCGTGCTAGCGCTGCTCCTAGCTGCCATGGAGACCTCCTTTCCTCCCAGGGTGCAAGATGCTGCTCCAGTCCTTTTGCGAGCAGGACAGAGGACTCTCCTGTGGGGACCGACCGAGCTGGGGACACCAGCTGCCACCCACTGGGGCAACGGGCCCCGTGGCACAGCCCACTGCAGGCTGAGCTCTTTGCCTGGGCTGTCCCAAGGGGGCACGAGCAGGGGCTGCTGAGTGAGCCCTGTCTGGTGGGAAGCAGCCCCGGGATGGGTGAGCTGCCAGTGTCACCCGTGAGGGAGCAGAGAGGGGGAACTGGCTGGGAAATTGTGCGGGGAAACATCCCTCTCTGCCAGGAGACTGGGACAAACTGATGCCTTTTCCTGGTCTTAAAATCAAGAATCGAACAGAAAGGGGAAAAGGGATTTTACCTCTGTATTTATTTTAAGGATCACTAGGTGCACCACGTCCAGGTCAATGCACACCCCTAAAAGATCTGGTATAATATTATAGGTCTTACTAATTAGCACATCTATCAAAGATTCCCCAATGAGAGGCTCGAATGAGCCCCCCTCCCCAAGGAACCTTCCCCTGGATGGTTCTATCTCAGTTCACAAAATGTGTTCTGGAGAGGACCTTGGGGTCTGGGGCATTCCGATCCCTAACTCCGAAGCTCCTAAGATGTTCAGTCTCCTGGCTTGACAAACAAGTCTAAGAATGTAGGCTAAAAAAGCACTAAGAATACAAAAGCTATAAAAAGGTGTTTAAAAGGGGCATAAAAGAAAAGGCAAAAAATCATCACGGCATCAAAACCACAGCGCTCAGTGCAGGTGCCGCTCAACCTGCACCACCAGCTGGTTTCCTTCCTCTGGCCAGGACACGGGGACGCAGCAAAACCCCAAAGAGGCGAGAAACCGGCGCTCCTGCTCCAGAGAGGCAGAGCAGCGACAGGGACAGGAATGCAGGCAGGGAAACCAGGCCACGGAAGTCAATGCAAATGACTTTGATCACAGAGTTTCGAGCCCATTTGCTCTGTAGGAAGCACGGCTGTCAGCAGGGAGAGGCAGTGAGAGGGGTGGGATCTCACAGCTTGCGAGATGAAATGAAGAATGTGGCAGATGCTTTTTTTTTTCTCCTCCCCTAGCTTCAGAGGGCCCTTAGCATCACTTTAGGGACCCAAAGGGGGCTGATTTCAAGCTCCAGCTCCACTGGAGTCCCTGCTTCTCTGCCGAGTTAAGTGGCAGCACCCTGGGCAGTGTTGATGTTTCTCCTGAGGGACGATGGGGCCAGGGAGGGATGGACTCCAGATGGGACTGGGCGTGGAGCAGCTGGTTTTGGGTAGGCTTGGAGCACAGGAAACCCCAAGAATGCCCTCAGAGGTGCCTGGTGGAGCAGCAGAACCCTTCCACGAGCCACAGGCAGCAGCACGGGAAGGGAGAGTGGTACCTGCACAGGGCTCTGCGCCCGCCCTGGGGAGCGCTCCGGTGAGGAAAAGCTCCAGTTATGTCACTCATCATTTCTAGGCATTTTTAAAAAGAAATCCCTCTGGGGCAGAGGCTCTGTTTTCATTCAGAGCTGCACATGATGGGATGTGTGCCTTTGCTCCAGTTTCTGAGTGCCACTGTTGTTGTAGGTTAATTATCATTAGTAATTAATCATCACCACTCACAGAAAGGCTTTTCCCTGCTGGTCAGGAGTCACACAGAGCATTAACAGCTTTTTTTTCCCTCCTGCAAACACAGCTCCAGTTTGATTCAGGGACTTTTCTGGCCTTGGCAGCTGCCTTGGAGCTTCACAGCCCCTTGGAAGGTGGTTGTGGGGAGTCTGGGTTGTTGTCCTGCCTGGCAACTCTTTCTTTTTTAATGTAATTTAAATATGGGTAGCTAAAATCTCTGCATGAGAAGTGTTGCACAGACTCTCCTAGCCTAAGTCTTGTTGACTTTTTCCCTGCTTTTAATAAGTTTCTGATGCAGTGAAACAACTGAAAAAAAAAACCCTGATGATGCATCCAGTGTCAACACATCTGTTTTCAAAGATGTAGCTGAAAAAAAACCCAAGCTACTGTAGCTAGTGCTTTTGCCAGGATTGAAAAATAAAACCGAGATGAAGCCAAGAGGAGGAAGGTGGCATCAGGATGTTTCTGTGAGGGACGGAGGGACCCCAGGAGACCCAGTGCCCTCGTTGCCACGCAGCCACGGGCACGGCCACGAGCTGCCTCCCCTGGCAGAGGGATGTCAGGAGTGCTGCCGCTTCCAGCACCGGCCTCTCCACAGCGCTCTGGGGTTGATTTATTCTCTCCCTCGCAGATCCAGCCGCCAAGATCCTAAAGCAGGTCAGGCATATGGGATCGTGGCATGAGCAAATTCAGCTGGCTCAAGCTCAAATTTATAAGGAACTCAGTTGCCTTTTTATCTTTTTTT
>VZTI01001566.1:83921-95503 GCA_013397865.1 Struthidea cinerea | reverse complement strand
CCCCCCCCGCCCCAACTCCAACCAAATCCCAAACATAAATTATGGCAACCAGGCGCTTCCTGGTGCCTGCAGCTGCTCAGCAAAATTGACTTTTCCGTCAGCGCTGCCGCTCGGAGCACAAACCTGGCAGCTGAGCACCGGACCCAGTTGGAGCCCTGCTTTTCCCATTCAACAAAAGTTCAGCCAACTCGGAGCATTTCAGACTCAGCGAATTATTTTCTGACAAAACCGTGGGTTTATTGGGAAATTTCCGGCTGGCTCTAATTGGGACAGCTGTTAAGGCGGCAGTTTTCACAAGAACTAAGAGTCGTTTTCAGATGAGCACAGCTCTTAAAACGGCTGCTGCTTTGATAGCTGCTCGTTGCCTTTCTTGTCTGATTATTGGGCTTAGTATCTCCCTGCAAGCTTTAAAAAAAAAAAAAAAAAATTAAAAATCCACTTTGCCTGTCTCATCTCGCTCTTCTCTTCACCCAATATTATCTCCTGCCCCTCCTCCTACTTCAAGGAGACTCTGTCAGTTTGAATTTGACCCTAAATCTGAGCTTTGCAAAAATTAACGTGGAGAGCACTTCAGATTAAGAGAGTTTCTCTCTTTGTCTCTTTTTTAATTTTTAGCCTGCCCAGGGCTCACAACCACTGTTGAGAAGTCAAAGTAAACATTTGCCTTGTTGCTTTAACATGGGAGATCCTGCCAAGAAAATTAACGGGGCCTATCTCCACGAAGGGAGAAAACTCATCTCCTCCTGATGGGGGATTGCTGGCTTTCTGTAATGACTCTGGTTTTAATTTAATTGTTTTCCTTTCCTAATCCCACATACATTTTCACCGTTTAGCAAGGAAGTCGGATAAAGCATATGAAGGTTCCTAAACAGCTAATTCAGTCCCAGAGTCTATGAGCTGGAAATTTCCTGTCCTTAGGGAGCTGTAAGGGCTCGACGAAAGCCCTTGATAAAACAAAATTGAATCTTGCTCTGATCTGCTGGGAATTCCCACCAGACCCACCTTGCTCCCCACATGGCAATGGGAAGACCTGGAAGCGCCAGATATGTCCTGCGATACACACTGCAGATAGGAAAATTGCTTTGGAGCAAAGTGGGGAATGGATTAAATTTGGTTCATATTGAATCAAATTTTTTAATTTTTTTTTTTTAATATGGCTTTCCAGTGAAAGAGGAAAAATGAAAAAAATTCATCTTGTCATTTCAGTCTGTTGTTCAAACCAAAACAGTGGTTCTTCTTCTCCTCTTTTATTTAAAGAAAGTCAGGTTTTAAATGAACAATGGCGTGCTGAAGTGGAAGAACTTGAAACATTTAATTTAGAACACGGATCGATGAAACATTTTGGCATTCTTAAGCAAAACATTTTATTTCAAAGCAGGTTGAAATAAAGTGCTTTGATTGCAGCTGGTTTTGCTTGGATTGTGGTTTTGTTTGTTTTTCTTCTCATTTAAACTAATTGCCAAAATCTGCCTATATTTGCCAATTAATTTGCTGCCTCAGGACTCTGTCGTGCACCAGATTCGCGGTTCGTTTGAAACGAAAAGTCTTTGCTCGCAAATCATGTGCGTACAAGGAGCTAATGAAGGTCCCCTGACTTCTGGGTGTCGCTGTTACGTCCGAGGCGCATAAAGAGAACGACACAGAGTCCAGGCTCATGAACAAGTGGAAGCCGAAGCTTTTCTTTAATAATTTTCTGACTACTTTTATAGGATAGATCACAAAAGTGTGTTGAGTGGCAATAGGTAATTGGTTCCTCGGCCATCCACCCCTTGAGAGGATTGGCCAAGTCTTAAGATACCTATTCCAAAATATTTTCAAAGTCAAAGCCATAACAATCTTGCAAAACAACTTGCGAGTGCAAGGAGTTTATGGAACAGTGACCTTGTTTAAAATAGTTTACATAGGAAAGACAGTCTGCTCACAGAATATTGAGAAAAGGCTGAAGAATTTCTCTGCTTCTAGCTTTTTTAGCACCTACATCTGGGTCCTGATGTGCAGGGTGGTTTTTTTTGCTTGTGCCTCCTGCCGTTCCCCACGGGCAGTTCTGCTGCTGGAGAAACACGTAACCAGGCTGCTGGAGAAACACGCGGCGCCAGTGCCGATGCCGTGCCATCCCTCTGGGCTCTCTGCTGGTGCCTCACGGCCCCTTCTCACCAGGAAAGGTGCCCAGACCCTTCTGTAGGCCCTGGGGAACTCGGGCCGTGCCTCCAGCTGCCAACCACAGCCCCACCCCTGGGTGGCAGAGGGAAGGAATTCAAATGGAGAGGAGCCAAGGTTCTATTTAGAGCTGGAGGTTGCTCCTTCATCAGATTACGCCAGTTTTAAGTAGGTCAGGCGGGAGACCCGAGATATCCGAGTCCCCTTCAAAGGCATCCGTCCGTCACTTATTATTCCAGGCACTTCCCTTTCACTCTGCCTTCCCTTCACAGCCCCTTTGTCGCTGCTGCTGGGCCGTGCTGGCTCTCGCTGTCCTTCCCAACACTTGCTCCTTTCATTGCCTTTCCCACTCCTCCTCCCTCCTGGCTCTGGTACAGCCCTGGGGACAGCGGTGGCCTCAGCTGTGTCACCAAGCCAAGGGGTGCTCCAGGCCGCTGCTTCGGGGTGCAGCCAAGCAGCGGGAGGCCAGAGGGGAGGCTGCTGGTGTGGGGTGCTCCTCACAGCACCACGTCCTCCCACAGCTGGGTTTTTAACCTGAACACGCACGGGGTCAGGGAAAAGCCAGCAATGATAGCGGTAAAAACACCCAAAATGCAAAAGAGTTCCTCAAACCTCCCTGTTTAACCCTATTCTAGGAAAATAATCTCCTGCCCTGATCTGCCTGAGAGCACCTGCCTGCCCTCCCCAGCAGCCCTGGCACTCAGGCACCCGTTCCAGCCAGTTTCCCCTGCAATCAATCCTAATAATAAAGGTTCTGGGCACATCCAGGGCTCTTCCCACACGTTCCTGGGCTGCCACACAAACAAAGGCACACGAGGAGAATGGCTCATGGGGTGCTGTCACAGGGCTCTGGGATGCAGCAGCCTGTCACCTTCATTACCCACACAGGCTGAAATCGCCCTCCTTCAGCCCGGGCAGGCCTGACAGGGGCGAGGGGATGGCGGTGGAGCGGCCCCTGAGGCTGCTCCTCCAGAAAGCCCTTCGCAACGCATTAAGTTGTGTTTTCCCAGCTGACTGGGGTTATTCGAGTGCTCATAATTAGGGATTTTGCGGGGTGGTGGCAGGGACCTGGCACCTGGGAGAAGAAAGGCTTGGCTGATGACGGGCAGGTCAGCAGTGTCACCCAGCCCAGCCTCCCAGTGGGTCCAGCACAAGCTGTACTGGGGCTAGAGATGGTCCAGACCCTCCTGTCGGTCACCCTAACATATTCACCAGCCAAAATCACCATCAAGTCACCCCCACTTGGAGTTTTTTGAGCCATATTCTTTGCTCACTCCCAGACTATTACGTTTTTCAATTCTCAGTGGAATTTCTTTTTTTTTTTTTAAGCTCAAGGCCTCCTTCAAGCTGATCACAAGGGAACGCTGAGTGCTTGTTTTTTAATATTCTGACAGGTGCTATTTTGCTATTTGCTTGTGATGATTCAGGACATTTGCATGTCTTTGTCCTTAATTAAAAAGCACTTCACCCTTGCTGCAGGGGTATGGAAGATTTCTCTTTATCTATTCATTTTGGGGGACTTTTAATCAACCTATCTACTCCGTAGATGCGGGTGCCTTTCTGAGAGGGGGGTGAAGCAGTGTGGAGAGCTGCGTGGGTGTAATTAAGGCTTACCCTTTATTTTTTTTGGGGCGGGGGAGGGGAGAGAGGAGGGTGAATTTTACTGCAGTTGAAAGGCATTTTCTAAGAGCCTCCTAGAAGACAGGAGTCCCCTGTCCACCAAGCACATGGGCAATGACAAAGGCAAAATTTGCTGCAAAGGCTGGAGCTGGCAGAGCCGCCTGGGGAGTCAGCGCTCTGCCTCCCTGACACAGGCTCTGGCCAAGAGCCTGCAGACAGACTGTCCCCCAGCCTGCAGGACCTTCTCTAGACCCTTCCCTGCTTGCACAGACAGGATCTGGCTCAGCTCGTCTCCATCTCTGCAGTGCAAACCCCTCCTGCACCCCTGGGGCTGGGCACGTCCCTCTGCAGTGTGTGGGGCAGGGGGGTGTGTGCCCCGTTTTCTGCTTTTGGGGGGCATCTGGAGAATGCCAGGGATGATCCTTGGTCTCCTCCAAGCCCCAGCATTTTTTGCAAGGTGAAAAGGCGGCGCCTTTCGCAGCAGGGCCTTTCTGAATGGCAGCACGTGTTGCCTTGGGCTGTCAGGGAGGCCAAAAGCGAGTTTGGAGGAAGGGATTCAGCAGCAGCAGCTCGGCCAGCAGTGACAAGTGCAGAGTCTGAAAGCAGCTCCCACTGTAGGAACCCCCCAGGCCTTAGGGGAGGACACCAGGAGAGGGGAGACCCCTCCATGGATGTCCCTTGTTTGGGGATGGGAGGTGCTGGCATGGGACTTCTGGGATGCTGCAAGGCAGTGGGATGCAGAGGGGTGAGGCAGCCCCAGGCAGGGTGGCAGGAGCAAGGTGCTGCTCTGCCCTGGCTCCTTGCCCTGATGATGGCACCTAGGTAGAGGCCATCAGCCCGAAGAAACTCCTTCCATCCCTCCAGTACAGGTTATTTCTTGGCAGGTGTTCCCACCTGGCTGGATCTCCCTCGCAGTGGGAAGGGTCTGCAGATGCACCTGGAGGGCGTCACCCAGGAAAAAGCGTCCAGCCCCTCCTGTGCTGCTGCTCTGTCCGGCCCTCACCCCCACGGGGAAATGGGAACCAGGCCCTGCCCTGGGGACCTGAGCCTGCCAGGCAGCAGAGACCTCAGGGATGGGGCCCAAGGGAAGGGGTCAAGCCCTGTGTGCTGAGATCCCAAAACTGCTCTCTGACATTCCAGCCTTAACGCTTCTGTCTCCTCCTAGAAAACACCAGACTGAAAAACAACTCCAGCAAGGCTCAGTGTTTATCTGTTCTGCTTTTCCAGGCTGGGGAGCGCAGGCTCGTGGGAACCTTTGAAGATTATTTCTCTTCAGTTTTCTGAAGAGACTTCAGCCTCCTCTTGAATCTCTTTATTTTGCCTCCTTTCAACGCATCGGCCCGATTTCTCTGAGACTTAACAGCAATGAACAAGATTAAGATTGGAGCTTAGAGAGTATTAGGAGACGATCTCTCCTTCCCTGACGCACTGGCAATTGCCAGATCCTAGTGCCGGCATCCCTCTCTCGGAGAGGCGCTCCGCGTGCAGGCGTTTCTGCTCCGATGGCTCTGGGAGCGCAGGAGCTGCAGGGCAGCTCGCAGTGTCTGCTCCCCTGCACTTCAGCTGCCACTGATTGCTTTCGGCAGAGGGGCTGGGACGGAGCAGGGAAAACCAGAGGGCACAGGGGAGGTGGGTGCTGGACACGGCAGCACTGACTGTTGGCGGATGGGGTCTGGATTTCCACACGAGGAGGTGTGAAAGCAAAACCCCAGAGCAGGGGTACCCGGGTGAGGCTCGCTGTGCCCGGCAGCCACAGCAGCACAGCCCTGTGCAGCAGAGGGTTGATCTAGGTCAGTGTTCCACGGGGGATCCTGGAGCAGAGGAGCAGAGCGGTGCTGGCGTTTCTCCATGAATCCCCGGCGAGCACGGGCTGAGGAGCACCACGGGCGTGGTGTGGAGGGAAAGGGTGCGAGTGGCGGTGCCGGCAGTGCAGAGCAGCTGGATGGGGTCTGGGCTGGGGAGCGGCTCTGCTCTGCCATGGACTCAGGGTGGGAGTGGGACAACACCCTGATGGCAGGAGCATGGGGGGCTCTCAGGGCTGCTGTGGGGTTCAGCTGTGCTGCTGTGTCCCGCCTGGGCCGAGAGGGCGTGGGAGGAGAGGCAGTGCCGTTGATTCCCGGGAGATCCATCTGGGAGTGGATACCAGCAGCGCAGCACACGCTCCCTTTTCCCTGCGTGAATGGCGCTTCGGGGCAGGGGTGCGAGAGGATCTGCCAAGCTGCTCCAGGGAAGGAGCAGGCGCTGCCCCGATGTCGCTGTAATGTACCGAGAACGGCGAGAAACAACACGATCTAAATTCAGGAAGAAAGCAGTTCGTAGTAGTTTAATTAATGATAATCATCTTTTTATAACAGGGTTCACAAAGAGTGTGTTGAATGGCGTAAGACAATTGGGTGCTCGGCCATCCACCCCTTGAGGGGATTGGTCAAGCTCTAAGACACTTATTCCAAACTATCAGAAAGCTGGAACCACAACAATCTTGCATAACAAACCCAGGTGCAAGATAAAGAGTTAGTTCACAAAAACCCATAGCAGTGTTTTTCACAGCCTCTGTGAGAACCGCAGAGTTCAGCTGAAAGATTTCTCGACCAAAGCTTTTCAGCATCTACACCCCTGCCATGAGCTGGGTGTGCTGGGGGGCCCACACGCTTTGGGATGGGCAAAGTGCCTCTCGGGGTCTGCCAAGCCTATTCTCAGCTGGCCACCTCCCTGCTGAGCTCTTGCTGCTGCAGCCCTGTTGGGGTGGCACCCGGGGCCACAGTGCCACAGTCCCAAGCACTGCCTCCCTAAAAAACAACAAAATCCAGCCCCACCACGATGTGTCCCTCGAGTTCAGGCACTTAAGAGAGAAGGGCATTTCCCTCTTTTGCGCAGGAGCTTCATGAGGGAGGAAATTAAAGAGGCCCTGAAAATGTCTAACAGCTCCCAAGAAGGAAAGAGGCGTGAAAAACTGGGCTTGCTGCAGGCATCTGTCACAGAGCTTCAGAGTCAGTCCCATCACAGAGAGCACAAAACAGCACCTGGGACCCCGGCTCAGGCAGCACCTGCAACAGGAGGGACTGTGCTCTGCCTCAGCCCACCGAGGAAAGCTCCTTCCCCTGTTTTCTCCGCTTGTCAGCAGCCCTGCGTTATCCTCGGGCTGACAAAATGTCAAAGTGCCGGGCAGAGCGCAGAGCCGGGGCGAGGGGAGAGCGGAGAGCAGGGCTGGGATCAGCGGCGGGAGAGGGCTGTAATTGAACATCCACACTCGGACACAGACGAGCAGTTCCCATTATTGACTGGTGTATAAACATTCCCGAGCCAGTGTAGAGAGGAGGCATTGAAATCCCCGCGCCCCTGGGCAGAAATGCCTACGGCTATCAACAATGAAAGGCAAGTGTGCCTCCCTCTCTCCTTTTCTGAAATCCTGCGGGGTCAGCAGGTGCTGGTGTGGCCTCAGCTGGGCCCTCAGGGCTGCAGCAGGGGAAGGGCCAGGCAGAGTCACTGCTGGCCACGGGATTTGGATGGTCAGCACCACCTTCCACGTGTTGGCTCTGCTCTGAATCCCAGCCTGTCCTCTGGAGAGCCCCAAGTTCTCCCCAGCTGTTGAGCAACCCTGGCAGAATTCACTGTGCCAAACACAGTTTGCATCCCCCTGACAGTTTTTCTTGGATCCATGACTTTCCTGGCTCCTTTTCCCCTTCCCTGAGCCATTGTGGCATGGGGTGACAAGGAGCTATGTACCTCCATCCAGAAGCAGCCACGTTTCTACAGTGAAGAGAAGCAGCTGTTCCTGTTCCTGCAGCTGCACGTCCCCAAAGTTTGTGTCAGCAGTTGCACAGTATTTAAAATAAGGATGGGAGTTATTCTGGGGTCTGAGCTACCAGCTCACGGTCCTGTGCTGGACGCAGGACATCGGATGTACGGATGGCATAGCTGCAAATTCCACTTGAAAAAAGTATTGCAACACCTGGTGCTCAATTTGCTGAGATTTTTCCCCTTTTTTGTCAAATGCTGCCAGTTCTCTTCCCCTACCCGACCTTTCCAATGTACATTTTCTCTTTTTACATCTCAGTCCCTAGGAGAAATGTAACATGTCCAGCCCTGGGCTGGGGAAGGTTTCAGAGAAGCAGAGCCATAAAAGCACGGGAAATGGCACTTTTCCCATCCCCAGGGTGACAGCAAGAACTCTTCTGACACACGGGATCAGATCACCTAGCACTTGGTGGTCTCTTTCCACTTAGGAACTAATTCTGAAGAGGGACTGCCTGCAATGGAAGGAAAGTAGAGGCTCCTTCAGGCCTGACGCAGCAGCAGAGGATGAAGGTAAAGTTCTCGCTCCCGTCAACGCTCTCGTCACCCCCGGGACAGCTTGCACCAGCTCCTGCTACGGCCTGGGCTGTCCTCCCACACCCTTCACTCTCCTTGGAAAATACTCACGTCACATTTGTTCAGGCTCCAAACACATTTTTTTAATCTGTCAGCACTGCAAGTTCACTCCAGCACCTAAAAACCAAACTGTGCCCTGTCTGCTTCATTTATCATTGCTGTCCATAAAGGTGGGAAGGCAGAGCCCGGCTGAAGCTGTTATTGATGTCACGTGAGCCCAGATACAGCATCTGCTGCTGTGCCTGGTGAGCCTGAAAGAGACAAAACCTGGGTTATGTTGAACAAACACCCTGGTAGAGTAAACAAATGTTTCTAGTGTGCAGGACATGCCCCAAGCCAGAGAACAGGGTCGAGTCTTATAGAGGGTTTTTCATCCCCCAAGTTTTGCAAAGGGACCCTGTAGGCAGCTTCTCCTCGGCTGTCCTTCCCCGCTCTCATCCAGGTCTGTCAGAGTGCTCATCCTCACGGGTACTGCTGCAGGAGAGTGACCAGCCCCTGCCTTCTGCCTGGGCACACGGCCCTGGTCACGGGGAGAGGGCTTGGCCCGACCCTGCGCTGCTCCTGGGGGATGCTCTGGCTCGGTGACAGCTCGAGGACCAGTTCATTACCAGGAGGACAGAGAGCATCAAGGACAGCAGCTCTAACTGTGCTCTGTCCTCAGCCTTATGACGTGGAGAGTGAGGGAGGAGGGGAAGGCAGGTTCACCTCCATGCAGCCCTTCAGAGCAGTCTGCTGCATGGCCCTGGCACCGCTGCCTGCGAACGCCCTGGCAGCTCCTTGTCCTGGAGTGCCCAGCTCTGCCAGCAGTGCTCTCAAACCTGACCTGTTCCTGCAGAGTCCCAGTGGGATCTGTCTCTGCCTGGGGTCCTCCGGTCCTGCTGCAGGAGCTCCTCCACCCTTGAGAGAGACGTATCTGTCTGAGGGAGATTGTGCAAATGCCAGGAGCCTGAGCTTTCTTAGAAATGAACTCCTGAATGCCTTAGGATAATAATTTTCTCCACTTGTATCAGTTTTCCCTCTGATGCAGCCTGGAAGAGCAGTCTCCTTGGAGAGAGACATCCCTTGTGTTTGGCATTGCCTGAGGCAAGGAGTGCCCAGCCCTTTGCACAGGCAAGAGGCAGCAGAGCTTTGCCTCCTGCCTTCCCCCCTGCTCCAGGCTGAGCCACAAACACACCCCCGGTGCAGGAGCAGGCAGCACACACCCTGAGAAGGGGCTCTGAGAGAGCACAGAGGGGTTTGGAAAGGGCTGCAGATGTGCCCAGGCTCATCCCTCCGAGAGCACTGCCATCCTTGCAAGGCTTGGGATCCATGGGCCAGAGCTGGAATTGTCTCCGTGTCTCCCAGAGCTAAATCCTGCAGTGAGGACTGCACAACCAAACCCTCATTTGCTGTGGCAGCTTGGCCCCCCAGGCTCTGGGCTCATGAGGGCTCTGTAAATAATAGGTTTTATTAGTTTGCTGGTTAAACTGAAATACCAGAAGGGATGAAAAAACATCTTGAATAAAACATTGCCTCTCCTGTTTAAGTTTTGAATCCCATGACAGTAGACCTCAAAACAAATGTCTCTTCAAAGTGGAAAATAGGGCCTGTTTCCTCCCAAAATACAAGTGCAGGACATTTTGTCCATCTCAGCATTGGGACTGAGGGTGGTTTTCCTGGTCAGAACCATTCGCTGTGAATTTGAAATGGGTTTCTCCCCAGCCAAACCTGTGCTGCTGATAAATAAGGTGTTTGCTTGAAAAGCAGTGCCCTGGCTCTCCAACTCCATCAACAGGCTTCATTCTTATCCTTGGTTCGAGGGAAAGACTCAGCACCAGCCACAAAATGAAACCCCTGCAGATGAAGAGGACCAGAGAGGAGAGCTGCTTGGAAGCTCCTGGTGCATAAAACTGCCTGGAAGGTGTCCCCAGAACAGCATCACGAGGGGATGCTGTGATTCCCTAACATTTCCCACTCCATCTCTACCGCTCCAAGCACAGCCCTCCCCAGATCTCTCCGTTCTCAGGCAACAGAGCGGGGTAGTCAAAAGAAATCAGTCCTGTGAATTTCCCCACATACCACTTCACATCCTGCGTCTTGAGGGGGAGCTGAGAGCACATGTATGAACCCCTGGATTTTCTGTGATCTGCTCATGACCAGCATCCTTGACAGCTACATCTTCCCTGCAGCTATTCTTGCACCTTTCCCAACTTCAGCTTCATCTGGATCCCTGAAGAACAATCCAGTGGCTTGCTTTGAAGCTTAAAGAGCTCTTTCCACCTTCGATGCTGCTTTGATATTCATTATTTACTCTTTTGACATGTGCTTCCTGTAAACTCTGCCATCCAGAGCTGGCTTCTTTGCATGAAGTAAAGGCAACATAATCTGCAGCTCCTTCATTCCAGGAAAATGCCATCTCAGAGCCCTGATGCCTGGCTCTTGTGGCTTTGGGGCTGCTCAGATCTCACGCTCAGGGGCTTAAGGTGATCATTGCAGCAATCAGCAAGGGAGAGAGCCTTGAAAAACCACCCAGGTGTGCTGCTGTTACTGCCTGCTTGTGCTCCTGTGGCATCCCCATCGCCGCCGAGACTGCTCCTGGCTGTGGGAGTGTGCCTGGGGAACGGGAATCTCCCTGCCCTGAGCAAACGAGGCAGAGGCACTAGCACCCTGCAGATGGAGAGCAGAGCTGTGACAGGCCCAGGAATGAGAGAGCCGACTCTCAGTCCCAGGGATGGTCCCACACCGGTCCAGAGGAGCTGGATTTGCCGTCAGTATTACCAGACCTCCGGGAGATGCAGGAGCAGGCCTCTCTGGGGACCAGCTCCTGCACCTCAGCCCATAACTAGATGGCAAAGGACAATTATTGGCACCTCGTGTAGCTCTAACAAAGTTTGTTCTGAGCGGATCTCACCCAAAGCTCACCAAGAAGGAATCTGTTACTCCTGTTTGCCAGTCGGATGGCGGCAGAGTAAAGAAATGCCCGAGTGCAGCTTGGCAAACCGTGAAAGCAGAGAGCCACAGGCTGGGAGCCCACAGCCCACCCGCGACCCCCAGCTGTCCCGCTGCTCCTCCCCGCGCACCCTCCTGGCTCTTTTTGCGAGACAGCAGCCCCAACAGGTGGGAAAGGACCCTCTCCCGGCTGCATCTCGCTGGCAGCTCAGCCCAGCGGGGCCTGACGCCTTGCGTAATTTAGCAATAATTACCCACTCTTTCTTTTTTTAGACAAACACCCCAACTGTTGTGCATGGGAAGGAAAAAAAAAAAAAAAAAGAGCGAGTATTAAGAGAATTCAAACGCCTTATTACGCAGAGGGGGAGCGAGAGCTCCTCGCACCAGCTGACGATGCTCGCTCCCCGGCAGCGCGGCTCCGGCAGATGCGCGGGTGCCTCTCGGCGCGCCCCCCCGCCGGCGCTCAGCCCCGGGGGTGCGGGGGAGGCCGGCCCCTGCGCGGGGAGGTA
>VZTI01001566.1:45139-83589 GCA_013397865.1 Struthidea cinerea | reverse complement strand
CCCGGCTCCAGCGGGGTTTTGGCACCTCCGTGCCCCCAGCTGTTCCTTCCAGTGGGTCCCGTCGCGGCAGCAGCGAGTGCCTGCATGTCCTCTGCACCCCGGGCTCCCCCTTCGCATGCCGGCTTCGAGAGGACATCCCGTTTTCCACCCTGCCGTCACCTCGCTGGCTAATCCTGCCGGGGGCCGAGCCCCTTCCGGGGGTGTCCGGAGCAGGGCCAGGGGGAGCTCGGCACCTCCGGGCAGCTCCATCCATCACCGGGGCATTTCCGCGTGGAGTCGGGCTGAGTGGGAAGCAGCTTGCGTCCCTTTCCCTGCACTCCATCCCCTGGCCCTCCGGAGCCCCCCGCAGGGCGTGCAGCCGGGCAGGGGGAGGGCAACGCGGGCCCCTGCCCTGCTCTACAGGTTGGCCCCAGGTGGCGGCTCTGGGTGCCGGCGGGGAGCCCGGTGCCAGCCCGGTGCCCCCAGCGCGCTGGGCGAGGAGGCGAGCGGAGGCAGGGGCGGGCAGGTGACCGTTCTTTCCCAGGGCCAGCCGTTCGTAGCGCTTCTCTGTAAACAGCGATGAAAGGGCCCACGCACACGGGGGTTTCAAGTTTTTTTTTTTTTTTTAATTTTTTTTTTTTTTTTTTTTTTACAATTCCTAGCCCTGCTGATGAGTTTAATGGCTAGATGGGGAAAGAACATGTTGTCAGCAGATTGTTACCCCCAGGGCTTGGGGGAAGAGGGATTTTACTGGCTGAAGCTAATTGGCAGAATAAGCCGCCTTAAAGCCCATCAAATCCCATTACAGATGCAGTCAGGGACAGGGAGCACGAATCCTGCTACTAATGGTCTGCCCCGCCACTGCTTCCCGACCCCGGGGGTGGGCACAAAGTCTATCCCTGCCATGGTCCTCCGTGGCTTGGCCTTCCCAGGGTCGAGGAGCAAGAGCTGCCCCGTGGCTCGTGCCCTGACACCCAGCCTCTCCCGTGCCCTCCCTGCAGGAGATCCATGCAGGTGCCAGGGGGCATTGAAGGGCTGAGAGGGGGATGGAACCCTGGTGGTCCCGGTTCCTGTGCCCCACCGTCCCTGCAGCACATTGCCACGAGCCCTGCATTCTGAGAGGGTGAGTTGTAAGCTGCAAGATCACACGGAGAAGCAATTAAATCACGTATTCACATACCCTTGAGCAGGAATGTTCACCCCATAGCTGGCCTGGCCTCTCTTCCGCCCTGTCCCTCAAGTCTGCCTCTACCCTGAGCCCTGCTTTGCCAGGAGCGGTGGCTGTGGAGGTTGGGGGGTGGGCATGATGGAGTGGGAGAGGAATCCTGTGAGAGGAGAAAAAGAGCAAGTTATATCAGGGTCTTGCTCTGCATTCACTGCATTTTTCCTGGATGCAGTTGTGGAGGGTGAATCTCCTGTTCCCTGCTCCTCGTGGTAGGCGCTGGGGTGAGGAGCTCTGCTCAGGTGCTGCATGTGTGAGCTCTTCTCTCGGTACAAGCAGCAAGACCCTTCCCCTGGTGCTTTGTGCCAGGTGATTCAGCACTCCCCAGACAGCCCCCCCAGCACAGAGCCTCATCCACCAGCGTTTCCCAGGTGACTGCCTCGGCTGGGACCAAGGCACCCAACTTTGAGCCCTGAAGGCAGGATCCCTGCGCAGCATCACACCAGATGCTGGGCTTGGCAGGTGCTTGAAACTGTGCAGACTCGACCACCGGGGCTCGGTGGAGTGTGTTGTCAGAGGCAGGAAGGCGTGTGAAATGGGTAGGGCGCAGTTAGAGCCCCCTGTCCTTCAATCCTCTGCCTGCTTCTAATTCAGAATCATCTGCCTGAACGTCCCTGTGCCCACAACCCTAAGGAGGCATCGGGATGGGTGACTGGAAGGACACATTAGCATGTGGTAATCAGAATTGACCACAGCGCTTTTCAACCAGGGGAAATGTTGTTCTTGCATTTTGCTGCTCTCTTTTCCTTGGGAGCAGGGGAGGCTTTCAGCTGTGTTTGCAGCAGGGCTGGATACAGCCCCGGGATCTGCATCTGCGCTGGGAGGTTCCTGCCTCAGGGCCACCACCAGCTTGTGAATAATAGTGGGTGTGCATCCCAGCCAAGCAGCACCAGCTGCCCCACCAGGCAAGGAGCAGGAGTGTCTTCAAAGGCTGGTGGCACGTGTTGCTCTTCCCCTCCTCCTGCCAAGGGAGAACCTTGTCAGACAGCTCGGGCACTGGGGGAGGGAGCCAGCCAGCAGCACTTCAGGTGACTTTCCCCAACAACAGGGTGTGTTTGGAAGCCTCAGCCAAGCAGGTGTCTGCTGGAGTGAAAGGGAATCGGGGAGCCGAGGCACAGCACTGTCCTGCTGTAATGCCACGGGTTGCCCAGGGAGGATTGTCCAACCTCATCCAGATTTGTGAGCACATCCGAAAGGACACCTCCCTGCAGTGCCAGCCTCCTGCTCTGGGCACCAGCAGGAGCTGCCATGCCCCCAACTCATCTGTCAAGACCAGGGATTTCCTTGCAAGGCCCCCAGTTCTGCCCTGCTGACACCCCCCTGCCCACCTCCTGCCCACGCTGTGGCTGTGTCCCAGCCCCACAGCCCTGCCTGAGGAGGGTGTTCTGACGTCTCAACAAGCAGAGGTGAGGAAGCATGGCTCTGCCTTTCCCCCTGGCTGCACAGAGACATATGAGAACTGGCTGTCCCCTGTCACCAAGCCAGTTGCCGTGTGCCTGGAGATGGAGCCGCCAGGCCAGCGAGTGTTCACAGCACGCTGGGGATCTCTGCAGGTCTGCAGTGTGACATTTCCATTAACAGCTGGAGGGGGGATGCACATGTCACCTTAATACCTCTCCTCTGCAATAGATCTTGGGCTCTTCTCTTTGCAATTTAAAGTGGGGCCACTGGGAAGGGAGACTGGGGAGGAGGCAGCAGCTTGCGTAGGGTGGCATGAGAGTCACACTCTTGACCAGCAAGGGCTGGTGTGTGTCTGCGTGTGCATAGGCACTCAGAAAAAGCACATTTTCTCCAGAAAAAGCTGGCTTGCTTATGCTAAGATGGCTTAGTATGGTTTAGTCGACTGGGATTAGCTGCATTAGCAAAAAGCATATTTTTGGTAGTGTCCCTGCATCTGTAATAGGGATGTGACTCCCTGGAAATGCTACCCCAAGCCTTGGGGTGTTAACCAGTGACACTAAATGGAGGGAAAACCAGAAGATTGAGAGCAGAGTAAGCAGCAGGGGTTTGCTCAGCCCCCAAAGGGGTGTTTCAGACTCCAGTGTAGCCTTAAATCCTGGACGAACGGCATTTTTGGCAGGGCAGGGGGATGTGTAGAGCTCAGTGCCGGCAGGGCAGGTGACTTCGAGTAAGGTCAGGGGAACACGGAGAAAAGGTTTCGGTGTAGCTGTCCCCGCTTTGCCAGAGGCAGCCTCCGTGCCCCAAAGCACCGGCAGCGAGGGACAGCAGTTAGGATCGCTTTCCCTTGCCCTGAGCTGCGCTGCCGGCACATGTCCCTCCTTGCTTCTCGCAGGAGCGGGGCCAGCCCCCGATTTGAGCCCTGTGCAGCTTCGGGGTGGGCTCACGGTGGTCCCCCGTGCCCCCCGCAGCTGCTGGGCGATGCGGAGCTCCGGGCTCGGCTGCGCTTCGCGGGCAGCGGCACAGCGAGAGCCCGGCGAGAGCGCTGGCTGGCGCTGCCCGGGTGGGGAAGCGCATCCTGACAGCGCTGCTTAACACTCGTTAAGCATCGTTAGAAAGCGCAGCGCAATCAGACGGGAAACAATGGGCTGATGTACCCACACCTAATGCGCGGCGGCAGGCAGCCAGCTGCGCGCAGCCCAGCCCTCGGCGGGGGACACGTCCCGGCGCCTGAGAGCTGCGGAGACGCGAAGAGTTTTAAAGCGACTGCGAAAGCGAGTTCCGTCTGGGCTTTTGAAAGAGGAGCGTCTGATAAATCGGCCGCAACGCGTCGTTTTAATGCTTTTTCGCCCCCTCCAAGTGCCTCGGCCAGGCGGTGCCTCCCCGGGCGCTGGAGGGAGATGTGTGTCCGTGGTGCCTGATTGCACCTCGGAGCTGCGAGGCTCCAGCTGGGAAGTGTCAACACGGTGGCAGCTCCCGCTGCGAGACCCTTGCTGTCGCTGGAGCAGGTGACACGCTGACACGGCAGACGTCGAGGGGGGTGTGCCGGCGGTGGGAGCGCTCGGCATCCTCTCCCACATATGGCCGTGTCATTCCGGGGACAGCCGTGTGAATGAGCTGCCCGGAGCAGCGGCAGGTGGTTAGAATTTCCCGGGTGGCCGTGTGGACCTAATCTAATTAGACGGTTTAGGAAAACTCCTTTAGGAAAAGGGAGGAGTACGAAAGGTTTAGAGAGGGCAGATTTGAAAGGCAGTGAGAGAAGCTGTTGCTAAGTGGATCATGTCCAAAGGAGGATGGATACGAGCTTTCCTTGCCTGCCTTGGAACTGGGAGATCGGGAAGATGGGACATCTTTAAAATGGGAGCTCACGCCACAGGCTGGGGAGGACGGGTTGGTGAGTGCAGGGAATGGGTTGTGGCAGGTCTTGGCCTGGAGGCAGAGGAGTTTGCATAAGGCTTTTATTTCCAAGGATCTGTGCAGGGCAGATGGCTGGGCTCCTGGCACGCCAGACGTGCAGGACAGTTGCACAGTTGTGTTAGGACCTCTTTTCTCTGAAATGCGTTTGTTGCAAATGCCTTGCTCCCCAAAAACACTGTTTTGTCACTGTCTCCTTCCTCAGAGGAAGCCTGCTTCAGGTGTCAGCAGCAGGCAGAGTGGTGGAAGTATTTGGGGTTAACAGGCAGCTCTGGGGGCAGGAGCTGCTGGCAGCAGGAGTGGGATGAGCAGGAAGGCAGGGGAAGCAGGCACTGGCTCCCACACCTCGGGGATGAGCAGTGTGTCTCCAAAGGGAGCTAAGGAGGAGATGGAACACCCCATGCCTACTGATCTTTCCCACTGGTGGCGGTGTCCCTGCATGTCTGGTGACCCTGAAGTGAGCAAAGGTGCCAGGTGAGTTGCGTCTCCTTAGCAGCGTGGCTGAGAGGGGATCCCCGAGCTCCTTATGCTCTGCCTTTTATCCGTGCTGCATCCTCCTCCTCGGTATCTCTGAAACACAGCTGTGCCCCTGCTCCCAGGCAGTGCCAGAGAGCTGCCACAGCCGTGTCTCTGCCCTTTGTCTCTCCTCTCCAGGTGTGAGAGCACAGAGGAATACGATTACGATTACCTCAGCATCAACAAAACCTGGGTCCTCACCCCCAAGGCACAGGAGACTGATGCCACGCAGATCCTCAACTCACTGCTCAAGAACTATGACAACAAGCTGAGGCCTGACATTGGCAGTAAGTGTCCCCTGAAGCTCTCTGTGGCCACGGGTGGTGACCTGGCCTGGCTGTGTCTTGTGTTTTCCATGCTTTGGTGGCTGCTGTAGGCGGGAGTTTTGTTGCGACAGAGCCACGCTCATCCCAGATGTTCCCCTTGTCTTCATCCCAGCCCCAGCTTATTGGTACCTGTTTTCTTGTCTCTGCAGTCAAGCCCACGTTCATCGATGTGGATATCTACGTGAACAGCATCGGGCCGGTGTCTGTCATCCAGATGGTGAGTGCTTGCGTGGCTGCGGGGTCACGGTGTCCCCTCCCCACGGCAGGGGCTGGCCCAGCGCTGCTGGCAGGTTGTCATGCTGGCTAGACGTGGTGTGAAGGTGGTGCTGGCATGAGAGGAGGTTTCCTTTCCCTTGGCAAGAGGTGCTCTGACCTGCTGGGAGCTGGAGCTGGAAAGACTTGACCACCATCCCTGGTTAGGAGCAAGGTCCTCAAGTGCCCTCCGTGACCTCAGCGACCCTTCCATGCTCGAGGGCTCGGGAGTGGGGTGATGGTGCTCTTTGGTCTCTACTGACAACGAGTGGGCAGACACTTCTGCCCTGTGGCTTTGCCCTCTCCTCCCAGGGAAGTGTGTGGGCACCAGGATACTTGGGGCAGGGTTGAACCAGGGCAACGTGTCCCAGGAGGACTGAGGGAGGTACGTGGAGATGGTTTCCATGGCAGTGTGAAACCTGGGTGCCCAGGCCTGGCCTGTGGTGGTGCTGAGCAAGAGGAAAGCAGGGGGGCCTCAGGTCCAATGTTTCTTCTTCATAAGGTAGCACCTTAGAGAGATGCCACCAGCACTGTGACAATTTCTCCTCACGACCCGGCAGTACCCAGCTGTACCAGGAGCTGTGAAAACACTTAACAGAGACACTCTTTGATCTGGAGAGCAACTGTCGACTACTTATTTTTCACAGGAGACTTCCATTATTATTATTACTACTACTACTATTATTATTATTATTATTATTATTATTATTATTATTATCATCTTCCCTGCAAAGTCATCTTTTTTCTTTTTTCTGGCAAGGAACAAACCTGACTGCTGTCAGGTTTTGAAAGACTTCTCCAATCCACTGGGCAGTGGGGTGGAGAAGACAAAGGAGAGGTACAGCCAGGACAATTTGGCTTTCCTTGTTTCTCTCAATGCAAAACAGAGCAGGAACAAAACCAGCCCCCTTAAACTGAAAAAAAAGCAAGTTCCCAGGATGGGCACATTATTTTTAGTTTCCGAAGTACAAAATTTCCAAGGAACAAACCCTTCTGGGGATGGAGGGATGGTACAGTAGCTGTAGTACCAGTTCCACTCCGAGGAGCATTTTGAAGCAGCCCTTCTGGCCGGCCACCACCGAGGATGTGCCCCCAAGCAGCTCCCGCTCACGAGCCACCAGATGGGCACCAGCCCGGGCACTCGCTCGCACGATGAGGGCACCATCAGGAGGCCCAGCAGGAACGGCCTTGAGGCTCAAAATTTCCTTGCACCGTTCCAGCGCGCCCGGTCTCGAGGAGAAGAACCCCAGCCCGAGCCATGTGGATGTCACCCCTGGCTGCCAGCACGTGCCACGAGCCCCTCCAACCCATGGGGGTGCGTAGCCGTGAAGCCAAAGTGACACAAGAGCAGCAGTGCAGGGGCTGGGTGTGCCGTGCCCGCAGGTAGAGCACAAGGGTCGTGTTGTAGCCGGTTGTTCTACCTGCTTTGCACTGCCCAAGGATGTGCCAAGAAACCCACGCAAAACCCAGAGCGCGCCCTCGCTCCTTCTCTTTCCCTCTCATCCGTTTCCTTCACGCCTTTCCAGCCCTGCTGGAGGCTCTGCTCCCCTCGCTGTCACGGGAGCACTGCAGAACGGTGCAGGTGGCAGCAGCAGAGAGTGGTTTCTAAAATCCAGTCTGCATCCAGAGTTCATCTTTCCTCCTAAGCAGGGAGGCTGCTGCTAGGCTGGTTTCCTAAGAAACACTGCTTATGCCATGGTGATGGGGATGTGAGAACGTACCTACGTCCATCCCAGTCTTTCAGGATTTCGGATCTGCTGGGCTAACACTGGCCATAAATGGCTGCAGGTGCAGGAGCTTCGGGCATGTTCAGCATCTTCAGTATTTTTGGGAAAAAGATGCCAGGCAGTGACAACTGCCACCCCCACCAAGGGGAAAAGCTGTTGTGTGAACTCAGCCCTTACTAGAGACCAGGGAATCACGTGGGAGACGTCAACCCACGTGTTCAGCTCTTTCTAGGAGTCAGCAGAAGCTTCTTCTCTTCATGAAATGGGGCTCCACCAGTGCACAGGAACCCCCGGGGGTCCCAGCACACAGGGGTGTGAAGGCAGCTCGCACGTGGAATTGCCAACACCTGCAGGGCTGTGCTGGGGAAACTGCTGCCATGGGGCTGATCCATCCATCTGCAGCCTTCCCACCTGAGGAAGGGATTGCTCTTTGTGGGAATGGCACAGCCAGGAGCTGCTCAGGCAGGGAGGAAACTGCTTGGTGTGGACAGTTTTGGGGGGTTTTGTTGCATCAGTCACAACTGGCTGGGCTGTCTCTCTGAAGTGCCTTGGTGCTGCCAGTCCAGGGGTCCCTGCGGGGTCCCGACAGTCACCTGTGATCTGGAGACACCTCCATATGACACCCCAAGTAGACTCTCTAGGGATATCTCTCCTTCCTTTTTCCCCTTAGGTAACTTCTTAAGCTTGAATCTGTGATGCCCTTGAACTTTAAAACCTTTTCCCGTGAGATTCTGAGATGATATTAAAGGTACTGAGGGCAGCTAGACCCAGGTCTCAAAGCCTCAGATTTCTGCTGTCTGTACCCTGAATACTTCCCCCTGCTCGTGGGAGAGGCTGCATCCTGCTATGTCGTCTCCTGAAGCAGGAGGAAAGGGCAGTGACAAAGCTGCCACAGTGTCACCTCTAGACTTGGCTGCTTCCCCCAGCTGTTTTGTGTTCGTTTGCTTTTCCATGCTGATGCAGTGAATTAAGTCATTCTGTGGGTCCTGCCAGCCCCGGGCAGGCTGGCATCAAACCTGTGATAGATGCTCTTTGCTGGGGACGTGTCATTCCCTCTCTGTCCCTGTCAATACAGCTTCTCCCAGCCTGAGAACCTCTGCCCTCTCCCAGCTGCCAGGCCCATCCCACGGGCCTCATCCTGCCTTTTTCCCCCACACACAACCTGAGGAAATGCACATTCCCGAGGGAGGGGAACTCAAATTTGTCTCGGAGCCAGATCTCTCTTGAGCCCATGGTGACATTTCGCTCTGCCTCAGACAGAGAGGCTTGTGTAGGCTGGAAGGTCCACTGGAGGGGAAGTGTCCCATTGATCTCTTTTAGGTGCATTGCCATGACAGCGTCTTACGCAAATATTTCTCTCTCACATAGGCTGTGCAGAAGACAAAAAACCAAGCTCTGCTTTTAAGACACACAGCAGCATTGCTGTGGCTGTTAGCCTGGGCCACTGTGGCCTATAAATCTGCAGCTGAACTCTGCAGGATGGCCTGACATGCTGCTGGAGGAGAAGGCTCCAACTTCAGCAGTCTGGTTTAAGTACTTGGTCTCCTGCGATCTTCTGCTCACCCTCAAAGGGTTAATGACTCACTGCTGTCTTCATCCTGCTGATGCTCTGTCAGGGATTGGAAGCTGGCCCTGCGTAGCCACTGCCCAGCCTCCAAATGATAAATCATGTCAGGATACAAAACTGATTCCGGTCCTTAAAAATGAATAGGTGATTTGAAAATGCCCTGTGCTGGGTGTGAATTCTGCGTCTCCCTCATCAATCACCTGTCATAAATAACATTAACATTCAGCAGTCAGCAGAAGGTGGGCAGGTTTGGAGCGGGAAGAAATGTAAAGTGATTTCCTGATATCTTTTGTACACCAGAATGGCAGTCTTGTTTCCCGTTTAGGTGGCTGAGCAGGTTTTTCATCCTCTCCTCCCTGGGGAAAGGACCCTTTGTGCTCTCCAAGCCAAAATGTGGCAGTGATCAGCAACAGAGCTAGAAGATGGTTCAATGAGGAGAAGCGGGACAGGGCTTGGCTGAGGGGGAAAAGTGGGACCATCAGGTCCCACAGCTGCTTGCTCCAGTCACTGTGATGCCTGAAGAGGCCTCCTAGAAACAGAGGCTAGACAGGAGTAAGGATAAGACAGGATAAAAGTAGGTATTTATTTGAAAGGCCTTCAAAGGTACCCCTGGGGAGCCAGAGGCTGCTGCCAGGATGGACCCCAGGATGGATGACAGGTCACGAGTTCTTCACGCTTTTATAGGTTTGGTTCATTTGCATATCAGGGTTAATTCTCCAGTTAAAACTTCAGTTTAATGATGTCATTTCCCCTCCTCTTGCCCCCCTTAGAGGCTGTGGTTTACATTTTGGGCCTAGGACAGTCTGGGTGTCCTCGAAGAGCAGGCCCAGAGAGGCTTTGTTATGTCTAACTAGCACAGAGAGCAGAAATTACCAGGCTGCAAGAAACCTCAGAGCTACACACTAAGCAGTGCAGGATTTGAGAAATAGAAAAGTTAAAACCTAAGGCATCAACTGCATGGACTGGGATTTCCTCCCCAACCCCACAAATCTGTGGGTGGGACTGGGGCACTTGGCGCTCCTCAGGGTGGTGGGAAGCTCTGTTTGCAGCGTCAGGGGAAGGATGCACCGGGCCATGAGCCCCTCCAGAGCCCTGGCTGCCGCTGAGTGCTGGCCAGCAGCCCCTGGAGCCAAATGAGTTATCACCCACAGTGCTGCAGCTTTCCGAGCTGTCTCGTGGAGCTGGATGCCCAGTGAGATTCCCACTAACACAGTGCTGAGGCGCCCTTGGCTTATCAGAAGCTCAGCCTGGTGCAAAGACCCACCTTGGTTCTCCAAGCATGTGTGTGGGAAGAGGTGCCAGGGAGGGCTGCGGCAGCGTGGAGCGAGGGAGGAGACTTTGGGTTCAAATTTTCCGCTGACTGGTTGTTTGCTGGAGGGATTTGCTCCTGGTTTTGTTTTGTAATGGCTTTATTGCTGTAGATTACAGCTCTAACTGGTGTCAAGGGCACCTAGAGCTCTGGATCACCTTCCTTTAGGGACGCTTAACTCTCAGGAAATGATGCTGTGGAAGTAAAGCAGGTGCCAGCTATTGGGGCTGAGTGTCTTTCAGTCCTGAGGATGTCCCTGAAGTGTCCATGAGGGACAGCATGGCTGAGAGGGGGAAAAGTGCTTCTGTTCTGAGCTTGGGGATGGAGCAAGTCTTGCCCAGAGCTTCTCAGATTCCTCCCAGAGGACAGAGCTGAATGTCCTTTTCTTCCTTTCTTACACAAAAGCAAGCGTGAGGCTCGAGGAGCCAAAGACTGTGAGCGAGGTCCAGGCACCGTGGTAGCCTCCTGGCAAAGGTGAATGGAGAGGTTTCAGTCATCCAGGGACCTGCCTTGGTTACCTGCTTCAGGTGTCTGGGATCAGAGGCACTGCAGCAAGGGCTGGTTTAGGTGCTGAGGACTCCTCTGTTCGCTCTGGGTGAGGAGATGCCCTTGTGTGCCAAATTTTGTAGCAAAACAGGATGACAGCTTTTCTGCTGGAGTTGTACACCACCTCAATCTCATTACTTAATGATGATAAAGATGGAAAGAGCAAAATCGGCCTCCATCATTCACCAGGGGCCAGATTCTGCTGTCTCTGAGCTGCCTGTGATTTCCAGCAGGATTGCTAAGCTCCTATCTCAGTTGTTACAGCAAATTGTTTTCTTATCTCTGCCTGTGAGTGGGGGGCTGGAACCTGGAGAGGGTGATATGTCCAAATACAAGTGTCGACTATTCATTCCCCCCTTCCCTCCCTAGGAAGGAGACGCTGCACACTATTAAATTCATAATGCTCTGCTTGGCTACATTAGTTACCATGCAACACACTCACGAAATTGAGGGTGAAGAACGTATTTTCCTACATCTGGAGTGCTGCAGAAAACATTTAATAGATTTGCATGTATGGTGCATTTGTGAAAACACCAGGAAAAAAAAAGGGGGGGAGGGATGGAAGAGGGATATGTTTATTCGTTATCAGCTGATGAATAATTAATTTACAAACATTGTCTTGTTAAATATAAATTAAATCCTCATTTGACACACTTTATAATTTAGACGTATAAGCCCAGCATGAATGAAGAGAACTCCCCACTGACTTTCTTTCATGCTAATCCCGAGGAGGCAGGGAGGGAGGCTTGGCTTTCGAAGTTAAAGCCGACAAGGGCTGGTGGTTAGGAAGGGGGCTGATGTGACAAAGAGAGCTCGGGGACCTCGGGCACTTCATCCGTGCTCGTGGGGAGGTGGCTGAGCGGGGCAGGGAGGCGGTGGGTGTCTGCAGAGCCCTCTGCCAAGGATCGCTCGGCTGGCTGAGCCGCAGGGTCGCGGCTCCCGGAGTGAAACCCCCGCCGCCGCCGCCTCATCGGAGAGCGCGGCGAGGCAGCAGCTGCTTGTGAGCGCCTGAGCTACCCCGGCAGCGGGGACAGAGAGCCCCGAGGGGGGAGCAGGGCTCTGCCGGAGCCACCCGGGGCTCGGCCACCCGTGCGGAGAGCCCCGAGGCGGCTGAGGCTGGGGAAGCGGAGCCGCATCCCGGGCAGCGGCGGCTGGGCTGGGTTGGGAGGCAGCTCGTGTGCCAGCCCTGGGTTACAGCAGCCCGGCTGTCCCGCCGCAAGGCTTGGGTTAATTCCTTCGTTCCTTCCTAATAGACGGGGAAACCGAGACCGGGAATAATTGTCTGGCTCTGAGGAACACTTAAGTCTTGATTATACTTAGCTTTGGCTGCTTTGGAATAAGTAGGAAGGAAATGAATTGAAAATGGCACGCTGTTTAAAATGCTTGACTATGTTCCTCTGGAGCACAAGATAAGCCTATAGGTAAAGGAAATTTGCTACCTCCCCCTTCCTTTCCTGATAATAATAGACTCCAGCGGTTGCACAGCACTTCTCAACTGAAAGGACTTAAAAATCCTTCACAAATCATCTGTCTGGGAGGCAATAGCCCAGATGCACCCACTTTCGGGTGGATTGCAATGCCTAAAGCACACTGCAGTGCTCTGCCGAGGATTGCACACTCTCCTTGGCCTGCCCGGTGTGCAGCGAGGGTTGGTCATCAGCATAAATTCAGTGAGGTTCTGCAGGACGCGCTCATGTAATGGGCTCGGTTGGGTTTTGCTCCCCGAGAACGATGTATATCACCGAAATTTAACGTGCTGGGAAATGGGTATTGCTCACTAAGGGCCCCAGTGCTTTTTCTGGCTGTTACTTCCCGTGCCTGAGTGATGGCTCGGTGCTGCCGGAGCCGGCGCCGCATTTATCCCATCTCAACAAATACTCACGTGCTTGGAGAGTGCTCACATCTCCTGACCCCTTGATGTTCGGGAGCGGTCACTGTCCCTCACGCTGGTGTTCGCGCAACAGTGAGGCCAGGTACAGGAAGGGCAGCAGCTCTCCTTGCAAAAAGTTTGTCCTTCCTTATGAAACCACCCCCCCGAGGCCACTGAGGAATGACACCAATCACGGGTGACTGGTGGGACAAACCGTGGGCTGCAACAAAAGGTCTAATGAAATAAATAAGTTGCTCCCATCCTAAACATATCCCAAGAGCTTCCGGAAGTGTCAAAGTTTTCTTCCAAAACGGAAAAGAGCTGATTTATTCACTATGAATAATTCAGCCAGCTCCTTTTATTATCCAGAACATACACTAATCCCCTCCAGATATTTTCTGTGTGACATCCATGTTGGTATTTTATTTACAGGCTGTGCAGAAAACTCAAGGAGTCTGTTATCAGGGAAGACGAGTGAAAAGCTGGAGGTTTGCATCTGAAATTTGGAGCTAAATAAAATATGAAAATCTGGACAGTGGCCTCCTGGGGGCAGGGAAAGCGCTTTCCCTCAGAGACATTTCTGGAGAGCAAAGCCCTAAAGTTAATTAACATCTGTGCTCGCAGCCTGGTGCTAAATGGGGAATGTGGCTGTACTTAAAGGTTTCCTAAACTGCAGCATCAGTCCTGGCACACAGGTGCCTCCCGCAGCCCACAGCCCGGGCAGCCTCTGGCCCTCGGGCAACACGGGATAAATCAACATCCATAATGAAGTAAGAGGCTCTTGTAAATTCCTTCACGGATCCCATTTCCGCCCTTCTGCTGGCAGGGATGACTCAATCCCTCATTCATTTTGTGCCAGCCTTTGGAGAAAACTCACATTTCTTCAGCTGGGCTAAATGCAGACGGGATTTGTTCGCCCCCAACCTTTGCAGGCAGCCTGGGAAGGATGAGAAGGATGCTTCCAGTAGGTGCTTCCCAAGGAGCTGCTGTGCTCGCTGTACCTGACCTGAGAGCATTAATTCCTCACCCTTACCCACAGAAAACCTTTCCTACAGTCTGGGGTCACAGCAGTTGCACCCAGTCCCCCTTTCCAGAGCCAGCAACGAGGCTTCCCGCTTGTTGAAGGGCCACAGTGACACTTTGCCAGTGACCAGGGGAGTCTCCTCACTGGGGTCTGGCCCAGGCTGGAAGGATGTCTCTGCCCTGGCCACCCTGGCTGCTGGCTCTCAGCTCGGCAGGGCATTAAAAGAGGCTTTGCTGTGATCCAGAGGCTGCATTGCTGGGTGGTGGGGTTGCAAAGCACAGCTGGTTCCACCACAATCACCTAAGGGAGCTGCCCTGAGGATCCCCAATGCGTGCAGGAGGCCTGTGTGTGATCCAGGTACTGCTCTGTGCTCTGACCCTCGTTAAATCGATTCCTCCGAGTCAAAGGGAGAGCACTGCTGTGTCAAATTTGAAAGATATATAGACTCTGAGCTGTACCAATAGTTGTCACTCGGTGGGCTGAATTATTTTTAAGGCAGAGTTGATTTATCTGAACTGAAGGCTTTAGATGTCTCTGCAGGAGAGGCTGGGAAATTTCAGGTGTATGAGAACCAAGTCAAAGAGCTGGTCAGAGGCCAGGGTTTGAGGCCAAGGTTTCTGGTGTAGGGCAAACAGCAGCATCATAGCAGAGGTAGGCTCATTCTCCCCTCCCGCTTGGGACAAATAGCCAGAATTCTTCAGCATTTCCGAGGAGAAATGGGTTCAGGGACAATCAAAACATTTACAGTTAGTTTCATCAGATTGTTTTGATTTGCTCTTCATATGGTGATAAATTCTGTCCTGTGTAAGTAAAGCAAGAAAATGAGTATTTGAAAATAAACGTCAAAATGAAGTGCATCAACTAGATAAGGGTGAAACGAAACATTTTGTTAGCTTACTGAAGAAAAAGAAGTTTTTGAATGAAATTATAAGGTTGAAGTAATTCATTTTAGGGTTTGACAATTTTAATTTATTTTGAGCAAAACTTCTCTTTTTTTTTTCCCAGTAGAAATCAGTTCTATTTATTTCCCGCATTCCCAGATGAAGCCATCCTACCATTTCCCTTAAAAGGCTGTTGTGAAATCTGCCTGCTATAAATGTGCTACAAAATGGAGACCATTTCTCAGAATTCAGTGGTTGTGGGTGACCACAATCAATATGCTTCAAGGACCTCTTCATGCCTCGGTGCTAAAGGCAGAATATTCAGATTACTGCATCCCATCTCCGTGCACAGGAAGGATTTAATTGCCCGTGGTACAAATTGGATGAGAGCAGCCAGCATGAGCCTTCCTGTGGCTTTGCTTCTCCTCTCCTCTCCTCCAAGCCTCCACACACTGCCTTGGTGCCTCTGTGGCTCCAGCTTGGTGTCCTTTGTAGGAGATACGGTCAGTGAGTGGGCAGGTGGACACTGCAGCCATTTCACACCAGCGCTGCTGACCGCCCCACCAACTCCCAGTTCCCAGTCCCCGGCTTTTCAAAGCCCCAGAGGGACCATGCTGGCTGCTTGGGGCACTGTGGGTGGGGGAAGAAGGGGGCGTGATGGCTGGGGACCCTGGCATGAGATTTGTGTGTCCATCTCCACGTCCAGAGCGCTTCGTGGTGAGGATTTATGTGCTTGTTCCCTGACCTGCAGCTGGCCAGGAATGGCTCCAACCACCTGATCAGCTTTGCTCAACAGGGGAATTGCAGGTGGTGGCAGTGGCTCCCCCCAGGCAGATGCACGTGGGAGGTGTGAACCAAAACACTCGGGAGCGTGGGCGGGGGAACACCTTGTCTCCATGTGGCAGAGGAACAGGGGAGGTCAGAGCAGGGATCCTCCAAAGGGTGGGAGCTTTGTTTCTGACGGTTCCCCTCAATCAGCTTCTCCCTCCCTCCAGCTTTGCCACCTGTGATGCCTCCCACACCAGACTGTGGCCCTTAGTCTGTCATTCTCCTCCACAGACACCCAAAGCCACCTTAGCAGTGCAATGAAGATGAGGAGAGGGAGCAAAGCAGCGGGGTAGAGGAGTGGGGAAAACTTGAGGGGGTTAGGTTGGTTGTTCCTACAGCCACAGGGGTGAAGTTAAGATGATAGGCTGGCCTCCTCTTCATATGGCTCTTGAAAAGAAAAGCTAAGGGCAGAGAGACCTGTAACATTCAAGATAAACCATTTCTTTCCATGATCTGGCATGTCCAGGGCTTGCAGCCTTAGTTTGTCACATGCAACTGCATCTTGTGAGAAGGCACAGTGGACCCTGGTTCCTCTCTCTGGATCAGTGAGAGGAGGGATGAAAATACCTCAACATTGTTGCTCTCACAAAAACCCAAAGCCAAGTCCAAGTGCTGGACTTTGGTAGGGAGCAGTTAAAGATGTGCTGTCCAGCTCCCGGGAACTTCGGACTAAGCTGAAGAGCCAGAAGTGTTTGGTTTCTTTCAGTGTATGATTCTGGGATATACGAGCTCTGCCAGTGTGTTTCTTACACCACCGTGTAGAAAACGGAGCCTTTATCTTCTTCACCAAATCCCAAAGGTGTTCTGAAGTCATCGAGGGGAGCTGGGGAAGGTTGAGTGGTTGAGTCTCAAAGGAGGCATCTTCAGTAGGCAGAGACTGTACAAAACAGTTGGGAGCTGGAAAAAAAAGACTGGGAATATCGATCCCTCGTTTTGAGGAGAGTCCTTTGCACCCACCAGGTGCCGTGGGAAGTGAGCAGCCCACAGGAGCAGAGCTCCGCAGGTCCTGCTTGCCCGGGGGCTGCTGACTTGGCTGCCAAATGACCCCCACACTTGGCCTGAAGTGTGGATGTCTGCCTGGAGAGGAGAATCACCCGGCCTGGTAACCCCTCTGCAACTGCACTCCAGCTGCTTCGCCCTCCCAGTACCCAACAGGGGAGGCAGAGAGCAATTGTTCTTTTTCTGTAACCTGATTAGTTTCTCCCAGCTGCTTTCCACAGCCTGGTGCTCCCTTGGAATCTCATTAGGGCTGGGCTGTGATTGTGTGGTGGCTTGAAAAGAAGAACCGCGAAAGGAAAAACAAAATGAGGCAGGGAGAAGGAACATGAAGGAACTGGCGGGGCAGGAAGAGAGAGGTGGGAAGCACAGCAAGGGGGCATGAGAGACAACATGAAACAGATTTCCTTGAAAGAGTTGGTGAAGCAGACTGTTCCCATGTCCTTCTTCGTCTGGGGCCGGGAGAGAACAGGGTCGACGAGTAAGGATCTCTGCAGAGGGCACAAACTGCTCCCCTTTTGTGAAACCAGAAGTTTCTCGGATGTTTTGAATGTCCTTTTTTAACCTTGAGGGTGAGAATTAGAAAGGGATTTACACAGATGGTTTTTCTCCTGGCCAGTGCAGGCATTTCCATACAATGGGTGGCATTCCAGGGACTTGGGTGCTCTGTGCTTTCTCAGACCCAGCTCTGGGCTCCGCTGACTCCTCCACCCTCTCAACGTGCTGCCAACAAAGGTGGCTTGACAGAGCTGAGTGCTTGTTGATAGTGAGTGGTTCTCATGAAGCAGCAGCTGCTTCCCCAGTCCTGGGCAGTACTGGACTGCCCACCCCAGTGTTTCATTTCAGTCACACTGTGTGACACGGGAATGGGAAATGCAATTAAAGAAATTCCAGCTTCTCATCTGAACCTTGTCAAGCTCTTCTGGAGGAGCGATCCCGGGGAGTTAATCGTATGCAGTGAGAAGGTCTGTCTTCCAGACCTTCCACAGGAAATTTCCTTTTGTTTCCTTGAACACCCCAGGAGCCAAAAGGACAATCGAACAACAGCACCTGCCTGAAGTGCTAAATCTTCTCCTCCAGTTATCCTGTATGCTTCTGTCCTCACCTTTTCTCTTTCCTCACCTTTCTTCTTCCTGCACAAAGTTCCTTCAATCCCAAACATTGTAGGGAGCAGTTAAGCATTTAGCAGCGAGGTGTGACATGAAACCAAGACTTTGGACAAACGTAGCTTTGCTCTGTCCAGGTATTTTCCAGAGATTGTGGGAACCGGGCTGCACCTTTGTTTGCATCAGAAGGTGCTTCCGTGTGACTTTACACCCAGGGCATGTCCTGTCCTGAGAGTGGAGGGAAAAAAATCAAGCTAAAAGGAGGTGGCTCCTTCCCTGAGGTGCTTTGCATAATGCTTCAGTGAAGTGTTCAGTACCTTCCTCTTTAATCAGTTCTGCCCCATCTGCATGGAGCATCCCGTGTCCAGGCTCTGCCTTTTCAGTAACAGCCTCATCAGGGACAGCGCAGACAGACTTGTGCTTCGGCAAAGCAGAGGCTGGCTGATGTCATGTCTCGCCTCAAGGACTTTTCCTCTGGGCACTGGCTGCTAACAGATGCTAAAACACACACGTGTAGGTCTTGTGCCCCTCGGGCTCACAGGGAGAGGCTATAGAAAGAGGAACAGGCACCCTGGGGCTGCATGGGAGGAGGTAACATCACTGCAGGGCGGGAAGTGATGGCACAAGGGAACATCTCTGAAGAAAGGGTTTGGGGAGAAAGGAACAGGCTGGGGTGGTTGGCTGTCAGGAGTGTAAAACCTGCCTTTTAGATGTCCCCACTTGCACATCCATGGCTGCAGGAACGAGCAGAGGTGAGGGGGAACAGGCAGGTAGGGATCTCAGAAGCCAGCACTGTTTTGAAAGTCCTGTCCAGTTCCCATCTGCCAGCTCCAGGGGTGAGCAAGCCGTGGCTGGGGGAGTTTGCAATCGACAGAGCAGCATTTATAGCATGACTTGTTTGACAGCTCCTGGCACGAGCACAGGACATGGAGATGGTTTTTAATAGCACGTTTGTATTATAAAAAGAACACTGTTTCAGCTGAGATTCCCTGGACAGAGGCGAAAGACATTCAGGCAAGGACAGCGCTGCCGGTGTTGCTGCAGAAGTGAAACAGATGGGAAGTTCAGTGTGTCACCTTGAAAACACAGATCATCACAGCTCTGCTCCTGCCATCCTTGAGAGCCCCCCTAGTCACTCCAGCATCATGTCCAGAAATCTCTCTAGGGTCTGATTTGGAGGGAGGAGGACCTTGGAAATGGAATTAAACTTATATTCGCGTTCTTTTGGTCTTTGTGTTGGAGAGACAGAGCTCGCCCAGAGCAGGGGCATGGAGGTGGCCACAAATGAGGTGTCCTGCACCACTAATGGGAAAACTGGGAGAAGCCTGACACTGCCCAGCCAGCCCCTGAAGTGGCCAGTGCCAGGCACAGCCCGTGCTGTTGGTACCTGTCCCCTCTGCTGGCTGCCCTTGGAGAGTGCTCGCACATGTGAGCACATTGCTGCCCGCCTGTGGGGGTTTGAGAGTGCAGTAAAAGCTGTGGGGACAAGGAGCTGAGCATTCAGATGTCAAGATTATTCTAAAACACAGTTATTTTATTTAGGTGGTTTATTCAGTCTTGAAGGTATCTCCAGACTTTTCACTGTTGTGGAGTGTGTTCCTTGGGACGTGGAGACAGATGCGGGGTGCAACGCAGGATTTGTCTGAGAGGTTTACAGGCCGGGAGGGTGAGTGGGGTGTCATGGAGAGGAAAATGCTCACCTGGGCAGGGCTGCGGGGGTGTGGAAATGCTGAGCACAGCTGTGTCTGAAGGGGGGACCCTGTTTTGCAGAAGGGGGAGACTGGAGGAGAGGCTCCCTGCCTCACCTTGACCTGCACACAGTGTCCTACCAGCCCTTGAAAGAAAAACACCCCGTTCCTGGGTCTCCTCTGAGAAAGAACTTATGAGAATTTCCTGAATTGCAGCATCCCTGAGAGTTTGCCTGTGATATTTGCTCTGCTTGGCTGCGGGACTGGCAGCATGGACACATCACATTCGCGTCAGACCACCTGAAACGCTGTCCCTGCTTGCCAGGAAAGCAGCCGACTTTATTGGACTGCAGTGAGGGATTTGCTTGGAGGTGAAGAGGGAAGGGAGCTCTGTGAGTAAAAACAAACATCAGAACAATAAAAGCTAGAAAGTGACTGTCTAGGATATTAATCTCTCAGCCGCACTGTTATTTAGGATTTTTCACAGAGTATTCTGAGTCGGAAGAGACTAAACTATCTCTCCAGCAGAGGAAAATTGAGGAACGTGTTTCCAGGTCTCAGAGCCCTCTGTTCAGAGGTTTTCTTGTAGCTGTTGAGTACAAGTGAAGTTGCAAAACCCACATTTAAATCCTTCATTTGATCCTAATTTAGGAGGCCGTCTAAGACATGTTCCTCTCATGGCTTTGCTCCTCTCTTTGGCATTTGGCAGAAAGCTGAGCTCTTAACTCAGAGAAAGAAGCTCATAGATGGAACAGGGGAGCCACAGGGTCCCAGCCCCTCTGGGTCCCACTAATTGTACCCTTGAGAGGGGTCAGCTGGACTGAGCACAGAAATTTGATTAAAGCCGTTTGAAAAGGGTGTTTTGGCAAGGCCCAGCTGTGTTTATTTGGTGTATAAGGTAACCTGAAAACACACACTGTTCATTTCAAGTCGTGTCATGCAAACCCTGTGAGTTTAAGCTGCTAGTCTGAAACCCAGTAGCCCTAACTCATATCTGCTCTGAACCTGGGGTGGAACTTGGTCCGGAGCAGAGTTCCTAGAGGCAAATCTGACTGGAAATATGGGCTGATTCCCCATCTGTGAGGGCAGAGCAGCAGAGATAACCCAAGGAGCAGGCCTCAGGGTAGCATACAAGGCCAGCTCCCAGCTCTCCTGTGCTGATTTCTGAACAAGTCTCTTTTCTTTCGGATTGAAAATGTTTGGGGTTTTCTCAGAAATGAATTTTCATGCAGCAAACCTGCAGCTTTTGAAAAATGAAAGGGTTTGAGAGTGCAGTAAAATCTTTTTGTTTTTATTTTTAACTTCCTATATGAAATATCCCTATCAGCCCTCCATCCTTTTATTTCTCAGAAATGTTCTTTCACTGAGTTCTTTTGCTGACCCTCTCCACTAAATGTGTTCATGTTTTGCCATTCTGTGTTTCCATGAGGAAAACCAGGGCTGATCAGGGGTGTGCTGCAGTGCCAGGTGATGGCAGTGAGCCAGGGACAGCAGGGACACGCTGGAAGGCTGGGTCGGACATGAGCACGCTCAGCCAGCAGAGACAACGCTGCAGGGCATCCCTTAGCATGGGATAAACTCACGTGACAGCATTTAGGGTAGGCAGCCCTCAGGGTTTGCCTCATGGGGAGTTTGATTTATCATTTTGTGACTGAAATTCGATGTCATATTGCACGCATGCCAATATGTGTGTGCTACCCCACGTGTGATCCAAATGGTGTGGCCAAACTGTTAAAGCAATTCCTCCTTCCTTCGTTAGCTCCTTCTGTTAAAAACACTAAAAATGCCTGTGCTTTCACAGAGAAGTTAACAACCTCCATGTGCTGCACAGCAGATGGCACAGTAATGGTGGAGGCGTATTTTACAATAACCCTTTTCCACACGGGGAAATCGAGGCACTGAGAAGTCTCTTTCTGACGGCTGAGAACGAGTCAGGGGCAGAGAAAAACTACAGGGGTGCAGGAGATCAAGAAACAATGCCCTGAGTTTTGGGGGCTGAGCTCATCCTGCCAAACTTCAGCTACTCAGCTTTGATCAGGGGACTCTTCCAAGGCCAGGAAGAGCAAGAGGTATTTCCAGAAGACAACCCGGACTGCTTCATATTGACATCTCCCTCCAGAAGTCCCTACCCCTCTCTGAGAGCTGTAGGAAACCCATGGTCAAACAGCTCCTGCTTTAATCACCTTGGCAGATGCCTCCAGCTAAGTGGGATCTCAACAATGCCCAGGGAAGGGTCTGAGCTCTGTCCCAGCGCAGAACCCCAGCCATGCAAGATTCCTCAGCATCAGAGTGGGGATTCCTGATGGGAACAGGTGCTGAACTCTCCAGGAGCTGTTGTGGTTTCACCCCACTGAGCAGCTCAGCCAGGCACAGCTGCTCACTCACTCAGCAGGGTGGGGGAGGAAATTGGAAGGGTGAAAGTCCTCCCAAAGGCCAGAGCACTTTTGTATAAATCTTGCCTCAGGTAATTCTGAAAGGAAATACATTTGTAAATGCCAAAATTTCCCAGTGGGCTCCCTACGGAGAGGCAAGGGAGCCAGCTCAGCTACTGAGGTCTGCCTCGTGAGTAGCTGTGCTAATAATAGCCACTGAAATTAGATCAAACCACAGGACAGTGACAATAACAGCCCGGATTTTTTCAGAAGAGCCGAATGACTCGTGCACCACACCTTTTGCACAGGCTGGCTCTGAATGGCACAAGAGGAGCTCTTTAAAGCTGATCCCTCCTGAAAATCTGGGCTTGACAACAAATGCTAAGCCCCTGGAACAGCTGACCCTCCACTCTTCCAAAGCGTTAGCACTGATTATCCCAGACTTGAGTGCTGAACTTTACAGCAGGACACAACTGAGCAGCCAGCCCAGAAGTGAGATGTCACCAGCGACTCCAGTGGGGAGTTAAACACTGCTAGTGGCATCTAACATGACTTTATCACTGCCTTTTTGGTCGCTTTCTCCTACACCAGAGATATTGCTTAGGAGGAGCTGTGTAAACTCACATGAACTCAAACGGGGTGTGCGGTGATGGGGGAGAATATGTCAAATATTGTGCTGTTTTGGCCCCAACGCTGTGCCAATGCTGCTTTTATTTCACAGTTTCACAGCCTGGTCCATGTCTCCACCACCACATACCCTATATCCAAGCAGTACCCAGTGAGATCCAGAACATTCAGGTCCTGGGATGTGTAGGTGCTAAAAAGCCGGAAGCAGAGAAATTCTTCAGCCTTTTCTCAATATTCTGTGAGCAGACTGTCTTTCCTATGTAAACTATTTTAAACAAGGTCACAGTTTCATAAACTTCTTGCACCCGCAGGTTGTTTTGCAAGATTGTTATGGCTTTGACTTTGAAAATATTTTGGAATAGGTATCTTAGGACTTGGCCAATCCTCTCAAGGGGTGGATGGCCGAGGAACCAATTACCTATTGCCACTCAACACACTTTTTGCAATCTATCCTATAAAGTAGTCAAAAAATTATCAAAGAAAAGCTTCGGCTTCCACTTGTTCATGAGCCTGGACTCTGTGTCGTTTTCTTTATGCGCCTCGGACGTAACAGCGACAGGGATGGGCCCTCCCACCCCCCTGGGTTTGGGCAGTGGCCACACCTGTGCGCTTGGCCGTGAGGGCTGCTGCTCTCCCAGCTCCGTGTCTGCTCGTGTCTGTTTTGAATGAACTGTAGAGGCAAAGCCACCCCTTTGAACGTGCTGCACCAGTCCCCATTCTCCCCACTTAGAGATCCATCAGGACCCTGTCCCTGTCACCTTTGCTCATCCTCGTGTCTAACCAGGGTGAAGCATCAGCCCGGGGAGTGACTCGGCCGCCTGATGGAAAAAGCTCTTCCCTCACGATCTCATTCCTATGCAAGGGACGTGTTGGGGACCCGTCACTCCTCACTGTGGGCTGCCGGGGGAGCAAGGGCGAGGAAGATGAGGTGGGGCCCGTGCTCTGCCCTGCTCTGCCCGCCCCCGGCAGGACACGCTGTCCGAGGGAGCTGCAGCTATTTTAGCAGCACGGCTGGAGGAGCCAGCTCTGAACCAGCAGCGAGGGCAGCGCGGGGAGGATGTGCTGCAGTCATAAAAATTCCACCGAGATAAATCGATAGAGGGAGGAGGAGAGTGAGAGGGAGGGATGGCAAAGTCAGACTTTCTTCATCTCTGCACACAAAAGAGAGGGGGACAGTGGGGGTCGTGCAGGTTCAACAGGAGTGAAAGGCACCACAGGTCACGTCAGGAGCTATCGGGAGCAGGTGAATGAGCATAGTATGGACTGGTGGAACTGGATTTGGGGTCTGGTTCAGACAGCTGCTGAGTGCCAGACTTGTTCCTGCATGGCATTAATTAGCATCTTCTCAGGCAGGCTGAAAAAGAGTTTAGGAGCAAATTGACTTGCAGCAGCGAGCAGCAGAGTGGTGGGCTAATGGCGTGGGCTACTGCCAGTCCAACCCAGGCAGAAGCTGCCTCCCAGAACTGCCAGTTATCCGTGAGCTAGGACACACTCTCTCACCAAAACTGAAGGTCCTTATTATGGTGGAAAAATCTCTTTTCTGCCAGCAAAAGATTCAGGATTTTTAACTGGTTGCACCCAGAGCTGGGACCATGCAGCCCCAGCTTTCTTTTCTAATCTCCAGCAAGGGATATCTGCCCAAGGACCCGGAGTGCTCTTGGTTTTCATATGAAGCATTTGCAGTGTAAGTCCTGTAGCAGGGGGTGGATTCTCACCGGGTTTATGCACAGCACTATTATTGCTCTATGCACAAATTAGGTGTGTGGAACAGGGCTGGGCTATATCCAAATAAATAACAGAAAGAGCTGTCTGCCTGCCTTCTCTGCTAAGCTGGTGAGCAGCTTTCCCTGCCTGGGACTGAGAGATGTAGCTGAACTTAGGGCTGGATTCAGCCAACATCCACCCTGCCCCTTCATGCCTGTGCTTAAAAGGAGTATTGAGTTGTCTGCCAAGAGGAAGCCCAAGGTCTTGTTTGTATGGTCCTGGTTTTCCAGGCTCAGCCCACCAGTGAACACAGAGTCTTTGGCTCTTTCTAAGTGTGCCATGGATGTCCTGGCCACAAGCTAAAGGTGAGCCTGGAAAAGCGTCACTGGCCACCAACACCTGCTCCCAGACTGAGGAAATAAACGTTCTGGCTGTGACCGCCTGCAGACCAGAGAAGCAAGCTCTGCTTGGCCTGAATCCTTCTCAGAACATCCCATCCTTCCTTGTCTTCCCCAGGAATACACCATTGACATCTTCTTCGCTCAGACGTGGTACGACCGGCGCCTGCGGTTCAACAGCACCTTGAAGGCGCTCACGCTGAACACCAACATGGTGAGCCGCATCTGGATCCCTGACACCTTCTTTAGGAACTCCAAGCGGGCTGACTCCCATTGGATAACCACTCCCAACCAGCTCCTCCGCATCTGGAATGACGGAAAAGTGCTCTACACGCTCAGGTACATCCAGCAGGCTCTTAGCTCTGCCGAGGGGAGGGAACAAGGAGACAGTCAAGTGGTTTCCTAAACTGAAATCCTTCAGAATGTTGTCTTGGTCAGTCCAGCTGTTTTATTCTGTTAATAAACATTTGGCTTTTTTGTTCCCATAACTTGTCACTTCCATAAATGAATCTGAAAAGTTGACTAAACAGAAGAGCTTTTTGAAGGTGAAACTTAGATGTTTTTCCTCACCTTGAAAAATATCCAAATGTATATTTTTGGTTTGGAATGTTCCTGCAAACAGACTGATCTTCAGCAAATTAGTTCTCAAGGAAGTGAGAATGCCTCTGTCACATTTAGGTGTTGGAATCAAACCATCTTCACCAGCTCAGAATCTCTTTCTCTCTCTTCCTGTCTCAGGCTGACAATCGAGGCTGAATGTCTGCTCCAGCTGCAGAATTTCCCAATGGACACTCACTCCTGCCCTTTGGTTTTTTCCAGTTGTGAGTATACATATTTTTAAAATAGCTTTAGAAGGCAAGCAGAGAAACCTCAGTGGAGTAACACTTTTCAGGGGAAACCATGCTCCCTTTTTGCTACATTTTTTCACCTAATTTCTATGGCCCCCTTCCTGAGCCATTACCCTTCATGGTAATCCTCCCACTCCTGAGCTAGCAGAGGTCACCAGGGACAGATTCACAGCATCTCTGAGTTTCTCCTTAATTTGGGTGGATGGTTGGAGGAGATTGTTTCACTGACCTTCTGGTCACTCCAGACAGAACATAGATATATTCTGGTGGACAAATAGCACCCGTCCTGCCTTGAATCTTCCCCCTTCTCCCACTCTCTGAGGTCTGGGAACTTTCTGCTCCAAAGGAGGGTTACTCAGACCTCCCCTCTCAGACTCTTCAGCAGAGAGGGCTGCTGATGTTATCACATGTCCTCTAGTAATTCTGCAGGGAGCCTTTCTGCACCAAGAGATCCCTGTCCTCGTGCGTGGGTGGGAAATCTGATTTAATCATCTGAGCTCGGGTTCTCCTGCTTCCCCTGCCACTGAAGAGCTGCAGCTCAGAGCTCTGAGGTGCTTCAGAGGGAGGCAGCATGCTGAGGAGATCTCATCCCTTCATCTCCCACCACCCCTCACTCTTTGCTAATTAACAGTGCATGCCATACACGCTTGATAATTAGAAACGCACTGTTAGTTTGCTGCCAAGCTCTTACTCCATCCTCCTCTGAGAGACTTTCTCCTAGGTCCCTGCTTCACAGCGGGCTTGTTTCTTTGTCAAGAAAGCCAGAGGCAGGAGAAGCCGTGCTGCAGCCTGCAGGACCAGATTTTCTTCTCCATGGAGAGTGCACCCCATCTTTTCCATAGCTCAGCTGCCAGGGCAAGAGGTACAGGGAGCACACAGAGCAGCCAGAACCGTGCTGGCAGCTTTGTATTCCTGGTGTACTCATGCCTGGGATGGCACTCATGGGGTGCCAGCTGCCCCAGGGAGCTAAAACCCTAAAGATTTCAGGCTGGTGGAGTCACAGCATCACAGAACAGTCTGGGTTGGAAGGGGCCTTTGGACAGCCCCACTGACAAGGCAGGGTCACCCACAGCAGGTTACACGGGAATGCAGCCAGGTGGGGTTTGGGATCCACAGTTTTGAATCCAGCATCGTGGAAGGGAGATTCCACAACCTCCCTGGGCAGACTGTTCCGTTGCTCTGCCACCCTCAAAGAAGAAGTTCTTCCTCAGACCAGCAGAGTCCTCTTGGACCAAGCCACGTCTCATTCCCAGCAGTGCAGTCCTTAGAAAGGCTCTGTTTCTGGCAGTGCTTTCCCCATCCCCAGCATCTGAAACAGCCCACGAGGAGGGATGCAGTCCCTACTCCCATTCCGTGTGGGAACGTCTCAGGGAATCTAAAGAAAAGGCACCTGCCTGAAGGGTTCCTGTTTACAGAACAGCTCTGGTGAGACGCCAGTGCTCTTGCAGTCAGGCTGGTGGCCGAGGTGGGGGTACATGGCGCACTCTTCCGCTGATGTCCGTGCCCCTTTCCCAGATGGATACCCCCGGGAGGAGATCGTCTATCGCTGGAGACGCTACTCCATCGAGGTCTCTGACCAGCGCACCTGGAGGCTCTACCAGTTCGACTTCACGGGGCTGAGGAACACCTCGGAAGTGCTCAGGACCGGGGCAGGTGAGGCAAAGGGAGGCAGCCCACAGGAGCAGCACTGTGCTGGAGACCTGGGGGGTGGCAAAGGAGTCGTCAGACTGCTCCACAGGGGTGGGGAAGGAAGGTCACAACAGCACAGTCAGAGAAAAAGCTAAAAATGAAGGGATGGACCTTGGCTAGAGGGAGCAGAAGTGATGGAGATGGGTGGTGAGGAGAAGACAAAGCAGGGAGAGGCCAGAACCACTGACATCTGTGAACTGTGGGGTGACAATGCCGATGTGAAGCTATCCCTAACTGAAGGGTCAGGAGGGAGAGGAGAGGGAACTCAAATCCCCTCTTGCTGCAGTGTGTGCACTCTGTGTGATCTCTGGGTGACGCTTATGACTGGAACGGGGGTGGAGAAATCAGAACTTGCAGGTCTCGATCTTTCCTTCTGTAAATTCGTGTCAGGCTGATGAACCCCTGAGCTGTGCTGTAAGAGACAGGGACAAGGCTGCATGTGTGAAGAAACTAAGTGATGGAAGCTCCTCAGCTCCTCCTCCTCCTCATAATAGCTCACATCCCCTTTCCTTCCCACAGACAACTGAGGAAAGCCTCTGGATTCCTGAGGGTGGGGTGAGCTCATGCTTTTAAGCCCCCTGAAACAGCAAGGAGCGGTGCTTCTCGCACTCTGCAGGAAGCTGCTGCTCTCAACAGTGGCAGCCAGGGTAGAAAGGCAGCACAAACTGGGACAAGAAGTGAAAGTGTCTTGAATGCACCAGCGGCCCTGTGATGTTTGTAATTCCCTTTTTTTGGTAATTGCTTGCAAGCTCCGTCTTAACCCCAGAGCTGTCAGGTGGCTTTCTTCCAGTACTCACTGCGAGCCTCTGAAAAAAAGAAAGAAGCTCCGCCGTAAGTTGCCAAACGAGCAATTAGGATGTGCAGCACCACATGCCTTTTCCAGAGGCAGAACCAGGCTCTCAGTGGAAGCGATTGAAGGACACCTCCTTTGTCACAGCTCAGGTGGTTCGTTAGCAAGCCAGGCCATGCAGCCTGTTACAGCCAAAGAGCTTCTGTAGAAAAGAAACCCTTGCAGCAATCAGCTGAAGATAAATGCTCTCTGCAGTTTCTTCCCTGAAACTTTTCCAAACCGGGTGCTTCTCAGTGTCCTCAGCCAGGCCAGTACAAACGCAGCCTGGTGGCCATATGGACAGCCAGGCAAGCAGCCAGCTGGGCAACCACAAAGTCAGCTCTTCAATTAGTCACAGAGACATCCAGCAGGACAGCTACAGAGCCAGCCAGGTAGCCACAGAGTCCACTAGCCACAAAACCAGCGAGTCTCCAAACCTACTCAGCCAGCCACGTGAAGTTAACAATCTGGGCAGCTACAAAGGCAGATGGACAGATACTTAAAACAACAAGAAAATCTCATCAGAAACTCTGAATTCTGAAACTTTGCTGATTTTTCTGCTTTAAGAAGCCCCATGTTATGATTCCAATGTCTCTGTTGCTCTTTCCTAGGGGAGTACATGGTGATGACAGTTTCTTTTGACCTAAGTAGACGTATGGGTTACTTTGCCATTCAGACCTACATTCCCTGCATCCTGACTGTTGTTCTTTCCTGGGTTTCCTTCTGGATCAAGAGAGACTCTACGCCAGCCAGGACATCTCTGGGTAAGAGACAGGATGATGCATGTCTGATGCTTGTCAAACTCTGCCAGGCAAGCAGACTGGCAGTGTTGGAGTACAAAATCTCCTGAAGCACTTTGCCATTTTCTGGCATTTTTGAGCTTACCAGAGAATGTTCCCCTCCTTCAGCTTCCTGTGTGTAACACTCCACAGCTCAACCAAATCTCCAGCTGTGCTGGCTTGGGCTGCTGGATTATCTCAGGAGAACATCTCGCTGTTATGTTTTGATCTGAGACCCAAGCACAGCCTTTTCCAAGCTGACAATGGGGTACTCTCACGCACCAAAAGGGAGAGGGAGGGGCTGAGCTGTGGCATTGCGGTGCTGCCCAAAGGCCTCCTGTCACATCCACGTTTTCTACATTTCCTCACGACTTTTCAAGGCCTCTGTGTAGGGCCGGTCACGGGAAGGTTGGGGGGTTAATGGGCAGAGTTGCTTGGCTGCATGCACAGAGCCCCAGGCTCTGGCAGGAGCTGGAAGCCCTGTGGGTACAACCTTTCTCTGTTGGTCACCCCACAGGACCCAGAGAGTGACAACAGCTCTGCCTATTGTTTAGATTTTTCTCAGCAAACTGCAGTGGCTCCTTGAAGCAGGAGGAAAGCTTCTGTTGATTGAATGCTGCTCTGATAGGTGCTGGGGAGATCTTTGCGAGCCTTTAATACGCTTTGGCTGTATCTGCATTTTGCAGCAAGCTGTGATTCCCAGCGCTGTCCCTCCTATCAGCCCCGCTGGCTTTGCCTTTAATTGGAGGTAGCATTCCCAGCCCTGCCTGCAGGTCTCTGTGGGGATGGAGAGGAGAGGAGGGCCCATCAGCTATTCAGAGCCCATCCATGATGGCCATGTCTCCCCACCTCCCTATCAAAATTAATTTGTTTGGTGCCCGTGGAGAGAGGAGGAGGAGGAGGAGGAGGGTGTCATTTCCAATGAAGGTGAGGGTGTGCCATAGTCTGTGGCTGGTAGAGGAATGAACAGCAAGAGGAAAATGTTGTGCACGGCTCTAGTGACTGTCTCAAAAAAACAAAGGCAAGTTCCCCCAGGAGAGGGGCCCCTCTCTATAGGAAGGGACCTCGGCACGTGAAGAATAATGTATTCTCTCCACAGCCCCTGTTGTACTTGGTACAAATGATGCCCAGCACATTTTGAGCCTGCCAGCCTACATTAGGGAGATGTAAACTGGACCAGTTCCACTGGCACTTCAGAAATGTGGGAAGTCACATCACATCTGCTAATGCAAGTACAGCAGCAAAACATGAAAATCCTCTGCCGTGCTCACGCTCAGAGCCGCTGGGGTGACCCCAGGAAAGGGTGGCAGGTGGATTTAGATGGATGCTAGAGAAGGAGAAACAGGTGGACTTGCTGCTTCTTCCCCACATCCTAAAAACCAGTGGATGAGATCACAATACCAACTCCTGCAGCTGATCCTTTGTCGACTCCTGACACTTCATCTCTGGAAGCAGAAACGTGAGCATTGCTGCTTCTGCAAAAACAACTCCAAGCCCCACTCAAGTCAAAAGAAATTCCTTATCACCTCCCACACACTTGCCCTCTGCATCAAGGAATGGATGGATTGTGAAGAGCTGTCTCTGAAGAATAGCCACCAGCAGACTGAAAATTTATTAGGAATCGGACCAAGGAAATAAAGGGAACCTTGAGATTGATGTCTACAACAGAGAAGCCCATTGACCCGGGAGCAAAACAGCACTGGGAGATGCCGCTGTTACGTCCGAGGCGCATAAAGAAAACGACACAGAGTCCAGGCTCATGAACAAGTGGAAGCCGAAGCTTTTCTTTAATAATTTTCTGACTACTTTATAGGATAGATCACAAAAGTGTGTTGAGTGGCACTAGGTAATTGGTTCCTCGGCCATCCACCCCTTGAGAGGATTGGCCAAGTCCTAAGATACCTATTCCAAAACATTTTCAAAGTCAAAGCCATAACAATCTTGCAAAACAGCCTGCGGGTGCAAGAAGTTTATGAAACTGTGACCTTGTTTAAAATAGTTTACATAGGAAAGAAAGTCTGCTCACCGAATATTGAGAAAAGGCTGAAGCATTTCTCTGCTTCTAGCTTTTTAGCACCTACAGGGAGATTTTTCAGGACGTTTTCCAAAGAGCACAAGGGCTCTCAATCCCCAGGTGCAAGAAATCGGGAAAGCAAGGCAAGAGACCCAGCATGGATGACTCAAGAGCTTCTGGTCAGACTGAAGGGCAAAAAGGAAATGCACAGGCAGTGGAAGCAGGGACAGGGATCCTGGGAGAAGCATGGGGACACTGCCCAGTTATGTAGGGATGGGGTTAGGGATGCATAGGATACTAAGAGGGGCTTCCCCAGGTTTGTCAGCCAGAAAGGGCAGGTCAAAGAAAGTTGAATACAACTGGAAAACGGGTAAAAATGGATGAGAAGGAGGCTGAGGTAATTTTTTGGCTCAGCCTTCACTGGCAGCCTCTCTCCCCACATTCCACAGTGGATGGGCTGCAAGACAGGGACTGGGGCAGCAAAGTCCCTCTCACTGCAAGAGAAGATCAGGTTTGGGACCACCTGAAGAACCTGAACATCCATAAGTCTATGAGACCTGACAAGATGCATCCCAGAGCATGGCTGATGTGGTTTCCACAAGCCGCTCTCCGTGATACTTGAAAAGTCTCATGGAAATATTGCACCCATTTTTTCGAAGGATTTAAAGGAGGACCCTGGGGACTACAGACCTGTCAGCCTCCCCTCTGTGCCTGGGAGGATCATGGAACAGATCCTTCTAGAAGCTGTGCTGAGGCACGTGGAGGACAGGAGGTGCCAACACAGCCAGCACGTCTGCAGCAAGGGCAAGCCCTGCCTGACCAACCCAGCCTCACACAGAGTCTGAGTTTCCCACTCCCTTACCAGTCCACATTGTGTGATACCCGAGTTTTGAACACCTCTCTTTCCCAAAGAGCATTGTTAGAGGGTTCCTCAAGACCAGAGCCTGGCTGAGCAGAGCAAAAATGGGACCAGACAACCAGAGCAGAAGGAAAATGGGGGTGTTTTGAGGGCTGGATGCGTGTAGAGGACAGAAGTGCTCCCCGTCAGTACTTAGCCCAGCTCTTTTCTCTCTTAGGCATCACGACTGTGCTCACCATGACCACCCTGAGCACCATCTCCCGCAAGCACCTCCCCCGTGTTTCCTACATCACAGCCATGGACCTCTTTGTCTCTGTGTGCTTCATCTTCGTCTTCGCCGCTCTCATGGAGTACGCCACGCTCAACTACCTGGTGGGAAACAAGAAACCACTGGAGCACAGCCACAGGAAAGCCAGGCTGGTAGGTCAGGGGGGCCAGCAGAGGTGGGTGCTGTTACAACCCCAAGCAATCTAAAAATATCCTTCCTGGGCTGCACTGGAAACTGCTGATGTGGTCCAGTGCCTGACCCATACTGTGTTCACCTCAGACCGCTCTGTGTGCTGGGTCTGAGAGGTGAGACACAACCAGAAAAAGCAGCTGAGGCTCCCTTAAAACAAGGAAGCTCCTGTCAGAGCCAGGCACCCTGTGCTCTCCTCAGAACTGCTGGAGAGCTTATCAGAACAGTTTAGAATGACTCACGTGACTGAATGTAAATGCCACTTTAAGACACCTGTATCAGTTTGATCTCTGGATTACAGAGATATCTTGGTTCACAGAGATGCAGAAACCTACTTTCTTTTGTGGTCTTCCATCAGAGGACCTCCTGAGTGTGGGGATAGTGAACCCAGGGTGGTCATCATTCTCTTCGTCCTCATCCTCATCCTCTATCATGAGTTCTGCCCAAGCTCATGGCAGGTACTTCTGACATGTGAACTGAAAGAGGCCTCTGAACTGGGACAGTACTGAAACAGAAAAAGACATATCTCTTCAGACCCAGGCTCATTTCCCAGCACATCCCCCATATCCCTCATATCCCCTCGCCCTCACATCCCAGAGTGGACAGAGCTCTCCCATGAGGCTCACGATGGGCCAAGAGGAGCCACACACAGCCTTTCCCCAGCTTTTCTCCAGTAACTGGCAGCAACCAGCAGACATGTCCGGGCTGTGTGCTGCATCTTCAGAGACAGCTGAGCTCAGGGGAATGAGGGAAGAGGCTAGAACAGATCGAACAGGTTGTGTTTCTGCACTTTTATTGGCACAGATGGGGAATCAGAGCAATCAGACCTTTGCTGAGTAGGGCTGTGCCCTGGGGTGCCAGGAAGGACGCTCACAGTCAGGCAGGGAGCTGCCAGTTCCCCCAGTATGCAAACGTGGTGATTCACAACCAGGTGCAGAGACTGGGGATGATCAGTCATCCCTCTCCACCGAACTGCACCCATGATGATCTGACCTGTTGCCAGCTGGGTGGGGGTTGGTGTCTAGAAAAGATTTTGTTGCCTTTTCCTCCCCTTTAACCTGCCCGCCTCTCCCCCTTCCAGCCACCTGCCGGTGCACAGGTGATGCCAACCTTCACCACCATCAACATCAACCACATCATGCACTGGCCCCCAGAGATCGAGGAGGATGAGGATGACGACCCCGGCTCCCCGTGCCTGGAGGGAAAGGAATGCGAGAGGTTCTTTTGCTGCATCGAGGACTGTCAGACGGGAATGTGGCGGGAGGGGCGGGTCCGCATCCACATATCCCGCCTGGACTCCTACTCCCGCGTCTTCTTCCCCACCGCCTTCCTGCTCTTCAACATCGTCTACTGGATTGCCTATCTCTATCTCTAGCCCTTCTTTGTCCTCAGCTGGAACGGACTGGACACCAGCGAGAGGGGCTTCTCGAGGAACGTAGAGAACAGCGTCTCTTCTGTTGTAGTCAGCTGTCAGTCTGAACAACCCAACCTGGTGATTCCCTCTTCCTGCTCTCTCATCTCTTCTGAGAAGAACCAAACAGCTTTTTTTTAGCCTTCTAACATATCTTTTTAGAGAATCTACCCTTCCCCAGACAACCCTCTCTCCAACACCACCAGCATTGTACTCCTTGTAAGATTACCCAAAAACATCCTATTGCCATCTCAAGCATTGGGGATTTTGTCAAGAACAAAAACCTTAGTGCATTTCATTTTTCCATCCAATCCTACTCCGAAATTTCAAGGGAAATGATGGCAAATGGAGTTTTCTGCACAGTTATTAAGACTGCAAAGGAAATAAAATACATCTTACGACTTCTGCGCCACTTCCACCAGAACAGACTTTGTGGGGTGCTAGAAGCTCGGAAAGGTCAGAAGGAAATAGTGTGGAAAAGGACAGCAGTGCAGCTTCCCCACAGTAGCTGGGCTTGGCTAAAATGTTTGGGGCCTGCCCAGACATCTGATGGCGGCACTGACGAGGATGGAGCTGCTGCAAGCCTCCCCCAGCTCCCCGCAGAGTCTCTGTGAAGCATTCCTCACGGATCACTCCAGGACACCCACCCACTGAGGCGCTGCTGATTCCCATCAGACGGTGGTGAAAAGCACTTCACGAGTTGGAAGGGCCCACCTGCCTCACTGGAGCAGACTCTTCAGGGCCCACGGTGACATTTCTGCTGTGCGACCGGGACTCGGAGCAGGCTCTGCAGTTGGGCACAGCCAAAAGAAGGAGGAAGTCCTTGTGAGAAAGGCCAGTAGAAGCCCCCTGAGCCTGTTGTGAGGTAGTTTTCTTCGGCCTGTCTCACATGGGCTGTGGATCGCAGAGGGGCAGCGCTGTCCCACGCAGTGATGCTCGTCGATGCCGTCAGATCTGTGCTGGGTAGTGGGTGCCAACCTGAGGAAGGGGCAGAGGAAAGGGAAAACAGCTACAGGTGCACTCCCGCAGCTCAGATGTGTTCCCCTTCCTTATTTCTTTCACAATCGCATAAAACAAGAGTTTTCCCTCTAACTGGATGACACCTCCCAGTTGCCATCAGTGCTTGGCCTGTTTCCTCGTAAAATCGGGAAATGGAGTGAGTTGTCCTTGATGGGTTTTAAGAAGGACAAACGTGGTGAGATGGCTCCATCTTAAAGGGACAGAGAAATGCAAAACACGGTTTCAACTGGGGAGAAACTGCGTAATATAGAGGAGGAAGCTCGGGCCCAAGGTCCGTAATGTGTCAGCTGGCTGCCTCCCCATCTACACCAACCGCTGATGTGGCCCACAGCATGATTGTGGAAAGCAGTGGGCCGTTAATAGTTACTCACTGTGTAAATTAGAAACAAAAAAAGATCTTTTTTTTAAAAACAGCGTGTTTTAGGAAAAAATTAGAACTTAAAAGGCTTGTCAGGAGAAGAAAGCCGGCATGGCTGCAGAGGGAAAGTTAGGAAAGGCTGGCTCACAGGACAGCTAACGGGCCAGGAGGTTTTACATATTCTTGGAGAGCAATTTGATCTGGTTTAAAGACGGATTTTGACACTGTTAAATCTGATCTGGATAATGAAGTGTCATGTTTAATTCATTCACAGATACAGCCTTACCTGGGTTCCAGATGAACAGCTAGAGCATCTTATTAAGTATACAATAGTACAACACTCAGCTAAGTATAACCTAATGGGGTCAGACCAGCAGAGCTGTGAAAGGGGAAATTGCGCCTGTCTAACCTGCTACAGTTCTTTTAAAATACCAAGTAAGAGATAAAGGTTACTCAGAAGCATAATTTGCTTAGCTACTCCGACAGCTTTTGAAAGGGTGGAAAGAAATTGTGGCGGGCGGTTCTAACTGAGGAAATTGATTTAGCAAAAGAATTATTAAGGAGGTTCTAATTAGAGGAAATTAACTGAGGAGAGGGGGGAAAAAAGAATTGTTAAGGAGGCTCTAATTAGAGGAAATTAATGTTTTAGAGAGAAAGACACAGAGAGGGAGAAGTCTAAGAAAAGAATCAAAACAACTTGCAGACAAGGGAAGCTGCTGGGTGACAGTGCCGACTCCCAGCCAAGCTGGTTGATGTTCTGCTCCCGGTAGCAAAGCGCTATTAGATGTAGCAACAGAAAAACCTCCTATGACTCAGCCCTACACCGACAGGGAGCTGGATTAAACAGGGTCCTGTGATCTCTGTGGGGAGCCAAAAGGAAAGAGCATCCTAGATTAAATCTGGCTCACACGACAGACTCTGAGTGAAGCACGTCCTCACATTTGGGAAGGCAGCTGTCGGGAGGTGTGTGGGAGGGGACGCCCCGGTGGCAAAGCAGGGTCTGTGCCAAATATCTCCTCAACAGGATGGTGGCTTGAAAGGTGTGCAGGCAGGGGAGGCTGCACTGAACACAGGGAGCAAAATGTGGCAGGGGAGCAGCTGAGAAAGAGAGGGTGGAAGGGAAAATTGAGCAGCCCTGTGCAAAGGAGCCCGAACAGCTGCGATTTGCTGGAGCTTCGAAGCTCTTGGTGAACACGAATGATTATCATGGGCCCTGGAGAACAGACTTCAGCCCTGAGAGCAGCAACCTGTTGAAATCAGACTTTTTACAAAATCAGCCAGGAGAGAAAGAGGGTGCACAAAATCCTAAGAGGATGACAGGGACTCGGACAAATTAGGCTCGAAAGATTATAAGATTTCACCAGAAAAAGATAAAGCCAACACACACCCAGGTAATTTAACCAATGATGGAGGATTTGACAGAGGAAAATAGTCTAGCGTGGGCTGGAGCCCAAGGAAGCTGATTACTAAGGCTGGGGAAGGAGGAGGGAGGGGGCTTTTTGGCTTAGGGAAATCTGTGCCCATCATCCATAGCACAATAAATCAAGGCATGTACAAATTCAATCATGCTTTTAGGTTTCTGTAGTATGTCAAAAAGAAACCCAACAAAAAACCAGAAAGCTAAGAAAAGCCAAAAAGAAAAATCTGCCATTCTTTCAGAATTACTTTGCAAGGCTCCAGTTTCCTTATAAAAATGTTCTCCAGCTATCAGGAGGAAACCCAGGGCACAGAGACATCCAGCAGCCATGAGCTGCCCTGCTCCGGATGGCCCTGGGAGTCGAGCCCCTCTGTGCCCTCCTCAGCTGGCATTAGACACAGCCCAAAACCACGGGGCCGAGCTGTGCTGCTCTGGGCAGGGAGGACAGAGGCCCCAGGGCTGCTGCAAGGCACTTGGGTTGCTCCAATCACCTGGGTGGCTGTGCTGCCTCCTCCTCTCATGGAGGTTTCAACGTTCTCCCCCTCCCAGGAATTTGGTGGAGGAGCTTCAGCCTGTCAGCCTCAGCAGCCGGCTGGGCACTGGGCTTCCCTCACCTCCTGCCTCCCCTTCCCAGGGAGCAGCAAGTCACGTTCCCACCCCTGCACATCCCCCTGCCACGGTGAAGACAAACACATCGAAGGCCAGCAGGAGCAGGGCAGTGACCTGTCCATCTGTGCTGGGCTCTGGTGAGGCCACACCTCAGCTCCTGGGGTCAGTTTTGGAACAGAGCTGGGGAAGGGTCTGGAGCACAAGCCTGGCGAGGGGAAACTGAGGGAGCTGGGGGACTCAGCCTGGAGAAAAGGAGGCTCAGGGGAGACCTTCTCACTCTCTACAACTCCCTGACAGGAAGGTGTGGTGAGGGGTGGGTCGGTCTGTTCTCCCAGATAACAAGGAACAGGACAAGAGAAAACATGCTCAAGTTGTGCCAGGGCAGGTTTAGGTTGGATATTGGGGAAAATTTCCTCACTGGAAGGGTGGTCAGGCTGTGGAACAGGCTGCCCAGGGAAGTGGTGGAGTCACCATCCCTGGAGGTGTTTAAAAGACGTGGAGATGCGGCACCTGGGGACATGGTTTAGTGGAAGGCTTGGCAGTGCTGGGTTTACATTCGGACTCAATGATCATAAAAGGTCTTTTCCAACCTAAATGATTCTGTGATTCTATCACTCTACTATCCCAGTATCTAATGATGGGGACTGGAAATTATGATCTCAGCATTTATGTCTTATGGCCTTTGTTTGGAATATAAAAGGAAATCAGGGAAAAGGTTGGTTTTTCATTTCTCTGCCTCCAATTCCTGTTCTTTCCCTCCAAATTATGCCGCATAAGGAACCATTTTTAGCCTGTGTGCTCTTCAGGGCAGGGACTCTGTTACTGTGTGTTTGTACAGGGACTGGCGCTCCGGGGCTTGGTCCTTAACTGAGATTTCTGGATGCTACTTACTATACACAATAAACAACATTATTCACTGCCCATCCTTGCCACTGTCTGTCTACACCTTGTAAGAAGGGTAAAAATTGTCACCTGTCCTCCTCCTGATGGGGGTTACTGGAGCTGGTAAATTTATTTATCTATTTCCCCAGGGAAAACGATCTTGTTGGAAAGTAGGGGAAAATGTCACTCTGATTTTTTTGATGGGTGGTGGATATTTTTCGGTTTGTTGTTTTCCTTTAAGAAAGGCAGAAGTTGCTCCAAATCAGCACTGCTCAGAAGCAGTCTCAGCCACTTAAAGTCATTATTTGCAATGCAAGAGAAGCCCTTTCTTGTTCCCCTCACCCTGTTGCCATTGTAAATAAAATAACTGATGTTTCTCCAAGTGTTTTGGGGTGGAGGGGGTTTGGCAGGAATATTTGGTGGACTTTATTCCAGCCTTTCTGTTCCCTTTCTGTACCCCTACTCAGCTGGTGACTTTTGGAGTGATGATAACCCAAAGGGCAACCCCAGCTCTGGAGAAGGCACCTCCACCTCTCCCTGGCACATTGTGTATCCCTCCAAGATTTAACAGTTCCCAAAATGTTAAAAACATGAGGTCATGAAGGGGAAGAGAGGGGAGAGAAGAGAAAGTTATATTAAGTCGTTACTTTTTATATTCCTAATATGCATTCATTGCAATTTGTCTTCCTCTTAATCCCTCTGATCTGTAGGCTTTGGGAAGATTGAATTGAAGGAGAATGAGAGTGGCCAAAACCGTTTCGAGCTGTGTGCTCCAGGGCAAGGGGGGAGACACAAACACTCCTGCCTGCATGGGATGGGAGCTGCCTCCCCTCGTGGAGAAATGGCTCCATCACCCAACAGCACCACACAGCCTCTGGCAGCCCACGAGGGGCAGGAGGCACCTGCTGTGAAGGGCTGGGGTAGAACAAGGCTTGGCTCCCAGCGTTCCCGTCAGACTGGGTGAGGAAACACAGGGGAAACACCCTATTGCCTGCAGACCTTCAATTAAAAAAAAAAAAAAAAAAAAA
>VZTI01001566.1:28193-45065 GCA_013397865.1 Struthidea cinerea | reverse complement strand
AAGAAAGGGTAAAAAATGTATTTCTCTTATTTTTTAAATTTTTTTTTAAAGGATTGTGCATGAGAAAATCAAGTCAATTTTCTGTCGGAAGGACTCTCAGGTCTTTCAGGTTGTTTTTTTGTTGTTGTTGATGCCTGACACGATTTTAACCCTCTCTACTTGCTTTTTCCCCTTCTCCCCACATCTTCCAAATAAAGTAAATAATAGAGTCTAGGCCCTATCTGTCCCAGCCACCCTTCTGGCACCATCTGAGCCTCTGCGACAGAAAGAGCAATGCAGGATGGAGGAGAGCTGGGGAGCCTCAGTAGCTGCTCTGAGCAGGTCGGCATAGCAACATCTCCAGGGAGAGCGCTCCATGGGGTAATTTCCATTCACTTTAAAGCCCACTTGGGCTGCTGGAGTGGTATAAAAGGGGCTCAGAAAGCCTGTTAATTAGGATCAGCACAGCAGCTTCAGGAACATCAAGCCACAGTGCTCTGAGCTGAGCCATTTACCTGAGAGAACTCAAGGCTCTCGACCACCTCCTGAACGAGGCACAGGATGCCACGTGTCGAGGCACACAACTTTGGAATCAGATGGCAGAGCCATCCGCCAGGGAAGGGTCCTACCCCAGCTGCTGAGTGGCACTGCAGCCCCTCTCCTGCGCTCACACCACGCTTTGCTGGGCTCAGGAGGCACAGACCCATCCTACCAACACAAGTTGCATGGTGTGAAACTCATAGGGCGTGTGCTGGGTGCCCCCGGGTGAGGTTTTGGGATGACGCCCATGCCGTTGGTGCCTTGATGGGGCTGCCTAAAAACAGAGGCTAGATGAAATCAGGAGAATAAAAGCGGGTATATTAATTGAAGGGCCTTCAGGTACACTTTGGAGAGCCAAAACCCCAGGGGCTACACCCAAAATGGACGCCTGGGTCAGGGGTTTTCATATTTTTATATGTTTGGTCCATTTGCATATCGGGGTTAATTTTCCAATTTACAGCTGCAGGTAATGAAGTCATTTACCCCAAATTTACTCCCCCCAGACTCACTATTGTTTACATTTCTCGGGGCCTGAGACAGGAAGGTGTCCTTGAGTTTCAGGCCTAGAGAGGCATTGTTTTTTCTGACCAAAATGGGAGAACAGCAGCTAACAGGCTGTGTGGAGTTCAGAGTTATACACTATAGAATTACAGGATAGGAAAAACATAAAAGCTAAAATCCTAAGGCATCGCCATGAATGTCTGAAGAGCCCCAAGAGAAAGCAGCCACTGTGAACAGGAGGTGGCAGCCAATGGTGTCACCATGCTTTCCCAAGGCCAGCCATGGGCTCCTTGGAAAAACAAGGCAGGGACGCTGTCTCAGCTGCTGGGATATGACTTTTATTCAGCTGCCATAAGGTTCCTGCCTTTCATCAGCCTGCTGCATGAAAGGCCCCAGGAAGGTGATAAGTCTGTAAAAATGAAACCCATCTTTGCGGCAGCTTTATCACACACATGGGCAAAACCAGGCTGCAGGGAAAGGTTGAGTCACTGCCAGGCTGCCATTGGGCTGATTTGCATCTCTCGAGTGTTGCTGACCCTGACAAACCTCCTCAGGAACCTTTGCTGACACCTCCCCTTGCCAAATGTGTGGTGAAACACAGATGTCTCCCTCACATTATTCTGCTTCCCTGGGTGTTTTCGCCTCCTCAGGGTAAAACACTACCTGAATCAGAGATGAGCTGAAGGCAGAGCTTCCCATCTGGGACTGGAGTACCAGTTTCCTGATATACTTCGCTCTTCCTGGAGAAATAACTTTAGGTCTGGTCAAAAAATACCCATGGCAGCAATTCAGTCCTTCACACTGCAGTCTGTTTCTCAAGATCCTGCAGTCCAGGGCTGCTGGCAGCCACGCTTTCAGCTGTGCCCATCACCAAGGAAAAAGGCCTTTGCCACATTGGCAGCTGCACCAGGTTCAGGTTCAGGCAGCTCTGAAATACATTTGAAGGCAGAGAGGGGCCTATGCTCTCCTCCCAGTTTACCCACAGAAACTCCCAGTATCCTCGAAGAATATTTATAGCAGTAGAAACTCACCAGGTCAGAAAACCAGGAATCCCTGCCCAAAAGTTTACAGTCAGCACCTTGAAAATGCCCAGTGCCTGCCGTGGTGCTTGCCATGAGGAACATCCCAGGAGGAAAATCCTTCACCAACCAACCCTTCTGCCACAGCCAGGCCCCCCCAGCATCCAACAGAGATCAGGAGCTCAGGGCAGGAAGTCAAGACAATGTGTGAGAAGGAGAAGCTGCAGTAAGGATTTTTAGTCAGCCAGGACTGTGACACCTCAAAATAACAGGTACAATAACAATTCCAGGTGACTGAATTTCGGAGCAAGACCACACACTGGCCAACCAGGCAGAATCGTAGAACTGAAGAATAGTTTGGGTTAGGAGGAATCTTTAAATTCCATCTAGTCCAGCCCCCCTGCAATGAGCATCTAGATCAGGTTGCTCAGAGCCTCGGAACCTGACCTTGGAGGTTTTCAGGAATGGGGCTTCTTCCTGAGCAACCTGTGCCAGGTTTTCACCACTCTCATTATAAAAAAAAATTTTGTCCTTTTATCTAGTCTGAATTTACTGTCTTTAAGTTTAAAATCATTATCCCTTGTCCCATTTTGGCACTGAACCAGAGAGCAAAAGGAACTGCACAGCCCCTTTTCCCCCCTCTGCCCAGCACCACTGGGATATTAAAGCCTAAGAGCCGAGTGCAGGAACATGCTGAGCTCATTCAGGCATTTCTCATTAGTTTTTCATGATTTCTCAATATCCTGCTACTCAATATATTCATCTGGCAGCAAATTAGAGATGAGGGAAAAGCGTCTCTCCCTAAATCACCCAGAGAACACAAAGCGACGAAGCAAAATCATAACAGACAGGGAAACTTCTTGTGAGTCATCGTTTTCCCTCCTTCCCCTCTCCCTTTGCAGCATTGCTGATAGCCCCAGGATTGTTCCATGAAGCCTGGAACCAGAAGGTACCAATTCCTGGGGTTTTTTTCCCTTTCATTTCACAGAAGTAAAGGAAGAAAGCAGCAATTGCATTTTTGTGTCTCTCTACTTCAGGCACCTTGTGCATGCTCTGCTGAGATTGATGGCCCAGTTATGCCAAATCCATGGCATAAATTACCTATCCCTTTCCCATCATGCCCAATAAAATCCTACCCACCCACCGCCCCCAAAAATGGAACACCAAACAAACCAAAAAAAAGCCCAACAAAATAAACCAAACAAGTGGATTCATCAAAGAGAACACCAGGGCAGTTGTGATCAGTGCAGAGCAATCCAGGGGGGCTACATCTATAAGGAAGGAAGATGGTCTCATGTCTGTAGAACAAAGGAAATGCTTTTGTCAAATCTTCAGATCCGCGTGTTCAAACCGCAAGGCAATTTCAGTGGCACTGGTTCTGCTGACCACATATTCCAAATTATGGCTTGATCATCAACTTTCACTGCTCAGAAAGGAAGATAAAAACTTGCTCTAGGCTGCTGTATTTTAAAGAACCATTTCTGATTTCTTCGGCCAAATTTTCAGAACAAATACATTTGTCCTTGAGATACGTTTTATTTGATCTGCATTGATATTCACAAAGTAACCCACTTCTCCCTGGCTGAAGGGACTGAAATGTTTGCTACAGAGACTTTGGATAAGCCATTAATAAATGTTGCTGGGTTTAGGGGTTGTAGGGTCACCATTCCATGTGGACCTATAGGTAGCCAACAGTCCTACAGCGTTTAGGACCTGAATTCCAATGCAGTACCAGTGTATATATGCATAGATTAGGGGAAAACTTGGCAGGTTGAAACCATCCCCATCTTTCATCAGCTAAAGCAACAGAAATATCTAGTTTGGAACTCTTGGGATCCAAAAGTGCAGAAAACTGAGCCCGCAGACACCATCCCACTTGTGAAAAGGGGGATGAAAAGCACTGAGGTCTTGGCGTGGCACTCTAGAAAGGGAACGCCGTGAACTCAGCTCATCCCTGGTGTCTGCCACCTCCTTTCTGCTCTGTGACTCCTTACACTGAGGCTACTGCCCTTGCAAACTGGAAAATCTATATTAAGTGACGTGCAAAAACCGTCCAAAGACACAGGAGGTTGCTCGGCCTGTCTGTTCCCTCACACACACAAACAGGTTTTGACACCAAGTACCTCTTGCAGTGACAGCTTCCACCTGCTGATTGTCCCAGCTCCTCTCCAGGGAAGAGTTTGTCTCAGTGACTCTTGAAAATACCAAGTCAGGAGGAGAGACCTGGAGTGCTGGAGCTCTAGAGTGTATGGACCACGTATTTACCAATCCTTTTACCATCTTGGGCCAGCCAGAGGTCCAGGCTCTCCAGGAACAGGGTCCCAAGGGAGCAGGAATTCATTTGGCTGATACCTGCATTTACAGGAAGAAGGAAGAAAAGCAGGATGTGACTTTAGAAGAGGTTTTACTGCAAAAGGCAGCTGATGAATGCAGGTAAGTCACCTGCCCTCACACGGAGTTCAGGACTTTGCATGGAACAAGCACAGAAGGGAAAATCTAAAAAAAAAAAAAAAATAAAAAGAGAAGAAAAAAAATCCAAAAATAATATAGATTTTCGGCCACCTAAAAATGTATCGGAACAGAAACAACTTCTCACTGTGATCAGATTCTAGAGCAAAGCCAGAGCTCTCCTCAGAAGAGCAGATTCTTTGTTGGTGGCCTAAAACAGCCTCTGTGAGGACAAAGCACAAGGACCTCACTTTCAAGCAATTAAAAAGCCTCCTGACCCCAAGCCACCCATAGCAGCTTGCTGTAACATTTCCCAGCCCCAGGCCTGGCCCTACACGGCCCCACTGCACGGAGAGAGCTGAAAATTGCTCCAGAAACCTCCAGTACCTGGCAGCAGGTCTCCTTCCCCAGCAATCCTACTGTTCTCCCTCACCGGGCCCCAGGAAATGCCATTGCACCTGTGTTCACCCAGATCTCCTGCTACAGATGACCCTAAAGGGTCTCGAGTGGAGAGGAAATAAATGGACTGAGGCACTGAGACCCTGCATTAGAATAGCGCTCCCCTTTCCTCCACCCAACCCAGGGCAGCCAGGACACAGCCACGCTTTTCCTGCACCCTGGAAGGGGAGAGGGTGATGCCTTAGGTTTTAACTTCTATATTTTTTCAAGTTCTGTACTATTTAGTGTGTAGCTCTGAGGTTTCTTGCGGCCTGTTAATTTCTGCTCTCTCATGCCAGGTAGACACAACAAAGCCTCTCTGGGGCTGCTCTCCAAGGCCACTCAGACCGTCCTAGGCCCAAAATGTGTAAACCAAAGACTCTAAAGGGGGGGCAAGCTTGGGGAAATTACATCATTAACTGAAGCTTTAATTGGAGAATTAACCCTGATATGTAAATGAACCAAACCTATAAAAGCGTGAAGAACTCGTGACCTGTCATCCATCCTGGGGTCCATCCTGGCAGCAGCCTCTGGCTCCCCAGGGTGTGCCTTTGAAGGCCTTTCAAATAAATACCCACCTTTATTCCCTTACTCTGTCTAGTCTCTGTTTCTAAGAGGACAGTTAAGGCATCAAAGGTCCCTAGCAGGACCAGCTCCCTGCCTCATCTCCTCATCTCAGGGACTGCTCATTGCATGGGCAGATTATTATACTGCAAATTTTATTTTAGCTGTAACTGGAAAAAGTAATCAAAGCGAATGCAACAGCTCGGAAGGAATCAGAGTAGGATTAGACATTTATATGAGTAAGAATAGCTCCTGCACTTTGACTTGCTGTGATAAAAATAATAAGAACCTCGGTTTTCACACTCTAGGGCAGAAAACTGATCTCTGAACAAGGTGTTAGAAATAAATTTCCTCTCACAACAGTAGTCCTCAACTGACCAGGCCACAGCACAGGGTCTAGGGATGTCGAGTAGCCACTGCTAGAGACAAAGCTGGCTGGAAACCCGTGGGCTTGTTCAGGAGCTGCTGCAGCCATGAGAGCATGAGATGGGTTGCAGTGTTCAGACCTAAATGAAACAAGCCCATCGCTGCCTTTCCTCTTTGCATTTCCTTGCTAACTCCCTAGTCCACGCCAAATGAAGATCAGTGGGTTTGTGTACCGGATTCCAGGGGTCTCCTCACTTCCTCTGGCTTGTTTCTCTGCAGACATGGATCACTGCCACCCCTCGCCTCCTCTTCCCCCCCAAGCTGAGCCTTTAAGTGCTAATGGCCTTAGCCCCAGCTGATTAATAAACTGGCTTGAGACTGCTGATCTCTTTGGACCATTAAACCCTTCCCCAGCGACCAGTCATTAATCCCTCCAAAAGCCCTCCTGGATGAGGTTGTTGTAAGCACCATCAATCCTTTTTAAGGCCTCAATTTGCAGCGGAAAGGAGCAGGGAAGCGCGGGAAAGGGTGCATTTGTCAGGCAGTGCCATCTCTTCCCCGGGTTACAGGCAGCTAGGGCAGAGCTCAGTGCTTGCACCCAGGTGAGGGCTGTCCCTCTGCAGCACAGACCATCCACCACAGGGCAGGACAGCACTGCACCAGGCATCTGGGAGATTAAGGAAGGCCAGGAGGAAAAGCTGACATTTTTTTCCTTAATTGCAGCACCTTTGGCTGGGGCCAGAAGGCTCCAGCACGTGCGGTTACCAAGGAATACCTGCTGGTATCTGCAGAGGAGCTTTTAAATAAACAGGTCTGGGACATGAACCACCCACGGCTTTGCTGCCTGTAGACCCCAGCAGGTTCCCTTGTCTTAGCTCCTCTTCCTAATTCAAATGTCTGCGTTATTAAAACCGCCACATCTTCAGCCAGAAGACTTGATTTGCCTTGATGTTGACTCTGGAAAGTGGAATTTCAGCCGCCCAGTCCATAGCCCCGCTGGCCATTTTCAGCCTCTTTCCCCACTGTCAGCACACTAGCCTTGATTATCTTTCCTTAGCTCTTCCAGGACTTTCTCACATCCTTAAATCTCATTACCTTGAGCCATGCTCAGGAGCTTGGAAGGACGATGGTGGCAGCAGAGGTGCTGAACTGTACCCTCCACTGGTGCTGGCAGCACAGAAGTCACATCTGCAAAACCACAGTGCAGTATTTCTGCATTTTAACCTAAAACCTCACAGCTATTTTTTCCCTCCCCTGTGTCTGATAAGTTGCAGCTTTTGAACTCTGGTGTTTACATCCATGTGAGGTTTCCAAATGAATGTTTAAGATCAGGTTTTATAGATATGAGGTCATACAAGCCTGTCAGCTGGAACCAAGCTACAGTTGTGGCTGCACACAGAGCAAACTGTGCCCCAGTCTGGTCTGTGCTCCTGCACATTGCACTGCTGTTAAAGACCTACTGGAGCGGTCGTAGAAGGGAAGGGAGTGAGGGATGATGCTGGTACACAACTCAGGAAGAGCAGTTTCCTTCTGGTGTCAGTTGAGTGAGGGATGGCTGCCCCGTGCTCAGGCAACAACAGAGAAAACAGCTTCAAAGTTTAAATTTGGTACCTTGACTTAACCACGAGGTCATTGCTCCCAAGGCATGTCCAAGAGGGGCAGTGAGAGGGAAAACCCCTGGCACTAGCACAGCTTGGAAAAGGGTATCTGCATGCTTGGCCAAAGAGCTGATCAGTGCTGTGCTCTTGATTAGACTTCCCACGTGGCTGTGCTTCGTTCGCCAGCTGTAATTTGGAAATGACCGCGTCAGTTCTGTCCTTTCAGCCTGAGACTTCTTCTGCCATGGAACGTGTCTTGCCATTAACAAGCAAAACTTCTCCACATCCGCATCAGAGGTCCTGGTGTGTTTCCTCACTACCAGCACAGCCCACGTCCTGCATGAAAGAATCACCAGATTAATGTGGACAGGAGTTTTCAGAAGTCGCTGTGGCTTTGGCAGTGGTTTGGTTGGTGCTGAGCACACCACGTATAGCCAGCAACAGCTGGACTCTGCAGGGAGAGGGGGAAAAAGGAAACAACCACACACACATGCAAAAATCATCAGTCAGGCTCCTTCTAAATGATTAATGCAGTGCACAGAGAAAGGCTTTTCAGCTCTCAAATCTTCACATGATTATATAAACCTTAACTCATTGCAGCTACCGAGGACCCGTGTTTGTTTGTGGGCATTAACAGCTGCTGTGGTGTTATAATTAGAGCAGAGGGTGAGGAGTCCCATGGGGAGACAGAGGAAACCCCAAATTGCTCAAGTCATTTAAACATTCAGGGAGATAAAACACTGCAGAGAGGTTCTGGAGTGAGCAGCGCTCGAGGGACGGAGGGGTTACAGCCACCACAAAAGTTGTTTCTGCTCTCTTGGGTCCATACAATTAATTATGGTTATTAATTATTTAGGATGCTACAGCAATAATTAGTGCAATAATCACCTCAGCCACTGAAATCATAGAATCACAGAATTATTCGAGTTGGGAGGGACCTTTAAGATGATCTAGTCCAACCCTCCTGCCATGGGCAGGGACACCTTCCACTATCCCAGGTTGCTCCAAGCCCCGCCCAACCTGGCCGTGAACACTCGAGGGATGGGACAACCACAGCTTCTCTGGGCACCCTGTGCCAGGGCCTCAGCACCCTCACAGGGAAGAATTCCTTCCTAAGATCTACTCTAAACCTGCCCTCTGTCAGTTTAAAGCCATTACCCCTTGTCCCATCACTAAATATCCTTGCCCAAAGTCCCTCTCCAGCTCTTTTGGAGACCCTTTAGTCTCCCTTGAGCCTTCCCTTCTCCAGGCTGAACGGCGTGGTCCTACTGCCCCCTTCCCCAGCCCTCTCTTGGACATCTGCCCAGGAGGAACTTCCATGTGACCCCAAATTCATCCCTAGAGAACGGCTTTCCCCAAATCCACTGTCCCTTTCAGTGCTGGTGACTCCCATGGCCTGTCCCAGGAGTGCTCACATTTGCAGCACGATGCTGTGATTTCCCCCTCTGTTCTCCTGGCCGTGGACATCACAGCCCAAGAGACATCTGAGAGTGGAGGACAGTGCATGGATCTGAGAGGTTTTGCTTCATCTTAGGGCCTTGCAAGCAATGACCTTCCTCGGTGAGGAGTGACCACACAGAGGTCCCTTCCCATCCCACAGCCTGCCACCTCCACCCACCCATCAGGTGACTCAGGAGGACAGAAATGCCCCAGCTCCCCTCCAGCCCCTCTCCTACCCATCTCATCAGCTGCCACCTCACCCATGAGGATTCAGCTCAACCAGAAATTAACACATTTTGCAATGCCCACACCCTGAAGAAACACCAGGCGACTCATACCGTCAAAGAAACAACGCTGAAACCCAAGAGTCAGCTCTTCTTCTCCACATCCAGCCTCTCCTTCCCCCCACCAGGCAGACCCCAACTGCTGCTCACAACGTCCAGGCCCTGGTGGTGACCCAGCAGGTGACATCGCCCAGCCTCCCGGGGACTTGCGTAATGGGGACCTGTCAGAGATTAGAGACAAGAGAGCAGCGGCTGCAATAAAAAAGCAAACTGAATAATTAAAGAGAGGAGCTGTTCCTTGCAGAGAACAAAATGAAAGAGTTGTGTGATTTGAGCAGAAGTGACCTTTACACTTCATTACAAGGAGGTGGCATCCTTATAGGGTTATTAATATTTCCAGCTGAATTAGCCTGGGTTAAAAATGGCTCAAAGGAATGGAGAAGGAGAGGGAGAGTGAACAAAAATATATCATTCTGTCTTTTTCTCCTCCTCTTTCCTTTTTACCTTTTTTTTTTCTTTAATGTAATTTATTGACTTGAAAGCAGAAGGGGCTGAGTGGCCATCAAGAACGAGGGTTCATTAGAAACAGGGAGAGCTGCAGGGTGACCTGGCTGAGGGATCTTCCCTCCACCCTGGCTGTGCTTCAGAAGAAGCCTGTGGTGCCTCTGTGGCTGTTTCCACGTTCTCATCCAGGGCACAGAGGGAGTTGTCGCTCGCCAAGCTGCAGAGACATCACGGGACTGACGTTCAGGTGGTCCTGAGCCAGGAGTGGAGCTCAGTGCTGCTGCTGCTGCTGGGTCCACACAGAGTCAGTAGGATCTCCTAGGGCAGACATGCTCCTGTGGTTGTTGTTCACCACCCTGGGGGCCAACGGATTCCCCTTCCCACCAAACATCAGTGTGGAAATGGACAACCCTGCTCAGCATGTTTTAACCCCCCCCCCCGACACAAGGGACAGACAAACACCCTCCCTCCCAAACAGACACAAAGCCAAGGCCTTCACTAAGGCGATGTTAGCAGAGGGCAGACCACAGAAACCCTACAGAAAACAGAGCTGCTTCAGTTCTGTAGTTTCATCCTGCAATTGATACACACACAGGAAAGGACCTTCACCTCAGCACGTCCCAGCAGGTGCAGCCCCACACAGCCCCACACAACCATGACTGCCAATAAAGTCCCAAAGCACCGGGTGAATTAAATGAGCTAAGTTGAGCTCAGCGACCTGAACCTAAATCCAAGCTGCAATTTTGCTGCTCAGAGCCTCGATGTGAACACAGTTGTGCTTTTTGCTCCGATCACTCAGCCTCATATTCGTCCCATCTCTGAGTCTGAGATGCAGAAGCGCTGCTATCTTGATAACACAGCCAGACACCTGCTTGCTTCCCCACAAGCCTGGCCTGAACAATTTCTGTTACTGCCTCTCTCTGCCCAGCAATAACAGGCATCAGAAAAACCCACCAGAGCAAATAGAAGGGGAGAGAAACATAAAAGCAGGTGCACATCAATAAGGAAGGAGGGTGCTGCGGCGGAGCCTGCAATCACTCCCAGGGGCTGCATTGTTGCCACAGTGGTTCCTTCCACACTGTCCTTCCCACCCTCCCAGCGGCACAGCAGGTCGCCTCCCCCTGCTCCGCTTGTGGAGGGGCCTCTTGCAAATTTAATGCTAAAACACAAATCGAATAAAGACTCGAGGCTTTTGAAGCGATCGTGAAATGGACACGGTGGCAGCTGCCTCTCCTCCAGTGGCTGCTGAATCACAGCCCCTCACTTATTTATAGGCCTCCCCAGGGTGCTTGCAGGCGAGTCGATGACAAATGCCAATGAGCATCCACCCTCACCCCCACAAGGTGTTGTTCCCCTGGCTGCAAAGGAGATGCAGAGCGAGGAAACAACACCCTGTCAAGCTGTGCCAGACGGGTGGAGCGGGGGCAGGCAGAGCACCCAAGACACCTCACCCACCAGCCAGTGCCTCCAGCAGCGGCACCTGAGTGCTGCTCCCAGCAAATGCTCTCGCCCTCCAAGATGTGGCTCACGTCCATTACTAATTCCCACAGTTTTTGATGCCATCTTCACTTTGACAAAGGGCAACGCTCTTGTGGCCACAGTAAGGAGGACGCTGGTGCGCAGGGCAGGCTTAGCTGGGTTCTGAACCGATTCCAGGGACGGAGGCCAAGACGCTGATGCTCCAGAGGGAGAAGCAGAAGCAGATGCTGAGACCCAAAGTTTTCCCCTTATTGCTGGAGGCTATTGCACGTGGGCCAGGCATTGAACAGTTCCAAGGGCAAGAGAGGGGAAAATTCAGACTTAACGTGGCCTTGGTGCTGGGAGAAGGCATGAATGTGAAGGGAGAGGAAGGAAAAGGCTGGATCTTCCCCAGACTGGGTCAGGGAGGTAGGAACACCTCTCAGGGAAAGAAAAGGTGAACAGTAGCACCTTGTTCTGTCCTAAAGAGCATCCCTCCCAGGTGATCTCCACCGGGGCTGTGCTCCAGAGGGAAGAAATCATCTCCCTTGCCATAGTGCTAGGGAGCTCTCTCTGGGTGCATCCACAAACTCTGGTGCTGTACTGCTGACAAAAGTAGAAGCCAGGCAGCAGGATCTCCATTATCAGAGATGATTCACAGGCCACACAGATCACAGCTTGCCTTGTAGATGTCACTGGGACCTGGCAGTTCAGGAAAAGTATCTTATTTATAAACTGGGATGAATTACGACTGCTGAGGTATAGCCCACATGGGAGCTGCTGCCTGCTTTCCGGAATAGAATGACTCTTGAAATGATACATGAGGCTGCAGGGCCCCTCCCCAGGGCTCTGTAGCTGGGAAAGGACCACCTGGACAGGTGTGTAGAGCCCTGTCACTCACAGCCAGACCAGGGCTTCCATAGGCTTCCTGGTCTTGGTGGCACTGGGCTGCCGTAGCTGGTTTTTAATTCAAGCCATCATTCACAGATTAAATCTGTAGTGGCTGTTTGGACTAGACTTGTTTTCTGTGAAAACTGTCACATGGGCTGAGAAAGCAACGGGATTTACAGGGAACACCCAGAGACTCGTTCTGGTGCAATTCCAGGTGGCCCCAGGAAAGGCAGCGAGCTGCTCTGCGAGGGAAGCTGGGATTGCTGGGGAGCTTTTAGGTTGAAAATCTCTGAGGTTTGATTTAGGGCTGAGCTCACAGTGAGGCCAACAAGAGCACTGATAAAGCCTCTCCCTCGACTCTTCAGTTTCATGACCACTGATAAAGCCTCTCCCTTGACTCTTCAGTTTCACGATGTTTTCAAGCACACAGTTCCAGGTCTAGGTGGAGTTAGCTGATGGCATGAAATGTTATTGAAGCATGAGCTGGAGCCAGGGAGACATAAAGGTCATCTACGTTTTGTTTTCTTCGTTTCAGCTCTCTTTAGCCAAGCCCATGACTGATCTGAAAGGACTGGAGGCAGCAGCAGTCCCACACACCTGGCTGAGATCCGCTGGGAAATGCAACTGTGGAGCAGTGGGGAGAAAAAGAGGGAAGAGTTAGGAAGAGGAGAGAAGAGGTGCGGAAGACTCCCTGCTAATCTCAACAAGCGAGTCCCACTTTAACTCCACTAACACAGAAAGCAGTAACAGCAGTAGCTCATCATCTGAAGACTGTGACACGAAATGTATCTTTTTTCATTGCTTTCACAGCAATTTTGCACTGTGTTTGATAGCTGATGTGCATATCCAAATTCATGCAGCCCTACCACCCCTCTCCCTCTGCCTACTCGCACTCACCCACGCTCTTCTGCGTGTGACTCAGGATGAAAAGGGATTTAGAAAGATGCAGGGAACGTTTACAAGCCACCCACCGTTTCACCCCCAGCCTGGATGGCCACATTAGCACGTCCAGGTTGCGTTCTGAGGCGAATCCCTGGGACAGGCTTTTCTTCTGTCCCCTGCACAGCCAGGCACAGAGCAAAGCTGCACCAGCTCTGCCTCACTGTTTACTGCTGGCTGAGCATTGAGAGGCTGGGTTTGCTCTAAGACAAGGCAAATTTCCCAACTTCTTGCTCAATGCTTTGTCCACGTATCAGCCCGAGAGTGGTCACTGCAGCAGACCCCAGAGACCTCCTGCATATGGCCTCACAATAAGGAGGTCGCTCGGTCACACTGGGCAGTGTGGGAGGGTGGGAGATGTTTGCAGAACAGCCACAGCCTGTCCCGTTCAGCAGCACCAGCAAAAACATGGTTGTGTGAAAGTCTGTGGCTTTTTCTGGGCTGGTTTGAGTTCGCTGTGGAGGCTTGAGCCTGTGAGCTCTCCAGCAAAATCTTTGCGGCATGGGGGCACAAAAGGAGCAGCACAAAAATCCCCCAGCAGCAGCTGTCAGGGACTGACAGGGGACAAACTAACCAGGTTTGGGTGACAAACCAAAGCCAGTCTCCCCCCTCAACACGGCTGCTGAGAAGCCATTTAGGGGAGTGTGTCACCGCTAACATCATCCTGTTTCCATGGAGACCAGATTAACAGAACTGTCGAGAGGAGCTGCACTCCTAATCTCTCCCGGAGAAAAGAGCTTGCTGATACAAGAGACTTTTAAACATCTTTAATCCAAATTCAGGGTTTTCCTTTCCATGTTCTCTCTAATCCTTCTAGAGGTTACCAGCCCCTCTCAGCCCCGAGCCCAGCACAATAGCATCAAACATTGCAGTCACCCACAGCCTCTGCAGTCCCTTGCTAATATAAAATTTGCTATCTCTCTCTCTCCAAAAGTTGGGCTGTCTTGAAAATAACAATTTTCCCAGCCCATCATGTGCAAGGGTCCTGAAAAATGATGTCTTCATTGGTGCACTCAGCCTATTTTCTGGAGGGGGAATTAGGCCCTGAGGACAGACATGGAGGCACCTTCCTCCATCAACAAAAAGATGCAGGTCCTGCTTTCTGCATTGCATGAGACACTTTCCGTTGGCTTTTTTCTCCTGAGCTTTTGCCTTTCCTGTGTTACGTCCCAGATAAGAGCAGATCCCACGGGAACACGGGATAATTTGCCCTGTGGAATGGTGCACTGCAATTGCACAGCTTAACTGAAGGATTCATGGAATCACAGAATGTTTTGGGTTGGAAAAACCTTAAAGACCACCTGGTCTATGCCCCCTGCCATGGGCAGGGACACCTTCCACTATCCCAGGTTGCTCCAAGCCCCGTCCAGCCTGGCCTTGGGCACTGCCAGGGATCCAGGGGCAGCCACAGCTTCTCTGGGCACCCTGTGCCAGGACCTCCCCACCCTCCCAGGGAAGGATTTCTTCCCAATATCTGATCTAAATCTACCCTCCTTCATCTTAAGGTTATTCCTTGCCAAAAATCCCTCTCCAACTCTCTTTCTCTCTCCCTTCAGACCCCAAATTTACTTCTGTTTTGGGAGGTAGGAGCACAGTTACCCTGTTCTCTACTTCTACCAGCCCTGCAGATTTAAGCACAGCAGAACGAGGTCGGCTTCCCCTCCAGATCTTTTGGGCTTGGTCTGTCCTTTTCCTGATGGACAATTCATATCTCCAAATGCTCCAGGAGCTCCAAAGGCCCTCCCTGCCCATCCAAGGCAGGCATCCACATTTTCAAACCACCTGTCAGGGCCTTTGCCGAAGAGCTTTTGTTGATTTTTTGTTTTCATCCAGTGGGATTCTTGCTGATTAAGCCTCGTGTACCTCTCCAAGCCTCCAGGCAGGTGGGACACTGCACGCAGCCCTTTGTGCTCTCCATGGAGGGCCATACTGAGCACTCCACACTGTGGCTCACAAAGCACTCCAGCTGTGCTGAGTCAGAGCCATTTGGAACATCTCTGCCTGCTAAGCTGATCAAGGCATCAGAGGCTCTGCCGCCTTCCTGTTGCTTCCAGAAGTCAGAAGAAATTTCACTACTTGCTTTTCCTTGCCTTTACCCCAAAAGCTTGTCAGGAGGATCGTGACAAGGTTTGACAGTGCCAGAATGATGGAGAAGGAGTCCGTGTGACTGGGAAAGTACAGCTCCGTCTCAGTTTCCTTGCCAGAGGGGCTGGTGGTGTTCTGCACGTCTGGAGGCACAGCTGTGGCTTTGCACAGCCTTGCCCCAGAGGCCTGGAGCTTGTAACTCTGCTGTGCTACAACATCTCACCTACATCAGCCCTCCGGCCCTTCCCTGGGATCCTGCACGTGCTGCTGCCTTGGCACACAACACACATGCACGCCTGAAGCTCCCCAGAAGCTCAAAACGGGCACAACGTGGATCTGGGAAAGGCCAGGCCAAGGCACATCTGTGTCCCACAGCTGTGGGCAAGGAAGGGTTAGTTTCTCTCCAGGCTCTGAAGGCACAGCTCTGAAGCATCAGGCTATTTCTGCTCAGCACGTCGGATTTCAGATGAGAGCTCTGCTGTGGGATAGAGCTGGCATGTGGGATAAGAGGGAATAAAATTATGCACAGGATATTTTGGTGCAGGGTTTCCTACACCCACTTCTATTGTCCTCCTCTGACTGAAGGCTCCATCTGGTTCGTTCATGGCTGGGCACAGTGGCTGGAGGGCAGCAGAAGGGGGAGCAAGGGATAAGTTAAAGCAGGGTGTTGCAAAGGCTGTGTTTATACCACCTGCAGCTACAAGTGACTGACTTTGGGGGGTTTGTTTTTTATCATTATTTTTTTTGGTTGGGTTTGGGGCTTTTTTGTTGGGGTTTTGGGGGGATTTTTTGGTTTTTTTTGGTTGGTTGGTTGGTTTGTTTGGGTTTTTGGTGGGTGGGTTTTGCTTGGTTGGTTTTGTTTGTTTTGTTTTGGGGCGGTTTTTTGGTTTGGTTTTTTTTCATTTGGTTTTTGGGTTTTTTTTTGTTGGCGGTGGTGGGTTGGGGGATTTTTTTTTGTTTGTCTGTTTCAGGGGGTTTTCTGTTGTTGCTGTTGGTTGGCCAGGTATCAGCCCCTGGGCTCTGCCTTGTATCCACGGCCGCTCTGGGCCAGGACTTTCATCTCCTCCATCCCACCCCTTGGGCCAGTCTCTCTGAGTACCTGATGCCCAGAACAGAAGACAAAACTGAGGAATGTTTCTACTGTTGTTTGAATTATTATTATTATTACTATTATTACTATTATTATTATTATTATTATTCACGTCTGGAGCAAACAGGCTGTTCTGCCCCCACCAAGGCCATGTGTAGAGGCCCAGTGACCACAACCAGGGACTTCCAGGAAGGATGGCCTGCGGTGCCTGTTGAGGCCAGCACTGCCCTGGCAGTGTCAGAGGAGCGTGGGGGGCAGGAAGGGGTTGGGCAGGAGCTGTCCTGAGCACATGTCATAGGTTACAAGGTAAGATGTAACCAAAAAAATGCATTCTATCACCATCTCCATAAGCTGTTCAAACGAGGTGGGGCAGTGCTCTTTATCTGATAACTCCCTCCAGGAGCTATCTTCTGTTAATGGGCCATCAAGGCCGAACTGCACAAGTCATAAAATGACATCACCTCAGCGTGAGATGCTCCGCCCAGGGGGAGGAACCGAGCATTCCTACCTGGATATGATCTGAGGTTTGGAACACCACAGCCAGCCCTTACCTACTGGATTCCCAGAGGACAGGAGCTACATAACCAGCACGGGACCTTCAGAGGAAGAGCAGACTGCAGTAATGACGCACGGGCAAGGACCCTGCTCATCAGATGGAAAATGCAAAGCCGTTTATTGCGAAGTTAGAATTCCTTAAATCCCAGCACCCAACAGGATATAACATCATA
>VZTI01001566.1:0-27765 GCA_013397865.1 Struthidea cinerea | reverse complement strand
CATTGGAGTTTGTGGCCTTATAGGGCATTGTTTGCCTATTACCATAATGGGTAAAATCTGTGCAACGCCCCAGGTGATTGGGGGACACTGTGGGGAACATCTTTCCTGTTTATATGATGTGATATCCTGTTGGGTGCTGGGATTTAGGGAATTCTGACTGCGCAATAAACGGCTTTGCATTTTCCACCTGATGAGCAAGGTCCTTGCCCGTGCGTCATTACCGCACCAGTGTTTCTGTATTGTTGCCTTTATCTTCCTTTCCCTATTAAACTGCAATTCTGACTTGGGATCTCCCACGGGCTTGCTTTCAAACTAGTACAGCTCACCCCACGGGGGAAGGGGATGGCACTGCCTTCCTCCCCGCGCCTCTCGGACCTGGCAGAGCAGCGGCAGCGTTGTCCAAGGTGCTGGGGCACCTTCCTGCCACGGGCGGGCTGGGTGCCGGGGACAGCGAGCGGGCACTCTGCTGAGTCGGCCCCGGCTGTCGGGATGATGCGGCTCCGGCGGGATCTGTCACGCTCCGCCGCCGTGCCTTGTTCTTGCTGGCGGGCAGCAGCTCAGCCACGGCCAGGCAAACCAGGGCGAGGGAAGCGGGGAGGAGAGGGCCCGGACGAGATAAATAGGTAGCGCGAGGATAATAAAGGAGGACAGCTGGCCTAGAAAACTCGAGAGATAAATCAGCAAAGGGGGGAAAAAAAAATAAACAAACCTGAAACTAATTCCAAAGGTTCCTGCTGAGCCCTCAGGAGAGAGGCACCTGGTGGCACCCACTCCCTCTGTGACTCCCTGGTGCCAAGCATTCCTGTGGCCAGCACAGCCACGGCAGGCAGCTGCCACAGCCTTTCACATCAGCAGGGTTAAAGCCATGGAAAAGCAGGGGGCTTTCCCCAGGAGCAGGGGACCTGCTGGGCAGGACAGGGGTGGCTGCTCAACCTGCAGCACAGACTCATCAACCCGGGCCGTGCCGAGTCTCTGCGTGCCTGGGGGATGCAAACAGGGCTGAAGGGAGCAGCAGGGACTTGTCTTTGCCTCCATATTCCAGTCCTTTCCTTACCTTGTCTTTATTTGAGACTCTGAATCCCGCCAAAGGAGCGGGGCAAGTGTCCCTGTACTGCCCTAGTGCACTACTGAACCCCACCGAGTTCTGTGGAGGCCGAGATGAGAGCTTGCCACCCTCTCAGTTGGGCCAGTGTGCCCACACAAAGCACCAGCAGTCACCAAAGCAACTGAGGCTAAAGGATCTTTTGTCATTCAGGTCCTGCGATGCACCGCAGCACAAGATGTAGGAAGGTTCATTAACTTCTTCAGTAGCAAAGGCACCAAAAAATGCACCCTGCTGACCTGAGCAGGATCTCACAGGAGGTCCAGTGGGCCGGGCAGAGACACAAATCTCTCTCTCAGCTCAGCGTTTTTCCCGTGCAAATGAAGCTGGCACATAAACACGCAGCACTGGTGCGTTCACAAATGGCATCAGCAAGCAAAGTTGCCCAAAGTCGCAAACAAAGACGGGGGGAAAGTTAGAACAGGGTGAAACACGGGACCAGGAAGCAGCTTCTGCTTCCCAGATTGACAGAAAAAGGAGCTACGAAAGAAAACAGAGCCCAGCCTTTACTCCCTTCCAGCCACCGTGGTCCACAAGCCTCTCTCCCAGCATGGGAAAGGCAGCTCACGCTTAATCCTCCCCGCAGATAACTCGCAGCCCTCCCTCCAGCGCCTGGAGCCTGGCTCGGGGAAGTGCAAACAGCCGCTACAAAGTCGGAGCTAAGTGGCAGCTTCCCATTTCCCCAGCTCTAATTGCCAGCTGAGCAGACGGTTAATCTCCCGGAACGTGCTGTGATAAGGGTGCTGCTGAGTCCCCGTAATTGCTTAAGAGCTGCCATCGAGGATGCCCGGAATTGCCCAATTATTCTCCCCGGTTCCTCCACACCCCACGTCCCTCCCTCCCCCCTCTCTAAGTTTTGTAAATTAGAAAAGAGCTGCTGCCTTTGTTGTTTTTTTTTTTCCTCTCTCTCTCTCAAAAACAGCTGGCACAGGATTTCTCGGCGGTTCAGTAGGGATGAAGAGATTATATCTGGGCTGCCTAATCCTGTGTGGGCAGGGAGAAGAAAACGGGGGGAGCAGCAATGGGGATCCCACTGGAAGCAGAGGGGAGGGAAGGCTGCCCTCACAGGTGATGTCTTGAACAGAATTCATCCCAGAAAGCCAGCACTGGCCCTGAGTACAAATCACATCCCATTTCCAGCTCCTCAGTGGCTCCATTGAGCAATAAATCAGCTCCTCGTCCCAGCTGGCTGAGACATTCACACTCTCACGGTTACCTTATTCAGTGCTGAGAAGTTAAAACCTTCCTGCCAAGGGCAGCAGGCTGGGGCGAGTCAAATATCCAAATCCCCTCAGAGCTCAGCAGTGAAAAACAAAACAAAAAAATAAAAAGCCGAAACCCACAAGACAGAGAACAACTGAACTGCTGATCACCTGCACATCTCCATTTGTTCAGCTGTTTTTCTCCAGATGATGCAGTGGGCCAAGAAGTCATCTGGTATCATCAGAGAGGCAAACAAGCCAGGCCGCTGTCTAATCCAATGCTGATACACACACACAGGCAGCAGGACTCAGCTCCCAGCCCTTGGCCATCTTTGCAGCTGTTTAAAGCTTGGTTTTCTCCCTAAATGCTTCGTGACTGTCCCTTAGATGCCACTTTTAAGCCCCAGAATGGCAGCTCTTCTTTGAAATTACAACACAGGCAGAAGTCTTCAATGCCACCGGAAGGATTGAGGGACTTAAAGCCCTTTAATTTTAATGGGATCGGGTTTGTTCTTCTGTAAAGAGTTCCTAGAAGTTTGGACACAGACACATTAAAGATGCAGCACCTCCTGCAGCACACCCAGTCTGGATCACTCAGGTGGGTTTTGGCTCCTTTTTGTGCTCTGCATGGTCAGCTCATGCCCTAACCCAGCTGCAAACCACAATAACCACAGCATCTCTACCTCCAGCATATCTGGAGGTGGCTGTCCATCCCACAGCCCATTCCTCCTATTCCACCCATTCCAGACCTAGAGGGCACGAGGCAGAACGAGTGTAATGCCAATTCCCGCACTGGTTTCGTTTTGGAAACCTCTCAGTGTCCCCTCTTGGCTGGATGTGAGCTAACACTGACCCCAAAGCCACTGAGCACAAATCCACCCCATCCCACTCATGGCAAGCTGGAAAGTGAGATGAACCAACAGAGGACAGAGATCCTCAGCAAGGGAGAGGAAAATTGGAGCAGAACAGGAGAAGAGATGACTTAAAATCCCACAGTGCACCTTCAACTCAAGGAACGTCCCCCACCACGTTGCAAGAGAAGAGTCAGGGATCGCTCAGGCAGATCTGAGCTAGAAGTTAATTTAATGAGGGGGTAATAGGCTGGTAAATAAAGTAATATGTCAGATTTGCTGATCCCTTAATACCCACACGTTCACGTAGCTTTGATATAAGCTGTGATTTGACATATAAACAAAGGTATAACAACGAACACAAAACAACAATGATTAACAAGACTACAATTAGGTGGAACATCTAATTCATAGCTCCGGTGGCTGTCAGTGAGCACCTGAGCAGATTTTCTCACCAGTGATGTTTTCCATCTCTCTTCACTCTGGCCGGGACGTGGTGGGTTGTGACTGCATAGTTCAAGTTGCATCCCATGATTTTAATGAAATTACGGATACAGATATTTGAGGGACTGTGTATATCCTCTCCAAATAAAGAATCACAAAGGGCTCTCACGCAAGCACATCCCTTCCCAACACATCCAAGTACAGTCTCGGAGGTCTCTCTGGGATGTATTTCAAAACGACAAACATTTTGCTCAGTGTCAAGACAAATGTCTTGGGTCTTAACAGTATTACATCCACAAATAAATCCCTGTTGTTCCTGCACTACCCATGTGGCAGCAGTGACAGTTTGCCATTTGTTCCCATTTCGCTGGGCCCATACTCCAGCTTCTAACAGAGTACAGTTCCACGCTGATTCAATCCCAGAGCAACGATTTGGTTTATAGGATCATTTACGTTGGAAAACACCTCTAAGATCGTTGAGTCCAACCATTAAACATTGCATATGGTTAAGACAAAAGCTGTGGCCCGACAGCTGGTGGAGCCATAAGTGAAGCTTACTAGAAACCACCAAGACTGGAAATACTTTTTGAATTAAAATAAATTTTTTTTTGAAAATTTCTAATTGAAATTATTCTCCCAAATTACCTTTTGAATCTCAGTGGGTAAGGTGCCCTCATCACCTTCCCTTATAGTTATTGCTGTAGAGGATCGCACCTGCAGCCAAGCTTGGATACAGCTGAGAGCTGTGGAAACATTATTCTGGGTGATGCCAAGTGCATCTACGAGTAGGTGGGGGTCCTTTTCCTTGATTCTTTGCCATTTAGACAATATCCCAGCCAAGAGCCATTGACCAGTTCCTAATCCCAACAAAGAAGATTTAACTGGGGTTCTTGCCCATACAAATCCCTTGTTGCCAAGCTTAATTTATTTGCCAAAACATCGGCGTCTGTGCTGTTTATTGAATGCTCCTAATCCTGTTCCTGGGATGCCAGTCACACCTCTCCTGGCTCATTTCGGAGAGGTGAGGGTTCACCTGTCCAGCCCTGCGAGCAGCCTGTATGGGTGTATTTAGGAATGATAAGCAGAGAGGTTTAAGTGCAGAGATATTAACCTGCAGGGACAGTTCCACTTGCCTGAGGCTCCGTAATGGATTAAGTATCACTTGTTGCTGGCCTGTCTTTTTAGTACCATTGGGCTCAATTTCAGAAATCTGAGTTCCAATCAAGGTTCCAACAGGGCCCGAGAAGTAGTAGGATACCTTGTGGGGGGTAAGGTAATTTTTGATGTGTTGATATAAACAATCCCAGTTTAACTTAAATTATACCTCCAAGATAAACAGATAAATTATGTCTGATAACGTTTCTCTTTCCATGTATTCCTCTGATGTGGCGCTCATTGAACAGCCACCAGCCTGGTTAGATCTATGCCCCTTTTCAAAGGACCCACACTGAAAACGAAACAAATACATTTCCACTTCATTTTTTGTGGTTTGTCTTTCTCAGATTGTGCTTACATTGCCCTCTGCCAAATCCACGTTAATGGGGTGGGACTCCTAAATTCGTACAATTACAGCTTGCTTTTAGCAATTGTCCTGGCAATGCACTCAGGCTTAAACACGATTACAACCATTACCACATTGATTTGTACAAATAAAAGACCTGGGGAGGGTTTTCACCCCAGCCCTCAGGCTTGTTGATGGATAAACTAGACCTGGCGCACATTGCTGGGTTTTGGTATTTTAGTATAACCCAGTATGGCTCCTGGAAGGGGAAATAAGACAAAGCTCAAACTGGTTACCCCTTCCCTTCTAGTGAGCAGCCAGGGAACATCCACCCAACTTTAATGTGATGTTTAGCTCCACTGTTGCCTTTGGTTGATCTCTTTTCATAACAGGATAGATTTTTTAAAAGAGCAGGGGTTTGCACCCTAGTAGTGGCTTCAACTCCTGGGGTTCTGTGGGAGCTGAGAGAGGGTAAAAAGTTGTTTCATGACTATATAGGGATAGCAGGGGTTTGCCTCATCCCCCAGGGTCTATTCCCATGCCCAGTAAGCTGCTCAGTGTGTGATGGAATGTGGTTCATTGTTAGAATCTGGTTGCTCTGTTAAAAACACCCCTGGCCCCCAAAAGCCCTCTGCTACACCTTGGGTTTAATACGATCTCCCCCAGTCAGAGACACACCACAAATACACAGTTCCACTCTTGCCAGGCTTCTGGCCATATTTTTCTTCCGAATTATCCAGTTGAAGAGGGTCCCACAGAATGGCTCTGGTGGTATTTCTTTGGTTACCCCCTTGGGGCCTAAGGGACACTTCAGTTTTAATGAGAAGGGCCACCTTAGTTGCAATTCAACCAATTCACCCTCTTCACTACTCTCATCCCTAGATTCCCAGTCAGAGTCCCTCCAGGCATCTCCATTCCAATCTTCTGGGGATGCAATTAACTAATGGATCATTATGGGGCCTGTGGAAGGGGGGACACAATTTATCATAAATTCTAGCTTGTCCTCTACTCTTTTTCCTTCCCCCCCACCCCAGTTGTTTCTGCAATTGTTCTGTTCACAGAGATAACAGCATTTCTTGTCGCTTTCTTTGTTCAAACTCATCTTGTAACATTCTCATTTCCTTTTCTTTGTGTTCCTTACAATGGCACGCTGCTTCCAACCACATTTACAACATCTTGCATACTATTCCCTTCTCTTCACCACTTTTCAGTTTCCCTCTCGTGCAGTTTAACTGCTCCTCTATCTTTACCCCAATTACATCAATTTCTGAACGCTCAATCCTCAAAAAGGCTTGGAGAAGGTCTAATTCCATGCCTCCCTAAACAGCCAGTAACTGAACCTGCCACCCTACTGACTGTGCCAGTTTTGTCACGGGAGAAGAGCCAGGGATCACTCAGCTGGATCTGAGCTGGGAGCTGGTTTTTGGAGTTCTAATCAGCACATTTAGGAGTGCAAATCCCAGTCCTGCCTCCCACCTGCATCCAGCAGAGACAGCCTCCCAATTGCTGTGCTCATCCCAGAGCTCCTGCACCCCATAAAAAAAAAAAATGGAATTCATCCACATGCAGCCTCTTCAAAGCAGAAGCACCTCTGGCCCTTTCCCATCCCCAGCATCGAGGGTTTCCCCTGCAGAGGAGCCAAACTCAGCCCTAAAACCAACCAAAATCCCAGAATCCCAGCGGCCCTTGCATCCTCCAAGGGATTGTGGAGCCTAATTCCTGCATCCCACTGGATACGGAAGGGAAAAACACAAATTCCAAAGTCAGGAAATCATTTAGAACCTCAGAACACCAATAATTCCCTAAAATAGGAGCCACACCTTGTTTGTTTAGGATTCCTTCCCATGGATACAACCTTTGGAAAATGCACCTGTACCTCCCAAATCCAAGTGCTGGGGGGTTTGGGAATCGCTTCCATGTGGCAGCAGCTCCACATCCCTGATCCCACCCGTTTCCTGGAGGATGGATTCCCATCCCAAACTGCCTGGGTCCCCCTCCCACCCCACAGAGGACACCAGGAGGTGACAAATGCTTCTCTTTATTGGGATTGGGATCACGGGGCCATTCCCGGAGGGCAGAGCCTTTTGCGGCACATTCCCAGGAGCATTCCCAGGGCAGTCAGGCTCAGCAGAGCAGCCGCTGCCAGCAGGAGCCCCTGGATCACCACGGGAATTCCACCAGAGGCACCTGGAAGGGATAAAACCCAACTCAGCACTCATTTATTGGTTTCCCAGCCTCCATCCAAATCCCTTGGGAATCTTTGGGAAGGAGCCCCCGAGCAGCTCCGGGGGGTTGTTCCAGGAAGTCCCTTTGTGAAATCACTGGGAATTCACAGCGAGATCAAACCCCAGGTGAGGCCTGCAGACATGACCCCACAAAGACCCCACAACAACTCCTACCCTGGGGGGTGTTCCCAGCTGATCCCGGACTTCCAGAGGGGCTCTGTAATCCCTGAGCCGGCTCCAGGATGAGCAGGGGTCCCACGGAGACATCAGCCTCAGTCGACCCTGAGGGCTCACCTGGAAAAAGATAGGAATGAGTTCCCAGGAGAGGGAATTCCTGCTCATGCTGGAATTTGGGAATTATGGGAAGACGGATGCCAGAAGAGCAGAATTCCAAAGGTTTTAAATGCAAGGACACAGTCAGGATAGAATCATGGAATGGTTTGGGATGGAAAGGACCTCAAAGCAGGGACACCTCACACTACCCCAGATGGCTCCAGCCTGGCCTGGGACACTTCCAGGGATGGACAACAGTGCCAGGACTTCCCCACCCACATGGAATTTTTTTCTGATATCTCCCCCAAAATTCTCCTCTTTCCTTTTCAAGTCCCTTCCCTAAAGACACCGGAGAGGAGACAGGATTGTCCTTAAGCTGTGGCCCCAAGGGGCTCTGGGGACACCTTTGGGACACACCTCGCTGGCTGGGATCGTCCCTCCTCACACGCCTGCCCATCCCTGCAGCCGGAGCGCGGAATTCCCGGGAATCTCCTCCGGGAGAGGGACAGCTGCCAGTGTCACAGCAGCTGCAGATGGCTGCGGTGCCCTCCAGAGGTGCCCACCTGGAACAGAGTCACCTGTGACCCCCCCTGCTATAGGCGGGTCCCCTCCCCGCACCAGGGACACTCACAGGCCGCTGGCTTTGCTGAAAGAACAGGCTTTATTCCAGGGATTTGGGGCTTGGGCCGCCGGGGACACCCGCAGGTGGCAGCTGACGTAGAGCTGGCAGGGGAAGGCAAGGAAAATTCATTAATCTTGGAGATTCTCAGGGCTTTTTTTCCATGGAGAAACAGGGAAAGGAGGAGGAAGAGTGGCGGGAACGACCCCTCACCGAATTCCCGGCATCTCCCGCAAATTTGAAGGCGTCCACCAGGAACCGCAGCGACTCTGGCCGGGGCCGAGGGGACACGAAGGCTGAGCCAGTGTCCTCTGCCCTGCCGTCCACCAGACACCTGGAGAAGGACCAGGAATCATTCAGGATTCTCCCCAGGAATCCGGGATTCTCCAGCCAGCCCCAGAGCCCGGCCTTACCCGCCCAGGTCGATGAAGGCGTAGCGGGGGGACGAGCTCCTGTCGGGGGTCGCAGTGGCCACACACTGATCCACGAAGAGCCGCAGGGGCACATGGCCCTCCGAGGTGACATCGGCCTGGAAGCGGAGGCTGTCCCCAAGCTGGAAGCTGTTGGAGAGCCTCTCCCTGCTCCAGTCATCTGGAATGCAGATCCCAGGGGATGGGGTCACTTTGGGGACCTCTTAAATGCGTGGCAACCCCCAGTGGGGTGGATTTTGGCTCTGTTGGGGCTCCCAGGATGTCTCCAGGAGCAGAGAGCTGGGGGACACAAGGCCACCAGGGCCCTACCCACCGGCCATGAGGCGCAGGGAGAACTGGAGCCGCTCCTCGGCTGCCACCGTGGAGCGGAACGGGGTCCACGTGGGGTGCACGGCGCCGCTGCTCACGTTGCTCTTCCTAAAGGGAAGCAGTGGGAATTGCCTGGGATGGCACTGCCACCTCAGGGCAGTGGCAGCACGGGGACAGCCCCCACCACTCACCTGGGGTAGTGACACTCAATGAGGACCTCAGCCGGGGTGGCCCTCACAATGAGGGGGTTGCCAGAAGGGGCAGGTTTGTAGAACAGGGTTGTTCTGTAGATCAGGGAGTCCGGGGTCACCTGGAAGGAGGATTTGGGAGAAGGGAAAAGTCAGGGAAATGAACTCGGCACCAGCAAGGGCTGTGCCAGGACACAGCAGCCACATTCCCAATCCTGTAGGACACCATGGAGCTCTGTGCTGGCACCCCAACCAGGCACCAGCTCGAAGGAGGTCACAGAGCCTCCAGGACTTGGGCACGGCACCTCGGGGACCCATTATCCCATAAATTCCTGCATCCAATTCCAAAACCTCACTGCTAAGTCCGTACCTCATCCACGGTATCCATACACCCAAAATCCACCCCTGCTCCGGGCACTCCTCACCCCAAACCCGCCAGCACCTGCACCGGGGCACCTCTGCGGTGACACCTTCGCCACCCAACCCCGGTGCCCCTCACCTGCAGGGTGCTGCCACACTCGTGCAGCGCGGCCACGAAGGTGACAAAAGCCTGGGCGGGGTTCGGGGACAGAGGCGGGCAGGAGGCCGTGCCCAGGCTCAGCTCCGCTGCCCGCACCGGGCGCCCGGTGCCGAAGAGGTCCCTGCGCACGGTGACCGCCAGCTGCCCCTCCTGGCACCGCACGGCCACCGCGGGGCGCGGGGACAGCGCCCGCAGCTGCGACAGATCCACCCGCGCCCAGGGCTGCGACACGGCGGGGACACGGCCCCGGGAGGAGTCACCCCGCAGCCGCCACGTCCCGGAATTCCTCGGGGGAAACCCCCAGGGATCGGAGGATGCGGCCGCAGCCAACATCCAGCAGAGCAGAGCGACCCCAAAGCAGCTCCCAGACCCCATCCTGGCCCCAGGAAAAGCAGCGCATGGAAAAGGGGGCTGCTCGGGAGCCTTTTATGGGAGCATTCCCGGGGAATCCCAGCCGGGATAACGGGATCCAGCTGGGGATCCCACTCGGGATAACGGGATCCAGCTGGGGGATCCCACTCGGGATAACGGGATCCAGCTGGGGATCCCACTCGGGATGACGGGATCCAGCTGGGGGATCCCACTCGGGATGACGGGATCCATCTGGGCCCATCCCTCCCCCTGCAGCCGGGAATTGTCGCGTTTGTCCCATGTCCTGCCCGGCTGCGGTGACATCGGTGCCACCCGTGTCCCACTCGCTCCTCGATCCGGAGCCGATTTTGTCCAGTGAGGCTCTCCCGGACGATTCCCCCTTGATCTTCCCGGGAATTCCCCACAATCCAGGCGGTGCGTTCAGAACTGGGGATGTGCCAACCCCACCCGGGCGCTTTGGGATCCGACCGTGCCCGATTTCCCGGGAATGCGCTCCGGGGAATTGCGCCTGGCTAATGAGGGCACCATAACGAGCTCATTTGCATAGAGAGCAGAGGGGCAGAGCAGATCAGGGAATTCCTGGTGGGAATTCTCGCCTCAGGTCCTGCTGTCCCCTGCAGCATCCATAATGTCACTCCCACATTCCCACATCCCCCTCTGGCACCATCCCGGCGTCCCGGCATTGCCCCGAGTGTTTTTAGGGATGATGAATAAATGATGGGACACAGAAAACCGCTCCAGGCCTCTCCATGAATTCCACAGGAATGGGGCAGCTCCCAGCCCGACTCATCCCGAGGCTGCCCTGGAGTGCTTTATCGAGGGGAATGGGGCTGCTCAGGGGGCTCCAGAGCGATCCAGAGGGATGGGAGGGGATGTTCCTGCATCCAGAGGGATCCATGGGGATGGGAGGGGATGTTTCTGCTTCCCACAGCCCCATTCCCCATCCCAACATCAAAATGTCTCTGGAAATCCAGGATTTGATCTGCCCAACCTCTGTGGGACCCAGGTCTCCAGGGATGGGTGCCTGCTCCCAAAGCTCTATTCCTGCTATTCCGGAGGGAAGGATCCAGGATCCCGAAGAGCCCCGCACAGCCCCATCCCAAGCTTTCCCTCTCCAGAGTGGATTTCTCACCCCCTGGAGCAGCTCAGCACCTTCGCAGGTGAAGGTCCCAGCCCTGTGGGCCACTCTGTGGTCAGTGCAACAGCTCCAAGAGACCTTCCACCCTGAGAGGTGCCTCCAGCTCCCAAGCAGCGAGCCCTGCACCAAGGGCTCGCTCAGGTGCACACAGGGGCAGCGTTCCGCCCAGGATGCAAAGATCACAGCACTTCCATGTTGTACAAACACACGGCTGAACCCTCCCTGAGCCCTGTCCTGCTGTCCTGCTGCTGCCCTCCACCCCGGGGGCATTTCTGCACCGCTGCTCCTGGGCGATGCTCCGGAGAGCCGGCCCTGCGCTCCCGCTGCCTCCTCCTGCCACGCAGGGCCTCCTGCTCTTCCGTGTGGGTATCACACTTGGCTGACCCTCGGGAGCTCCACTAAAGCCTTTCCACAGCTGCTCCTCGTGCAGGAGCCCGCGTGTGGGGCGGCAGCAAGGCAGGAGACCATATGCTCCAGCACGGGGGACAATGAGGCACTCACTGAGACGGCGCGGCTGTGATGAGCCATTGTCATGACTGATGGCACGAGGACTCTGGGGGAGCAGATTTTCACAGCAGATGAGCCCTAATGAACAGAGAAATAACTTCCCGTGATGAGGGAGGTGTGCAGGGTTCCAAAAGCCGCGGTCCTGCGAGGAAGGAAACACTTGATTGCCAGCAAGGCCAGGGAGCTCTGCTACCCGGGCAGCAGAGCTGAGAAAATGCATCTTCCTGCTGGCCTTGGGAGCGGGGAATGAGCCAACACTTCAGTGGAGGAAGAGGAATAAGAGCACAAGGGGTGCCAGTGGAGCAGAACAGGTTCACAGGGCTGGGGGCTGCACATCTGCCCTGGTGCTGCAGCTGCCAGAAAACTGTGCAGCTAAAATGCATCTCCTGCAGCACCCAGAACCCCCTGCAGAGGGGAAACTGAGGCACAGAGCCAAGGAGTCATTCCTGCCGAGCTGGGCACCCCCACACTAGGGAAAAGAAAACTTTAAAACTCAGTAGCGGTCTTTGCACCTCACAAGCTCGTTCCCATAAGGAAACTCTGTTGGCTAATACTGGCTTGAGCACATCCCACAGCCTTCCCCACTGCCCAGGAGGAAGCTTTGCCACAGGAACTGCTGCTGAGCCACCTCATATTAGAATTTACTACAGCTCTGCCTGGAAGCCTGCCCCGTGCTTTCTATTTTTAGCTGCAGGCAGACCTATTCATATCAGTCAGTGCTGAAACTCAGGTCCTTTCACAGCTTTGGTGCAGTAATTCAGGGACATGCATGAAGCCAGGTTCTCAGCTTTGAGGACAGCTCACCAGGATAAATAATAAATCCATGAGCTGAGTGCTCCCAAGGCTGGGGGGACACAGGGTGTGCTTTGCTAAAGGCATTCTCATCACACAGATTTATTCCACAGGATCACACCTCTACTTAGGTGCAGAGAAAAATCATGGACTTGAATGTGATTTACCAGCTCATGAACTGCAAGGAAAGCAGGAGAAATGGGACTAAAGAGAGGAAGGGTCCAGGAGAAGTGGAAGATTCCACAAGGTTCCACACTGGTGGTGGTTTCCCTGCCTGCCAATTATTTTATCTTAAAATGCTTTTTAAAAGTACAAGTACTTTTTAAAAGCATTTTACACAAGTAAAAAATGTGTGCTCTTACAGCTGGTCACGGTGAACGCACGGAGGGTGAATGTCAGAGGTCTGCAATAACTCAGGGTGATTTGAGTAAACCAAGATGCAGATGTTTGGTGGTGGAGCTCCCAGTCAGCCAGACCTCGCTCTCATGACTCTTCATCACGCTTCCCCTTTCACGTGCCTGACAGCACGTGCCAGATCCACTCAGGTAACTGACAGCCTGACAAGTATGAAAGCTCTCGGCAGGGAGGCTGATACACACCTCCTCCCCGAGAGCACTGACGTTGCCCACTGACATCATCACTACCCTTTATGGCAGCTAACCCCAACCTTGACACAGGAAAGCTGAGCACAAACCCAACCCAAAGGCAGCTCTTCCCCCTGCTTGGAGGGGAGTCACAGCCCGACACTGCCGGTCCAGCTGACAGGCATTTGTACGGGCAATATCTGTTTAATCTGGGTTTAATCCCACCAGTTTTCCCAAGAAGGATACACCTCACAGAGCAGTTAAGTGGGATTCAGCCTTCCCGGCTGCAATGCCGATTCCTGCTCCTGCCTGCAGCAAGCAAGGAGCCTGAGGCTCTTCTGCTGCAGGGTGCTGCAGTCAAAGAGGTGGCAGGAGGGTCTCCACGCTTGCACACGCTGCTGCTCACTGCCCCTGGTCACTCAGGATGGCACTTGCTGAAGGCAGCCCCAGCCTTCCTGCCCCGAGGCATCAGCAGAGCAGATGGAACAAACGGGCGAACGCTGCCTCTCCCATCCACGCACTTTCCAGGAGAAGCAGCGTCAGATTGATGGGCAAAAAGAGCCCAAAACGAAACAACGAAGTGTGTGAGCATATTAAGTCCTTTTCCATCCCCAGTTTATGCTTCAGCTGCTACCTTGAGACTGGCACAGAAGCCAATGTGCCGTTTGCTTCACACAGCTCCTGGGATCTCCGTGGCACCGTTTACGCTCGGGTAACTCAACTTCTGGAGGCCATTAGGCAGGGTAATTTCACCAGCTCCTGAGCAAATGCCTGGAGGGGTCCTTGCAAAGCCAGTTCAGCACAGCCGAAATATGGAGGAAATGTTCCTTTGAATCCTAAGGAGAAATGTAATGACTGCTTTGTAGTAAAGCGCATCCAAATCAGCCCCACTTTGGCTGATCAAGGCACAATCTCATCAGCACTCTCCAAGAAGAAATACTTCTGATCCAGAAAGTGAGCTTAACATCTTTGTGGAAGAGTTTTCATCAACTGACAACACCCATTTGGGGAAAAATTAGCTCACAGCATCACTCAGGTGCAGACTTTAAAACAAGGGCATTCTTTTCTATTTTCTATTTTTTTTCCCCTTTTTTCATATTTTTTTTTTATTTTCTGAACAGGCACTTTCCATTTGATGGGCCCACCTCCACTGAGATGCCAGCTGGCCAAACACATTTAGGGGCTGTGGCCTGTTTTTTCATCGATGTGTTGGTGAAAACAGGGCTCTGCAGAGCAGCTTCCACATCTATGTGTGGGTGCTGAGCCCTAACCAGGGTGGTTGGGAGCGATTTTGGTTGCAGGGGTCAGGAAATTGGAACAAGCCCTTGAAAATCCTGGAAGTAACAAGGCCCTGGGTCATCCAGGCCCAGCAATGCAACACGGAGGGCAAAAACATGGAGCAACCATTCTGTGAACAAGGAACCAGGGTAAGTGTCACTGGTGCCACCAGTCGAGCAGCACCTCGAGGAGGAACTAAGGGAGAAGTCCAAAGGAAACACTTATGGGTTCACTGGCAGCTTGTGAAGCAGACAGGAGAAATAGTCCCTGGTGGGGTATCTGCACTGATGTGCCCAGAAGGATGACACAGGAGGCAGGAGGGATGGTTCCCAGCCCGTGCTGGGTGACAAAGCAGCTTTGGAAGTGGCGGCAGCTGGTGATTTGTTGGATCTTACTGTTTTGAGGTGCAGGTCCTCCTCAGCAACATTTCAGGCAGGAGGATGGGTGTGCTCCTCACTCTGCCTTGGAAATGGGGAAACAGAAGCAGAGAGCTGCAGCAATGGGTGAAAACAGCCAAGTTTATCCCATGGCTGACAGATCAGAGCCCAAGCCTGCAGGCTGCCTCCTTCAGCTCCATACCTGTTCCTCTGCCCAGCCAGGCACCTGCAAAGGCTGCTTTCCTCTAGTCCCACCTCTCCTTTCACACCCTGCCTTTGCCAGCTGTGCCCAACAGGACAGGAGGCAGGTGGCTTGTTAGAAACTGTCCCTGCACCATCCAAACTCGTGAATATGCAACGCGCGCTGCATTTTGATAGATGTAATGGTTAATTAATTGAAAGAGAGGAGGCAGGACAAGTATGAAAGGTGATTGTGAAGAGCAGCAGGCCGGGGTGTACCAGCAAAGGCTGAGAGAGCTGCAGGAAGAAACCAGGGGGCTATCAGTGCTCCCACTGCTGTCTCATCCGGGCACAGACTGGCACTTGGCCCTGGCAGCTGCCAGCACTTGCGTGCGCTCATCTGTGCGTGTTCCTGTGTGTGATGGCACACAGATGTTCGGCTAACGAGGGGCCGTGTGTCAGCGCTGTGCCCTGGACCGTGCTCCTGCTCAGGCAGGGGCACATGCCAGCAGAGAGCAGCAAACAAACCCCAAGGAACCCAGTTTCCTCTGTGTGGGACATAGTGTGGGGCTGACACAGAGGGCCCTGCCCAGTGCCCTTGGGCTGAGTGTCCCTGCAGAGGAACCTGTTCAGGTGGAGGCATCAGTCCAGGTGTCTTTCCATGCCTTTGAACTAAGGGTTCAAAGAAAACCTCGTATGCAGGTTTGGGTGGAACTCAAAAAATCCCTGGTCCCCTCAAGAAAGGGGATCCTTTTGCCGTCTGCCCCAGGCAAGCTTAAACCTCTGCCCCTAAGCAGCGAGTGAAGAAGGAGGACTTAGCCCTCACTTTGATCTCCTCTCCCAGGGGCTGCACCGTCCCCAGCGCAGAGGGGCTGCTGTTCCTGGGTGGGGAGTTCAGCCCCCAGCTCCAAGGATAGCACAGAGCGTGATTTGCCTTTGGTAACTCCTACCTACCTTTCCCCGATGTTTAGGGGCTGCTTGATCTGCGTGGGATTTTTTCATCTCTAGCACCGACAATCCTCTGATATTGCCTGTGCTTTTCTTTGACTCTAACCAGAGCCCTGAAGTTGTTTCTCATATCAAACGCTCCCAGTCAATCTGATTTTTTAGAAAACACAGCGTGTCTGGGGAGAAACCTGCAAAATATAGAACACGTTCCCCATTTGCATCCAAATGTTGAAAAACCCCATCACTCCTCTACGGCACATCATATCAGCACTACACCCGCCATGAAATATTCATGGCCATTTATTATGATGTTGTTTATTATCCTCATAAAACTTTCCAGCAATCAGTTTCTTTATTTGCTCAGCCTGCAGCATGGATGGGCGCTTTTGTGTCTCCTTCAGTGCTGCCAGTGTTTGAATTGATCCAGGGCCCCTGCCACCATAAGAACAGCACCACTGCTATCCCGAGCTCAGTCCATCCCGGGCTGCTTCCCTGCCTGTGGCATCAACAGAGCACTAACTGGGAACTGTAGGGTGAGCGTAACATACTCTGCCTGTGTTAGGTTGCTGGAATGGAATGAAATTCAACCCCAGATTGACTTCTTGAGCCCAGTGTGACGGCACAGGGAGCAGAGGAATTAAGCAATGCTGCCAGTCCTGCTTGTGTTGGGAGGGCAGCGGGACACAGCGCTGGTCTCACCGTCCATGCACCCTGCAGATGGTGTTAAAAAAGAGAAGGGAAGCACTCAGTGAGGACAGCTCCTGAAGGTTTTATGGCAACTTCCAGATTAGCGTTAATGTAAGCTGCTAAAAGATTTTCAAATGGATTAGTTCTCCATTTCCTCCTTGGCACCCTGAGGGTCTGGTGCCGGAAGAACAGACCTGAATCACCTCTGCAGCCACAAAGTCCCCTCCTGGCAACAAAGCAGGGGCAAGGGCTGGACCTGGAGGGAGCGTGTGAGAAAGACAGAGATACCTTCTGGAACAGATTCAGCTTCTTTATAGCAGTTCTTTATAGCAGGACACTTTGTAAGAGTGCCCATTCTGAAAACCTTTTATTCCTCCTGCCAGAGCTTGCGAGCCCTGCCCTTTCCGTGAGGAGGGGAGTAAAAAAAGATCTCGGAGGACAGCAAGAGCAAGAGCTCTCCTTTCACAGGGATTGCAAAGCTGAGTCTCAGCGGAGTGACCTTGATACAACCTCGTTTCAAACACACGGCAAACATTTCTGCGTTGAACAAACTGCTGCAAGAGGATTCAGGCTCCTCTCTTGCCAATGCACTGGCCCTGCTTTTCCCCAGAGCACAGTGTCTTCCAAAAGCAAACTGCATCAGCCTCAGAAAAATAAATAAATCTACTTTTCACATCATTTCATCTCCTGATAACAGTAATGAACTCAGTCTGTGGCATTACTGGGAATTAATGACTGCCTGCCTCCTGACTTACCAGCTCTTCCCGGGCTATCATAAATTCCCGGGAACCGTTGTGAACCACACATCACCCGGTAAGATGGAATTAAAGACCTTGTCCAGAACCCTGGGGCAAACATACAGCATGCCAGAGCCAGCTGGAAGCCCGGGAACGGAGATGAGCTCCCAGATAAACGCGCTGCTCTGCCCTGATGCCTCACTGGGGGCGAGCACCGGGAGCTGCTTCCTGGGGCTCCCTGCAGGATCCCAACCCTGGTTCTGCGTCACTCCTCCAAAATAATCTGGCTGAAAGCAGCGCACAGCACCCTTGGGGAGCTGCCCCTCTGGGTAATTAAGCTCGCACTGCACGCCGCACCATTAACCTTTTTTCCTGGCTAACTCTTCAGCCTCTTGCCTGAGAGAGTAAAGAGCCTCTCCAAAGCTGCCCCTGGATGCAGGCACTTCCAGACCATTATCACATCACCTCGAACCTGCTCTTAATAAACTAAAAGAACATGCTTCATTACTGAAGCCAAGCTCTGCAGCTCATACCTGCTTGGCTGTCAGAATCCATCGTGTCCCACACACCAGGCCCCTTGGACTTTCTGCCTTTCAGATCACACAGCTTTCAGGGGGGGAGAAGAAGAGCTGGTAAAATTGGCATGTCTATATATTTATTTAAATATCGAGATTTCCCACTCTCCCGGTTGCAAATGTAAATTTGTGTGTAACTAGCTCCAGTAATTAGGGTTAATGACTAAAGAGCATTTGGAAATTGTGCAATTCGTGAAGTCCTCCATCAGAAAGGACTGATTAGGTTTGCTTCTCCTTTTAAAACATACAAATTTCTGTCATCAGCTGCTCATTGGACATGTCTGTCTGGGCTGCTTGTCTCAAGAAATTTAACTAAATTAACAGATTTCGTTATCATGTATTAATTACAGGCCACGCCCACATTTCTGTGAGTTCAGCATTCCACTGGCAGAACAGACAGAGGTACGGCCGAGAGTGGAATATGTTTTAATTAGGAGGCTGAGCAGCTCCACTCCAGCCCATAGCTGAATTCATTTACTGTTGGGTCTCACTTTCGCTGGAGCCATCCATCCACACCTTATTCTCCAAGGACAATTGCTGTGCAGCGCAGGCCAGTGCGGGAGAGAGATTTGTCTCCTGACAGATTATCCCCAGGGAGAACCAGCGCGACGCTCCAGGGCCTTGGAGAAAATGAGGCCTGAAAAATAATTCTGCACTACAAATGCGTTCTTCTCCCCCTCCACAGGCACCAGCTCTGCCCTTGGGCCTCTCAGGGCAGGGCTGGGCACACAGGGGCTCCCAGACCAGCGTCCATCCCACTGTGGGAGCTGGGGCATGGATGCTGGTTAGCCCAGTGGCTGTAGCTGTGTCCCTCCAGGTCTTTAATTAAGGCAGCCTGAGCTTCCCGAGCAGTGGGGTGTGAAAGCAGCACCTCCTAAAAACGTCCCAGTCCCAATAACACTTCTAAATCAGCTTCCTGGGATGCAGCTGTAACAAGACCCCTGGAGAAGCTGTGGCAGCAAAGGGAAGGTTTTATTGGCCCTTAATTATGAGCTCTGGCACAACTCTCTGCGTCTTGTTCTCTGGATAACAGCAAGGAGGAGCACTCCAGGTCTGCGTCACCTCCCCCAGCAGCTCCCCACTGCTCCCACACCTTGCCACACACGAGTGCAGACACTGCAACAACTGCAGCCCACTTCTAATCCTCCAGAGACCCAGAAATCAACAGTTTTGGCTCTTTCCCCTGCTATTTTTCTGCTGGTGACCCGTGTACAATTGACTGAAGCCTCCTGACACGCCAGCTGCTCCCAGGTTCCTCGCTGCAACCCTGAGGAAAGTCCCACAGGGCAGCAGGCCACAGACTAAGGGCTGCTGAGGTGAACAAGTCCCTAGAGGGGGAACCTCGTGCTTAAGAGCTCTTTAACCCAGCTGAACCCCTGCAGGATCAAAGGCAGCAGCTGGGAGGCTGGATATGTTCAGGAAGACATGGTTAATTGTGGGAGCAATTAGCCTCTGCAAGAATTCACCAGGTACACGACGGATTCTCCGTGCCTGGAAGTGTTTAAACCCCAGTGGAGATCTTTTGGAGAGATAAGCTCATGTTTGACCAGGGCGGACGGGCTTAATACAGGAATAGCCAATTTTATGCAAGAAGAGATGAACAGAATGGTCTTTTGAGCTGGAAAAATCTCTAAAATCTATGAAACTATTAATAGAGAATGAGACATTTCTAGTGGGTTTGACAGCTAGATGACAAATCTGTGTTAAATTCCACAGGATCCAAAGAAACTACTCAGCCTCATTTTCTGATATCCTCCAAGGGGTTTCCCAGTGGGGGATTTTAGCTTTCCATTTTTTAGCTTTAGAATAATCTTCCAAGCTGGAAAACTTCTCAACCTCCCCTCCTCTCACCTCCCCCTGCTCCTCCATCCTTTCCTCTGTCTCGGAGAGTGCGTGCCAAGCTGTGCGTGGGTGAACCCCTGGGAGAGGCAGCGGCAGAACCATCCCACATGTGTGAGGAACAGAGCGGTGGTGTCGCTGTTACGTCCGAGGTGCATAAAGAGAAAACGACACAGAGTCCAGGCTCATGAACAAGTGGAAGCACTTTAATAATTTTCTGACTACTTTATAGGATAGATCACAAAAGTGTGTTGAGTGGCAATAGGTCATTGGTTCCTCGGCCATCCACCCCTTGAGAGGATTGGCCAAGTCCTAAGATACCTATTCCAAAATATTTTCAAAGTCAAAGCCATAACAATCTTGCAAAACAACCTGCGAGTGCAAGAAGTTTATGAAACTGTGACCTTGTTTAAAATAGTTTACATAGGAAAGACAGTCTGCTCACAGAATATTGAGAAAAGGCTGAAGAATTTCTCTGCTTCTAGCTTTTTAGCACCTACATGGTGGGCAGAAGTAGGAGAAGCCAAACTTTGCACTCTCCCAGCCCAGAGTGATTTCAGAGCCTGGGCATCCCTTGCCAGCCCTGGAGAAGCCCCACGGCACGAGGAGGGAGTGGCTGCACCCATTTTGCTGCTCCCAGAATACTTTGGGTTATGAGTATTTCCCTTTTAACTCTGCTGTGAAGCCCGATCTTCCCAAATCCATCAGGGCACAGCAGCTGTGGCTGGGGCTGTGGATGCTGAAAAGCTTTAGTAGAGAAATCTTTCAGCTTTCTGCAGCGTTCTGTGGGAACTTTGCAGTTCTCACAGAGGCTGTGAAAACACCGCTATGGGTTTTGTAAACTAACTCTTTATCTTGCACCTGGGTTTGTTGTGCAGGATTGTTATGGTTCTGGCTTTCTGATATTTCAGAATAAGTGTCTTAGAGCTTGACCAATCCCCTCAAGGGGTGGATGGCCGAGCACCCAATTGTCTTATGCCATTCAACACACTCTTTGAGAAGCCTGTTATAAAACGATGATTTAATTAATTAATAAAGGGTCAGAACTGCTTCCCTTCTGAAATTGCCGTGCCATTCCTTGTCGTCAGTGCCGCTCACAGCGACATGGGGCTGTCTCATCCCCCTCCAATAAAGGAAGCGGGCGTGAGGCTCATGGCATGCTGCAGGTGACTGAGAATTGCTCCCAGGACCAATTGTTTCAGCCAAGGCTGCTGAGTTTGGTGTTTTATACGTGTGTTTTGGAAAGGACGACAAATAATCGAAGACACAGAGTAACTCCCAACCAGCCATCACCCTCAGTGGACTTCCACCCCCAGCAAAATAGAAACCTCTCACTTAGACGTGCTGCACCCTCCTTCCCAACCTTCCTCTGCTGTGCTTGCTTAGGAGGGAGACTCTTCAGGAAAGCCTGAAGTACAGGTTTTGGCCCTCTCCATCAGTTTCTTGTCTGACTTGAACTGGGGAGCTCCTTAGCAAGATCAAGGAGGAAAAAAAAACAATTGAAAGTGGAAGAAATGAATGAGAAGGGGGCCAGGCCCATCAGTATTGATTTTAAAAATATGTATATAAATATTTAGGCCATTAAAAGTAAAAGCAGTCAGCCTCTGAATTTTGGCGGGACTTCCTGATAGGCATGACAACAGGACCACGTATTGGAAAAATCTGCTCTCCTATGGGGCTGCCAGTCCTTCAGAGAGCAAAGAGGTTAATGAAATAGAGGTAGAAAAGATTGCAATGTTTCCTACACTTCCTCGTAATTTAAATGTGTGCTAAGTACTGCATTCTTCCAGAAATCCCAAATGGAAGAAGTAAAATAACAACCACTTGAAGGATTTAACCCAGAAGCCCCCAGCTGAATTCATATTTATAATAGGAGGTTTGTATAAATCCATGGAAAGCCTGGAAAAAAAATACGTAAGCAGCAGCCACTGCTGAAACTTCTGGAAGTGGAGTAATTTGCAGAAGAACCCAAGACTTGGACAGGCCTTTGAAGGTGACAGTGATCCTCCTCTGTGCACGATTCACTGTGCAGCACAGCGGGGAGGGCGGGAAAGGGGGCTGGTGGCACGGAGTAGGATTTCAAAAGCCAAGGGAGATTTAGCCCTTGGATCCTGCAGATCCTGCAGTCCTGCCTGTGCCGAGTTACCCCAGCCTGGCTCAGGATGGGAAGGGCCATGATGGATGTTGAGCCAGGGAGCAGGATCAGCTCAGCAAGGGCAGGAAGGCAGCCCAGCAGCGAGCCTGCTGCAGCAGAGGTCATGGAAAATGGGGTGGCTTTGGGCCCCACTGAGCTGCAGTGGGAATGGGCGCCCTGGGAACGCAGGAGCGAGCAGGCAAGTCCACAGGGCACATCTGGGCACATCAGTTGAAACACTGCTTCAGCGCCCACTAAAATCACCCCCTGACATTCCCATGTGTGTCTTGAGGCAACTTGTGGGGCAGCCCAAGGTGGGAGAGACTGAGGAGGTGACCTCCTGCCATAAGAAGACCCTCCAGCACTGCAGATCACCCCACGGTTTCCTTGCCTGCCTGCAGTTGCCTTCTTTCTGCAGATACCACCCAGAGGGTCGACCTGTCACTCCCCATCTCCTCTCCCTCCCCAGCCCTCTGCAGCTGGCAAACGATGGAGCTGCCAGGCAGAAGCTTGTTCTGCCCACGAGCAGAGCCAGCAGTGCTCTGGAAACCTTGCCTCCCCTCCTCAGGAGATGTGTTTTGTCAGTGCACTGACACAGCAGGGCCAGAGCTTCTCTCTCTTATTCCACGGGATCTGTTCCTGCACCAAGAAAGAGCAGAGGGGAGAGATGAACATCGAGACACAGCAGTGCAGGGGTGAGGAAGCCACGTGCACACAGGGCTCCCAGAGAGACTGCCATGCTCAAACTGCAGCTAAGGTACTGGCTTGTCCCTTGTCGACACACTGTCCCCTCTTGTCACCCGCTGTCCTGGCCCTGGCAGCCCTGTGAGATGCCTCTCCCAGGTTCTGAGTGACACAAACACCCTGGCTGTTCCCTGGAAATGCTGAGCTAGTCAAACAAACCCTGGCTGGGCTTCTGGCTTTGCCCACAAAGAAACTGGCTGATGTTCACAGAGCTGCTCTCAGGCAGCAAAGCTTTTTCATTTGGTTGGTTTTTAACTTCTCTATTTTATTTGTCTCTTGGTTCTTAGCTGGTTCTGAGCACAACCAAGAGCCTGCAGGAGGGGCCAGGCTGCAGCGGGTACGGATCAGCACAGCCTTGCTGATTCAGGGTGACCAAGCACCTGACAGGAATCCTCCCAAACGCAATGTGCGCTTGGTGACTCCTGGCACTGCAGGAGTGGGAACAACACAGGTTGGATTTCTCATCCCTCTCAACGCAGCCCGAGCCCTGGAGCCACAGTGACAGGCAGCTCTGCCCACCCCATCGAGGGTGAGGTTGGGGAAAGGCAGATGCTGTGCCTTCTCCCTCTGTCCTGGCAGGAGCACAGTACCCTGTTTCAAAGACAGTGAGAGATCTGGGATCCTTCAGGGCACTCTGGAAGTGGCACTTGCTTCCAGTTCAGCTGGTCCCTGCTGCCTCAGTGATGGAGCACTGCAAGGTTTGCAGGGCACTTTCCCCTAAACAACCCAGACCTTCTTGTTCAGCTTCTCGTGCCTTTTTGGAAGCTGTTCTGCCTTCACCTAAGCTCAGTTATAAAGGCACCAACACCACAAAAAAAAGGAACAAAACAGGTTCCTCTAGAGCTCTTTAACGACGTTCCTGGTCTAACAGAGATTTACTTTCTCCAGAGAAGGCTGTAGAAAACATTGCTGTTCCTGGTCTAACAGAGATTTACTTTCTCCAGAGAAGGCTGTAGAAAACATTGCTGTTCCATGTCCACCTGTCTGCTCTCCCTCCTGTTCCCCTGTGAACAGCTTGCGAGAGAAAACATCCCTGAAAGCTCAGGTGTGCTCCTGACTTGTGGCTGGGAGACATCTGTAAATCAGGGCTTTGCATGGCAGATCCTTCTGGCCCTTCTTCTTCTCTTGCAAGAGCAGCAGAGGGCTTGGTGGAGCTTTAAAGCCAGCGGACAGTAAATCCACACAGCATTCATACCGTTGTGCGAAGATTCATGGCTGTATTCTCTGAAGGTCAGCTTCGTCTGCTGCAGGCAATTAGGGATAATCGATGGCCCCTGCCGCCGCACCGGCCCTGGCCGTATGCTCCTTGTCAGCACCAGACCATTGGTCAAATAAAAGTCACAACTGGTCAGTGTCCTGGAGAAATGCTGTGGGAAGAGCAGGAGGAGGCAGAGAGCTCTTCCTCTCCTAATGGGCTCCCAGGGATCCTGCTTCTCTGAGAAAGCTGGGGACTGGCAGAGGGGCACTGTTGGAGTGCACTGGGGGGTGGCAGAGAGATGGGCCCTGAGGATCAGAGAGAGGGGCTCTGTCCTGGGCCCGGAGGTGACCCCGGGAGTGCATCCAGGTCACCGGGGATGGACTGAGAGAGGATTGTGTGTTTATGGACAGACTGGGCCTGTGAGAAGTGTTCATTGGAGTTTGTGGCCTTATAGGGCATTGTTTGCCTATTACCATACTAGGTGAAATCTGTGCAATGCCCCAGGTGATTGGGGGACACTGTGGTGAACATCTTTCCTGTTTATATGATGTGATATCCTGGTGGGTGCTGGGATTTAGGGAATTCTGACTGCACAATAAACGGCCTTTGCCACTCTTCATCTGATGAGCAAGGTCCTTGCCCACGCGTCATTACTGCAGGGGACGGCCACTGTCACCTCTCCACTTCTGTCCCAGCGCTGTCCCCGCAGAGCTCACAGGGCTCCCTGCAGCATCCACGGCCCTTTGCTCTCTCCATCGCTCTCTTATGACCACCTCTCCTTCGTCACTGAGCGTTGCATCACTGGCTCACCTTCCCTGCCCTGCCTGGAGCCCTGGTGCCTTCCTCAGGGGAAGGACTCTGCCTTCCTGCCCTGGTCTCCCTCTGCATCTGCTTTTTTGAGTATTTCTCTGTTTGCAGGCAGAGATGGAATAGACCACATGCAATTCCCTCCTTTGCATGCTGGAGTTGGAGGACCTCAGGGTTTGGGGATGGCAGGAGGCAAAGAAGGGCTGTTCTGGAGTGGAGGCACAGGTGCAGGGAGAGGTCCCAGATGCCTGACAGACCCCAGTGCCACAATGAGTATGCTAAAACCTGGACTCAGGAAATAACTTCGAGATCTGAGCCTGAAACCCTTGACTTAAAGTCATTTTCTCATGATTGCTCACTTGGTAGCATCTCTAAGCATGGGCTCTGCAGTCTGCAGAAGGGGCCTTGGGATCCCACATCATTTATGCCACTGAAACCAGTATCAGAGACAAGGCTACAGCCCTGACCTGCTGACCCACAGCGGGGACCAGAGTCTGGGAGTGCCCTTCCAGTGGCTTTGGGTTCTGGGATTGCAAAGGTTATTACAAGACAGCATATCCTGCAAATGAAGCCCTCATTAGATTCACAAGAGTTTTCTTAACAGAGCAACCTCAGGTGAAGCAGGCAGTTTTTCACCAGGGGCTGGAAGCAAAGCCAGTGCAGGGGCAGAGGTAATGAGGTCCCTGCTGGAGTCGCTGGCAGCAGGGGGAAGGATGAAGGGATGGGAAATACGGTGACTTCGGCCATGCCCCAGGAGCTTGTGCAACTGGCACGGTCCCTCCTCCCAGACCCAGCAGGGAACAGGAGCTGGGGCATGTTCTCCCTCTGAATTGTGTCTATGGGAGGAGGAGGTGGATGAGTTTCGAGCCTCCCTGGCCCTGTCTCTCCCTGTTTGTCTGCTTTGTTTTTGAGCAGCCCTCAAGGCTGTGTTTTGGAGAGAGGGTTTCATCAGGCAAAGGAAAGGTACAAAGATGAGTTAATGAGAACGATTATTCAGTGACAGCTGCTGCCACTCACCTCCTAACGAGTGTAAGGTACAGCCTTGCAGAAACAAGGCTTTCTCTAATGATTATGTTCAGGAGATTAATGTAGGAAACTCTGCTTAAGACCTGTGGTGATCTTATTTGAAATCTAGTCAATGAACAGGCGAGTGTAGGGGAAAAACATACCTTGTTTAAAGTTCAATTGCTGGGAGCAGAGAGATCCCGGGGCTGGCTTGGGGCAGAGCAGAGACGTGCAGCCCTTGCTCTGCTGTCCCTGGGGTGCTCCGCATCACCCTGGGGATGTGCAGCCACAGGGGATGCCCCACCTGGACCTCAGCAAGGCACAGTCTGGCTGCAGAAGCATTTTATTCCCTGACTGCTGCAGTCCACAAATCAAACCCTCTGTCTCAAGCCCAGGGCTGGGGAAGGACTGGATCACGAGCTCCTGCAGGGAGCACTGGCCCTGTTTGTCACTGCAGGCAGACTCCTCTCTCCAGCCACGGTCAGGTCTGCTAATGGTTATCCCTGTGCCCAGCCTGAGCACGGCTCATCGCTGGCCTCTCCACGCAGGCATGAGATGCCCAAGCTTGGCACATGACGCCTGCCACTTAATGTCCCCATCGAGCCACAGAGAAACCAAATGGACTGGAAAACTGGCCCGGGATCAGTGCTTCCCTTCCAAACTGGCACCCACAGAACGCAGGGCTCCTCTCCGTTTGCAGCCTGGCATCCCCACCAGCCCCCTGCCCAGCTGGCCACGGCCAGGACAGCAGCACTGCCGGGGGCTGTTGCCTCTCTACCTGTGCTGCAGGTGGTGGGACGGGGTATCCCGGCTGCCTCGAGGCCTGGCACAGCTGACTGTGCCAGGGGGGACAGAGCCCCGGTGCCCCAGTGCAGGCACAACGCTCAGCTCCCTTTGGCTCTGGCGTCACAGCCCTGCCACCAGCTCAGACAGATGGTGAGCGAGCCCAGCTCCATCTCCTGGGGCTGTTTGGCCACTACAGAGAGCTGCTCAGGCCAACCCGAATTTGGCTGGCCGGTGTCCATACCCCAAATGCAAATACTTGGGCAGGAGTGGCTGTGAGCCCAGTGGGTGAGACTCTGTGTTTCCCATCGAGGCCAGGGAAGGGGGATGCCCCACAAACGGCTCCTGGGATTTCCTCACCTGGAGACACCAAATCCGATGCTCAGCAGCCTTCATGAGCTCCTCCAAAAGTTGCCTTTTGGGCATCCACACTTTCTGCCAGGGCTGGTCTGGCTCCCAGGGCAGTATCCCAAAGTACTGGCCACAGAAATCTGCATTTCCCCTACTGGTCTCCCTTTGAAACCATTCTCTTTCATTTGTGGCTGTTTCACCTCAGCTCCTCCTGCAGTGAGGGCTGAGCTCCAGGGCCCTGCTGTGGTCTGTAGGGAGCAGCCAGTGCCAATCAACCCCTGGCTGCTTTCATGAAGCTGTGGGTATTTTTTGGTGTTTTCTACAGTGCTGGCTTTCAATTCAGTGCCTGCTTCACACCCTCTTTTAAATCTGGCAGGTCCGTGGATGGAGGAAGACATGGAGGCTCTTGGAAGGGCTGCAGGGATTTTACTGCTACCTTCAATTCCCAAGGCCTAGAAACCAAAACCAGTCTCCCCCTACACAAATCTGTAATATTCTTTGCACACAGCCAGTGCCTGTGGCAGTAAAACTCCCATCACTAATCCATACTACTCCCCTTCCTAGAGAAAAGAAAGGAGTGAGGTTACTGTGCTGTCAAGAGATGATGGAACCATTGCAGTCTTCTCTGTACACCCAAAAGAAACCTTTACCAGCGTGGGGTTGGGGCCAGAGGTCTGCAAAAAGCAGTGCTCTTAAAAATGAAATAAGAAGCCTTGAAGAATTTTTATTTGCTATCTCTGCTCACAGGCAATTAGAGGAGCAGGACATGAGGTCTGGTTTTATGTGGAGGCCTTCTTTTCTTTTCTTTTCTTTTCTTTTCTTTTCTTTTCTTTTCTTTTCTTTTCTTTTCTTTTCTTTTCTTTTCTTTTCTTTCTTTCTTTCTTTCCTTTCTTTCTTTCCTTTCTTTCTCTCTCTCTTTCTTTCTCTTTTCTTTTCCTTCTTTTTTTCTTTTCCTTCCTTCCTTCCTTCCTTCCTTCCTTCCTTCCTTCCTTCCTTCCTTCCTTCCTTCCTTCCTCTTTCTTTTTCTTTCTTCCTTCATTCCTTTCTCTCTTTCTCTTTTTCTC
>VZTI01001563.1:281898-293441 GCA_013397865.1 Struthidea cinerea | reverse complement strand
TCGCTTTCTCTCTGTCCTCTGCAGAACAGAGACATGTATTCCGTAATAAAAATTTTCCAATATATGGCTTAGTAGCTATTCTAAGTTTTTAAGATGCCAAATGCTTATCCTCAGCTGTAATTGGTATAGATCAGGAGAAAAATCTGTATCAGCTGGGTAAAAAGAAGAAAGTTTGTTCCTGTTTTCAAATTTGTGAGAGGCACTTGGAGTTTTGGTGAAAGAGCCATGGGGAAAAGTGCATGTGAGCTGGTTAGATCTTGGTGACACCGAAATTTATCATCTGTCCTGCTCTTTATCACAGAGGTATTGCCAGTGTACATGCTTTCTAAATTACTACTTTTTAATGTTACTTTCTTGGGGATTTTTTGGTTTTCCTTTTTTTTTTTTTTTTTTTTATATTAGACTTCATNTTTTTTTTTTTTTAATATATCTCATGCTTATCCTGGTTAGACTTTTTGGAGCCTGCAATTTCAGCCGAAGATTTATTCTTCAAATGTTGTGGTCTATGTTATGTCCAGTGAAGAAACAAATAATAAGCCTGTCTTTATTGAACAAATTGGATTGAACACATTGGATGAGCGTTTAGGAAGCATAACAATGGAAGTAAAACTGGTAAGTTGTCAGAGATAGGAGTTACCCACCCCTGGGGTTTGCCAGAAATACAAATGCAGCAGCCCCACCCTCAGCCAGCTCCACATACCCAATTCTGACAAAACAAACAGCAATATGATCTGCCAGTTTTTCTCTTAAAATGTACAAAATTCAGCCTCAAACTCAAACCTGCAGGCCAGGTTATACAGCAGTCACTTGATTGTACCTGGCAGAATCAGTTCTCTATTACCTAGACAAATTTAGATTATCAAGTAATGGATCAGGACTTGAATAATTTGGATTCTCACTAACCGAGGTGGACGAGAATGAGGAATTCTTCCTAATTCACTGTTTGGTCTTTCCACCACTTTTGCCTTTTGGATATGAAGAATACCAGGATTTCTGGTGGGATTACAACATTCTTTCTCCCCCTAACTGTTGGAATGGGGAAGTGGGGCTTTTTTTTCCCCAGCTTATGTTTTTCTGCCTTATTCCCTGGGAATGGCTCCTGATCTTCCTGTGTATAAAACCATGATTTTGGTGTGTCTGTTAGGTAAGTGCATTTCACAAAGTTCTCATGACCTGTTTTCAGCTGCTGGCCAGGCTTTGGTGACTGCATTTGACACAGAAAAGCTCATGAGCTCCTCAGATATGCACATCAATCTGAATAAATCCATCGTGCAGCCTTTCTAGCCATGCAGGAGAAAGTCTTGAGCAACCTCATCTGAAATGCAGTGTTGACCCTGCTTTGAGCAGGAGCTTGGGTTGGATGACCCGCTGGTCTGAATTTTGGCAGAAGTTATTGTTCCATTTGGTGGATACAAACTTGCTGATAAAACCTACTCAAAATTCAGTGGCTTGCGTATTCGTTGTCCATGGAAAGTTTCCTTCTTTTCACAGAGTGTGACTGGAGAGCTTCTCAAGCCTTTTAGGACATGACTGTCTGAGAACTGTAATGTTTTGGAAATGACCTGGGCTGGATGGCCTACTGTGTCTTTTCCAACCATAATTTCTATGACTCTGTAATTTTGAGGTTGACTTCTTGTTGCCCAATTTTACAGTTACTTAATTCCAGTATCGGGCATATTTCAAGAGACCACATTTAGTCATGGTAAGACTGTGTGGGTTGTTTTGTCTTCTTCTATTATTTTTCAAATCCTGAAGATTGTCAGCACTTAATGTATTCTTTCCTATTCCGGTGCCACAAATAATGTTCCTACCCTGTGAGGAAAGAAAAGTCTGATTCCCCATTTTGGAATAGATGGTTGCTTAAAAGAACTTGCTCCCAAATTTGTTGCAGTTCTAAGGAGAAGTGTTAGGCTAGTTCTGTTATTTATTTGTACCAGAAATGCATTTCCATCATGAGAATAAGGGGTAGAATTGAGAAATTATGTATTTGGTCATATTTGCAGCATTGTTATCAGTTAAATTTTTTATGAATTATTAATATATATTTTTTTAGAGCTAAATGAACATGTGTTTTGAGGACTGTGAAAGTCTCCTATTTCTTTCCCTAAACAGTTCCTGTAACATTGGTGTGGCCCTTTTCCCTTCTCCCTGTAGAAGGCTCCCTTTTTATGCAAGAAGAGATCATATTTTGGGAAAGACATCTCCTAATACTTGGAACTCTTGCACCAACACTCTTTGAAGAGAACCACAGCCTTTGGGTTTCTGAAGTGCCTTCTATCAGCATCCTCAGGATTTATTCCATCCTTTCTATCCTAATCTGCCGCCTGTGTATTTGTGACACACTGAGTTTGCCAGTTTCTGGTATTTTTAGGTTTTTGTTTGTCCACAGCAAGCAAAGCATGGAAACAAATCAGGATTTCATTTTGAAAGAGAGGTGCATGTATGTGCATGAATATATGTTATACACACCCAAAGAGCAAACAGACCTAGCTGGGGGAGAATCACTTAGCCTGGAGTTCCTGTGGGGTCTCAGAAGAACTGGAACTTGGAGGATTAACAGCTAGATGTGAAAATACCATTGGTGCTACAGAGACTTGCTTGGAGTTTGTTTATCTTTTATTCCATTGGAGTGATACGTGGAATAATTCATAAATTAATCACACTGTTACAGCCACAAAATGTCTGTGTTTAAAACTTGTGGAGTAAAGGTAATCTTAGGTCAAAATAGTCCTGGGATTGTTACCAGACTTAAAAAACTGTATATGAAATACAATAAAAAATATGATGGATTCAATAACAGGTTGCTCTCCAGTTTTGCTTCTGCCCTACATTCTTTTTCTCTATCAAAAGTTCCATTTTATTTATGCATAGTTTCTTATAAATGTTCTTGTAGCAGAAATGGAAATCCTCAGATGTTTTCCTTACAGGGCCTTCTGTCTTTACTGCCTCAGGTCAGGGTTGTATTTGAAGAGAAATCAAAGTAGTTAATCACTTCTTAGAACATGATTTTTCATATTTTCTATTTTTTTTTGCCTTCTATTGTTTTTCAAGAGCCTCTCCATTTTAGCATGCCTTTCCAAAATTTCTTTAATTCCTGTTGAACTCCTCTGAACTTGTTCCAGTTTGTGTTTTTAAAATACAGTGCTGAGTGTACTTTCCCTGGTTGAGACATAACCAGTTCTGAGATGATGGGAATAACGTCTCTTGCACTTCGTGGAGAAAATCTGCTTTGGAGGAGCTTTGTGTAGAGCCTGTAAGACCTGTTGAAGTGATACAGAGTGTGTAGGTGAAATATCTTTCCGAAGGCTCGTTTTCTCCAGCTGGCTGCTCTGCCTGCTATGTGAACACTGTGTTTTGCAGTGATTGTGTCAATCACCAGTCTGGTTTGGGTGGTTTTTCCCAGAATGTGGCACGAATAGAGTGACATTCTCTGTTTGTGCTGCCTGCATCAGCAGTCCTGTGCTGTCCACACAACCTCCATCCATCATTTGTGCACACATGGGCTGTGTTCTTGAGCTACGTAGTAAAGCTCTGAATGTTGATAGAGTGCATGAATGTTTGACCAATTAACCTTAACGGGAAAAATACTTTCCTACCTTCTTTCTCTCCTGGAAAATGAACCAGCACAAAACCCAACTGACACAAAGCCAACAAAACCCCTCATAGTCCCTAAAAAGATTTTTAAACCATACATGAATATTGAACAATAATTTAATTTAAACAAGTATTTCTTCTTGCACTGTGATAGTGATGATTTATCATCAAATCATAGAATGGTATGGGTTGGAAGGGACCTTAAAGATCACCCAGTCCCACAGCAGGGACACCTTCCACTATCCCAGCTTGCTCAGAGCCCCATCCAACCTGGCCTGGAACACTTCCAGGGATGGAGCAGCCACAGCTTCTCTGGGCAACCTGTGCCAGGGCCTCAGCACCCTCACAGGGAACAATTTCTTCCTAATATCCAGTCTAAACCTACTCTCTTGTAAACAGTCCCTTTCCATCTTTTCTGCAGTAATAAAAGCTTATCCAGCCTATAGCCTGTTTTAACTGAAGTCAATTAGCCATATAAACATTTTAACAGTCTATAGAGACCATAAAGGTTTTTTGGATCATCCTTCATTTACATATCAGAATTACAGATATATATTTTGCTAAATACATAATACCTTTATTTCAACAGCTTTGTATATCTTGAGTTACTTTCATTAGCTGAGTAACTTAGCCTGCATTTTTTTAAAAGGAACTGCAATTTAACTATAAATATATCCAAATGCCACAGAATTCAGGGCTACAAGTCAAAAATGCTGATCAGTTTGTAAAATCTTAATCAGCCCCTCCATGAAACCTAGGGACGGACCTCTGTGGTAGGAGAAAAATTTCCAGAAATTCACCACAGTCTTTTTCCAAGCTGCAGTTTGTTCTGATGTTGCCAGACAGCTAAGAAGAGATGGGAAAAGCAGGAAATCTTTTTGGATTTAATCACAGTGCTGATTTGGAAAAGCAACTTAACAATGGAAAATATTTTTTATACTTTAAATCATAAACACAAAACTATACAAGTTCCATGGTAGATCATGACTGCAGTAAGATAGATTGTTTTCCTTATGTGTGAAGGTAACCCTTCATGTTGGAATCTGGTGATCAGAAATCCTATTTCCTGGACATGTTTATATATTTATTTGTTTATTTTTAAAATATATATATCCAGACCAGATTATTTGATGATTGTAGTACCATTTGTTGAGGTACGGGAGCCTGTTTGCTATACCTGAGGTCTTTAGATTTAACTTTTAAGGTAATATCTTTCTATTTTCCTCTGTGAGAAAGCTTTTCCGGCATTTTTACTTTCATGCTGAATGATGTTGATGGGCAGTGCTGATGTTTTCCCCTGAAGTTATTTGGATTCTGTTGTAAAATACCCAATTTTTTGTATTTAACTCCATCAATAAAAAAGTGCTTCTTAAGCAAGATCTTGCAGTTCTTGCCCTTGCATCCTCTGTGTGAAAAAGTTCTTATTTAGGCCCCTTGATCTGTTGTAGGACTTACAAATGATGGAGATTTCAGGTAGGCTGTGGAGATGGGCCTGGAGGGAAGGACTGAATGCTCATTTCTGAGCAAGCGGGGGGATGAGGTCATGAAAATGTTTTAAAATCAAGATTTCTTTTCTGTTCTAGTGCCTGCTGAAAGATGGATGATGATGACTTTGGAGGATTTGAGGTATGTTATATGGATTGCTTTGCTTTGAAATTTAACTATTTTCAACTATTTTATGGACTTTTGTAGCACTTTGTAAAATATGTAACAATTTCTTTTTGTTTCCAGGCAGCAGAGAGCTATGAGTTTGGAAATGGTGAAAAGCAGACCACATCTCCTGCTATTGCTTGGGCAGCATTTCCTACAGGTATTGACAGAATCACTGTAAAAATTTGTTGTATTCTATTGCTGTCCTTATGTATTCACTGTAAAAATCAGTGCTTAGAAGGGTGTATACAATAAGATAATACACAAGAAAAGAATAGCCAGCAGTCAAAACTTGGGAAGCTGTACTTCTCAAAGTTAAACTTTATTGAGGAATGAAAGAGAAATTCAGTATATACTGTTGAAAAGGAATGGAGCTTCTTCATTCAAAGGATATTCTTTACTTTTGAGTGTGGAAGACCTGTTGCAAATTGTGGGAAAACAGAAAAAGTAAAGTTAAAAATACGACTGTGATGAAGTCTTTTACTTCCTTTGAGGAAGAGGGGAGGGATGAGAATGATCTTTTTTACTTAAGCCATTTATAAAGTTGAAAATTATATTACATATTCTTTATCTCAAGCAGAAGCAGAAACATTAGGGAACTATTTTATTCATTTGTATAAATGCCTGGTGCTGTAGGTGCTAAAAAGCTAGAAGCAGAGAAATTCTTCAGCCTTTTCTCAATATTCTGTGAGAAGACTGTCTTTCCTATGTAAACTATTTTAAACAAGGTCACAGTTTCATAAACTTCTTGCACCTGAAGGCTGTTCTGCAAGATTGTTACGGCTTCGACTTTGAAAATATTTTGGAATAGGTCTCTTAAGACTTGGCTAATCCTCTCAAGGGGTGGATGGCCGAGGAACCAATTACCTATTGCCACTCAACACACTTTTTGCGATCTATCCTATATAGTAGTCAGAAATTATTAAAGAAAAGCTTCGGCTTCCACTTATTCAAGAGCCTGGACTCTGTGTCGTTTTCTTTATGCGCCTTGGACGTAACAGCGACATGGTGCCTGTCTGGATTTTAAGAAATTGATAGAAGTGTATTGATAAATGTGTATTGGCAGTAGAACTAAAAGATTATGGAGGCGTTACTGATTTTATTGTGGTCTAGTTTTCACTCTTTTCACAAAAAGAAACATCACCTTTGCAGCAGCAGCAGGTAAAAAAAAAAAAAACACCAACCCACATTGTATTGTTATGTAGAATAAATTATGCAAAATAAGTCAGGGTTTTTTCTCCATATGAGCTCTCCATAAATCATGTTCTTAAAATGTTTTCATTAATTTGGGCTTTCATCTGTTACAGAATAATTAGTTTTATTTGTCATTGAAACAGAGGAAAACAAATACTAAGGAAACTAGACTTTTCCAAATAACTTTATTATTCATCTTGTCATTTTGACTGATATTCAAAATTACTGCTTAAATTCAGTAGCATGTCTGAATGTGTTTAATAAATTAAGTCCAGTATAGCTGTGCAGTGTCTGTCAGTGAAGTCCAATTAAAATCCTGTAAGGTGTGTAGAATTGAAATTATTTGTACATAACAAAGAAGTTTTTTGTATGACTTTAAGTGGCACAGAAGTCCTAGGGTAGGTTATACCAAGGTATTTTAAGTATTTCAAAATTAAAAGTAAACTCCTGTATTCTGTATATTTTATTACTGTAAAATCTTTACGTGACTTTTTCATGCAAATGTTGCTGTGAATAAATTAGTTTATTGCAATAGGCAAGATTTTAATGGTTTTGGTCAAGTGCTTCTTAGGCATTGACTTGTAAATTGATGTTTTTAGTAACAGAAATAACTGAATTGTCTGCCCAAAGTTATCTATAGATAAGATGCTCTTTTCTTTACCCTAGAAATTACTCTGTAAGGCTTGCTGAAAAATTCAAATGTATTATGGTGCTATTGAGGTGATTTTGATAAATTTGGGGGGTGATACCATTATCTACACGCAAGATTTGATGAACTTCCCAGAGGAGGAGTTACTCATGTCATGAATTTCCTACGTGTCTGATGTTTGTAAGTTACAAAACAAAACACTGAAGGCTGTGGCCATATTTTTCAGTGTGCAGGCAGAATTCAGAAATTCTTTCTAAGGCCTCAATGGTGACTTCAGTGCAATTTTTCCCTTGAAATTGGTCTCGGGCTTCTTACTATGTTTCTGATAGTATGGGCCATATGGCCTTAGACTTAAAATGTTAGGATGGTAGATGTAATTACTTTTCTTCTAGAATAGTTTGGCTTTGGAAGAATAAAATGTGGGGAAGAGCTTTGTGCTGTGAGTTATCAGAAATCATCTTGAGGGTACAATGGAGTGGTTTCTCCCACTGTGGACACAAAACCAGTCTTAAACTCAAACTTCCTACCTGAATGTTACTTGTAATTGAAAATGCTCAGGGATACAGTTTTCAGTGTATACAGTATGATTGAAAGTGTCCTTGAATTTTAATATCAAGACAAGGGGAGTTGAGGAAGGAAATTTATTTTTTTTCTTGGTTTTTTTTATTTTTAACAGCTGAAACCTACCTGAAGGGGAACTGTGCTACAAGTAGTTTGCAACGTTCTACAAAAATACGTCAAATAGTTATTATATGGTCTTTTGCTCAGAGCCCTGCTGATATATCACTTTTAATTGCTGGATATAGGTAACATCCAATTAGAAAATATTACCCATGTGGTACGTTTGGTACTCGATGTCCTCATTCTGAAACTTAGTACGAAGGATAAGACTCAATGGAATGTTGATTTAACAGTTCACGTTCATCTACTTGGTTTTGTTTTCAGAATTTCTGATCCCCCAGGGATTTTAATAATTGTTTGAGCTTCATTACTAGCATAAAGACATGGAATTTTCCTTGCGTTAGCAAGATTGCAGGCTGTCCCTGATCTCTGCTTCTATTAGCAAACTGCATGGTCCTGGCAGTTTTTTACATACAAACCTGTGATAGAATATTCTTAATATTGGGAAGCCAGGGCTTCAGAAATTAGTAGATATTTTTAAGTACAGTTCTGGCAATAACTTACATCTGCATCTTATTTCAGCCTTCTTGGTCTTATGACTTTTGGTATACCTGTAATTGAGTGCATGCTTCTGTTCTTTATAGTGCTGCAGCTCTGATCAATGAACAGTAAATTTATTTGAAAATTCATCAGGACTATCAGACAGCCTGCTGGAGTGAGGTCAGGTGGTTCTATCAGAGGCAAGTTTTTGTTTCAGGGGTTGTGAAACTGTTCCATTGTGGTAACTAAGGCACGGTGAGCAGGAATGATTTAGGGGTTCTCTTTATAAGCGAATTTTGAGCTGAACTAAAATGCAATTTCACCAGTATATACACAAGAGGAATGAATTAAGAGAGCTTGAATTACAGACATAGCACGTGTAATTCTAGGAATGTCTAATTTATGAATCTTTAACATTGCTGAAAAGTGAAAAGAAGGTTTTGTAAAAAAGATGTTTGAATGATACCTTGGATAGTTGCCACCTTTTCTTGTCTTCTGCAAGGTCATGTCTTTAGCTGAAAATTTTAAACCACAGTGTTCAGAAGTGCTCACCAGTTGTTGCTCCTCATTTCCTACGTTTCATTTTGACAACTTCAGAAGTGGGGATTTTGTTTCTGGCTTGGTTTTTTTTTTCCCTTCAAGATGCTAAGCTTTCATTACCATAGTTAGAACAACTGAAAGCTCCACCTGATTGTAGAAGATTCCATGTAAAACTCTACTACCTGAAAAATGGAGCTTTATTTCTAGGATTGGACACCCCAAAATAAGTGAATACCTAAAGCTCTAATCTCAGTGAGTCTACATTTCTTCATATGTGCCCAGTCCCAGTGGCTGCTTTTACTTTTGTGATAAATAATTTATATGTGAACTATGCCTGTGCTACGGTGATCCTCACCAAAGGTTGAACATCACAAGGATCATGCTCAGTTTTTCCATGTGAGTTGACTGTTTTAGTAAGAGAACGACTTGTCTGCTCAGTCAGAAATTGCCTGGTACGTTATTTTAGCTGGTTTTCCATCAAATTGAAATTGATTTAAAACTGAGACTCGGGGTATTAAGGGATAGTATAAAGTAGAGACTTTAATGTTTGTTTAGATGCAAAAAGATCATCTTCTATGTCACTTCACTGCCACTTGAACTAACAGAGTAGGTAATTGTTATAGGAAGCTGCCTTTGAAAGCAGACATTTGGAATGGGAGGGGAGTTTTATGTTAAGGTACATAAAAGAAAGCCAAAAAAGTCCCATTTCCAGTTCTGGAGAAGAGTTAACTATTAAAATGCAGTTACCTAAACTGGTTTCTGTTCTGTTTGCTGAAGTACTCTCCTCTAGGGTTTTCAGGCAAGTTTCCATTTTCTGTTGAGCTGTGATTTTTTTTTCTATTTTTTTGTCCATGTCCAAATTTACTATCATTGCAATTATCCTACTGATATTTTTCTGCCTCATGGTCTATTTTCTGTCTTCTTTTTGTTCAATGAGGTTTGCATGTTCCTCTGTGTTATACCTGAATCTTAGAACTGGGAGCTGAAGAAGATGGAACAGAGTGCGCCTGGATTCAAGGATTAGTGTGTCCTTTTGAATGCCTTGAGGCCAGTTGTACACACTGGTTTGTGCTGACTATTAAACAGTGATACCCAGAGGCTGAGCCTTGCTCCAGGCTAGTGGCAGCTTTTACATGTTGCCAGAGTTGTAATAATGATGTGAGCTGCTTTTTCTGAAACAACTGGATGTGCTTTTTTGCCTATTGCAAAGACACACCTGGAGCTGACCCTGTCAAAGTTTGCAGGACTTTGCTGTTCAATTAAAAATGTATGCAAAACTTCCTCTTTTTCTTTATTTTTCTTTAGTTTGTTTGGTTTTTGTCTTTTTTAAAAACAAGATTTTCTGTTGTGCCGGGTTGATAATGCTGATCCACTGTTCAGGGCTTTTATGGCATAACTGGAATTTGGTATGGAAGAGCTCTCAGTCTAGTGTTAATTCCACTTAAGTTGTATTGGCTAGACAGTTATTTACTTTGTTGTCTTTTTATCTCTTATAAAATATAAAGCTGCTTTATCATGTGTCTTGGCAAACTGTTTGTATGTGGCTTCTAAGACAGCTGTGGGTGTTTTTAACTTTAAAATGTATAAAACCTGGGAAATTACAAGTACAGTGTTCCAGTGGACTGAAACTGATTAAAGATCATGCTGAAGCTGAGAGGTTGTGTGAATCAAAAGAGATATAGTTAAGTGATTGTTTTGAGAGCTGTTGTCATGTAAAACCTCTGTGTAAATTAAGTGTCTGAATTTATTGTGACTCTGATTTTGAATGTTGTTAAGTTGATAGTACTGAAAAACACAGGCACTTTGTGTGGAATGACTCTTCATTGCAATTGGATTATAGAGGTACATAACCTTACATTGGTGTGACTAGACTTGTGATAGGTTTTGCTAGGCATGGACTCCAGAAACAGGATTAATTTTTGGGGGGTTCTTCATATTGTGTGTGCTTTCTGTTTCTAGTACCTGAAGTCCATAGATCTCCTGATGTTCTCCTGGAGCACTCTGTGCCTTCTTCCTGCCTGCTTCCTTCGGACCCCTTCATTTTATCAACTGATAATGTGGCAACAGCTATTCAAACAGGCAAGAGTGGGATAAATCCAGCAGTTCTTGAAGAACAGGTAAACCTACAATTTTTGAGCTTCAGTGCAGGAACTCAATGTATTAAATATCAGTGTTGCATCTTTCCTGTGCACATTGAAGTTGAAATGCTTTTTAAGGGCAAAAGGTCCTTGGATTTCTGTGATGCAGACTTTGAAGTAAAATGATTTTTAGAAGTGTTTATGAAACCTATAATTGATAGAAGCCATACTGTTTTGGTATGAACTGCAAGAGAGATAAGTGTGTTAGAGTTATTAAAAGCTAAAGGCATGCTGATGGTGCTGGGCATGCATGAAGGAAGCATCAGCATGTAGGAAACATCAGCAGGAGGGTTCTCTCAAAAAAAATTGGTTACTATTAAAGCTGTGAAGATTACAGCTGTACTTACATTTGTAAGTTTTCTCAAGTGGTTTTAGGACTAGGATTTTAGGATTTTCAAGGATGGGGCTCTGAGCAATCTGGTCTAATGAAAGGTCCGTGCCAGGGCATTGGAACGAGATGATCTTCAAGGTCCCTTCCAACCAAAACCATTCTATTATTAGAGAATTAACATTTAATCTTTACGTAATTATAATCAAATTAATTTTAGGGGGGTTATATTTTATTTTGCTTTATTTTTTCCCCGTTACTTTTAAAGTTGGGGGGGGGGGGGTGTGTG
>VZTI01001563.1:183660-281872 GCA_013397865.1 Struthidea cinerea | reverse complement strand
ATTGGTTGGTTGGTTGGTTTGTTGTTGTTGTTTTGGTTTTTTGGGTTTTGTTTTTTGGTTTTTCGTGGTCTGACACAGTCGTAGTTGTGGGATCTTAATCTCTCCCTGTGGCTGCAGTGCTGCTGAGAACTGATCTTTGTTTCTTTCTAGGGTGTGAAAATGTTTCGTTTTTAACTAAACAGCTAGGTGAGCAAGGAAAGGAAAAGTCTTTCTGCCTTGAGATTATCACAGGAATTTTGTCAGAATCACAAGAGCTGCTGCAGATGAGACTTCAATAGGTTTACCCTTCCGAGTTTTTTATTGCCATTAATTGCAGTGACCCCCATTTGAGCATGCAAATTCATTGTAAATTTCCTTGTTTCAGGATGTGGGGTAGCATATGCTTGAATTAGAAAATGCTGTTGCCTCACTTGGAACCAATCAGTGTTGTGGGCTGATTGTCAACCCTCCTGTTTTCAGCACTCCTTTGGTTTCTTATTCTTCAGGTAGACTCATCAAGTCTTAAGGCTGCTCCCGGTGAAAGCTGAATTTCACAATTAAGTCATATTTTCATTTTCTGGTCATTTAAAAGCATTTCTTTAGAGCTATTTGAGCAACATGCACAAAATACGGGTTTTGCTTTAACTGAGTCTTACTTTTTTTCCTTTGAGGAGCATCTGTATGTTCACACTTCCAGAAGGACTGTGGCACCAGTTGTGAATTATTTAATTAATTAGTTACCATTTTGTGTTTGTTCCCAGGCTAATGTTCTATGGAAATCCTATAAAAAGTGAAGAAGAAATGTGCCCACATGCAAATGATATCAAAGAAATTAATAAATCCAAAAGTTGTGGAGCTATTTTTTTTGAAAGGGAGGAGTATTTGTTTTGTTTTATTGACTGATGCCAGCCAGGGTAATTTTCTATGTTGAAGGCTCTTCATCTGGCTCTATGACAAAGTTTTGATGAGTAAATTTCTTCTACTGGCAGGATGATCAAAAAATGATTTTCTTCAGCCACTATAGAGCCTGCTTTTTTTAATTTTGGCTAACAGTGAATAGCCTTCAACCTTTCTTGTTTGAGCTAGGCCAGCAACTTTAGCTTTTGTGTTCTCTGGAAAGAGCATTTGGGTTATTCCAGAACACTAAGGCTTAGGGGTATTTTTTAAAACTATAAAGTCATTTAGTTGGGTAATCTTACAGAAAAGTAAGAAATACACTTTGTTACTGCAGGCTAAGTGTGTGTGCAAATTCTAGTTGTAGTCCATGTTTCAGTTTTTCTCATCTTGTTCTGTTCAGCTACTGACAGACCCATCACTCCATAAGCTCTCTGTAATGTAATGCTGGAAATAGTACAAATTAACAAACTTTATTAGGAAGTCCTGCTGAAGGGAGTTGAGAGCATCCTTTAACACTATTTTGAAATGGAGATGACTTTGCAATTAGGAGTAAACTAAAGGAAAATGGCAGACAGAAAACTAGAATCAAATATTCTTATACCTATTAGAAGGAATTGTCAGGACAACTGTATTCTTTTATAATTCTGTGTCCAGAGCCTCTTGAGGTTTCATGTTAAAAAACCCTTCACTATTACAGGTTCCATACTCCCAGTTTTTGGTGGTGCCATACTCTAGTGTTGAGTAGTACTCAGAAATGGAACTGGCACATATGGCTTCTCTTTGCTTCTTACAGGAGAATTCCGAGCCCAAACTGCAGCTTCCTTTCTGAGTGTTATGTTTACTATGTCTTATATATTCATGTACAGTCAAGATCTCAGCTGGTTTTGTTCGTTACTTTGTTTGAATCCTTTGAGAGATATTTATTGGAAAGTCAATGCATTATCTGAGTGTATGTTTGGAGTAAAAGGTGCTAGGGGGGTGGATTAGGTCAGATCAGTCAAACCTCTCTTTAATGAAGACATTGAGATGTTCCTTTCACCACCCAAATCTCAAGCGTGCTTGGCTTTCAGGTTGTTGAAAAAGTGGCAGCTGAATTAATGTAGCAGCTTTTTCCTTGGAGTTCTTTTGCTGCAAAATGAACAAGTTTTTGTCCCCTCCTTTGTTTTTTTAAGAGGGGAGAAATAAAGCTTTGAATTTTGTTAATTATACCACAAAATGTTTTAAACATCACCTGATTTATTTGTGTTCTTTTCCAAAAGTGTAGACTTATTATCAGTGTCTTGCCTGTTTTCTGTACTTCAACAGTTTACTGAAATAGCAGTAACTAAATGTTGCAGAGATGTCCGAATTACTTTTGTTCTGTTAGTCTAGCCTAAGGATGAGATATTTATTTTAGCACAAAGCCTTCGTATTCCTGTTCTGTGACCACTGTTTGCAGTGTGCATTGGGTGAAAACATGGAATGACTAATCCAAGGAGAGTTTGTTTCCCTGATGCATTGAGAGAGATTATTCAATTCTGCTTTTCTCCTATGAATTAGGCTCAAGCAGATATTCCAGCTGCCTCTTCAAATGTAATTGAAGACAAGACTTTAGCTGATGCTGAGACAAAGAGAGCAAATGAACCCAAGAGCTGCCTTCAACAAGCTGTTGCAAACCTCGAAATCAAGCTTTGCAGTGCTGAAGAAGAAAAATTTAAAATCAAAAAGGTATGAATAGTTTTTTTGAAGGAAAACATTTGGCATTTATATAGGATTTAAATATAGGTGGAGCTGGCAGACGTTTGAAATTCATTTGAAATTCATTTTTTTTCCAAAATTAGCCGAATTTCCAAGAAACTGGCCAAATTTAGAATCATAGAATCATTAAGGTTGGAAAAGACTTCCAAGACCATCAAGTTCAACTGGTGACTGATCCCCACCTTGTCACCAGCACAGAACACTGAGTGCCGCATCCAGGCGTTCCTTCGACACCTCCAGGGATGGGGACTGCACCACCTCCCTGGGCAGCCCTTTCCAATGCCTGACCACCCTTTCCAGGAGGAAATTCTTCCTGACGTCCAACCTCAACCTCGCTTGGCACAGCTTGAGGCCATTTCCTCTCAACCTGTCCCTTGTTCCCTGGGAGCAGAGCCTGACCCCCACCTGGCTGCAAGACATAAAGTCCCCTTGAACCTCTGTTTTTTCCAGGCTGAGCCCCTGCTTCTCCCTCAGCCTCTCCTCATCAGTTTTGTGCTCCAAACCCTTCCCCATCTCTATTTCCCTTTTCTGAATGCTCTCCAGAGGCTGACCAGAGTTGGACACACCACTCGATTTAGCCAAAATACTGGTTTTTTATGTCCGATATCTATTTTAGGCTGAATTTTTCTAAAGTGTCAGGAAAAGAAATATTTTTTTAGCCTGAGTGGTAAAAAAAAAAAAAAAAGGAAAAAAAAAAGCCCAAGACAAGCTTTCTCAGCATGAGCCATGCGGCTATGTTTTGATTTTTTTGGGGGGAGGGGGGAGCTCTGGTAGCTAAATTCTTCATATTCCTTCTGACCTGAACATAATGAGAGCACCAAGCCGGGCTGAGCCTGTATTTCCACATCTGAGTTAGGAAAAGGTCACTGAGGCATGGGAGAGTGAGTTTAACTTCTGTTATTCTTAATACTTGGGAGCCCTCAAGTTGTGCTGTGGAAGGAGCAAACAGCTTGTTGGAAATGAAAATGAGGGTGAATAACTCGAGCCAAGGATAAGGAGGTCTGCAATGGGCTGGTTTTGCTAAGCACATGAAGGAAAGGTTGGAGGGGAAGCAGGAAGACAGGCCAGAAGAGGAGACAGGTTGAGAGAGGCTCTGGATTGGTGTTCCACAGGCTGTTTCTATCTCGCCCGTGGAATCTCTCAAACTGTTTTGGACAAACAACTGTTTTGTCCAAAAGCAGGGTTGAACTAAGCAAACCTGCTCTTTCTGTCCTCCTCGTGACCCTCTCCGTCGTGCCTTTGTTTGAATAGCTGTGCAGTGACCTGGCAGGTCATTTGTTTCTATACTGGCTTCCTGCGTGGCTTGGAGAAATAGTCGTTCTCGAGCAACTGAAAGGGTGCCAGCAGCTTATGTACAATAGCAATGGCTGCATTAAGGAAAATGAAAAATCTTTAGCTCTTTGTACAGCAAATAATTTTGAAGTTTATTTTCAGTGGTGTTATTCTCCTTCCTCTCTGTTGGTGCATGTTGGGCAGGCTTCCAGAGTGGCTCTCATCAAGATCCCAGAATATTTTAAGATTTTATTCATTTTGGAGATGTAGATAGAGATCATTGTATACATGCATATATGTTATAGGATTCCTGCCTTTTCAGTGAAAACATTTGCTAACAGTACATTTAATATGCTGCTTTTCAAGTGCAGAAAGGCAGAGCAAGATACGAAAAATATGGAAATAATTGGAATAGAATAGAATAGTTCCAGTTGGAAGGGACCTGTTACAACAGGTCCAGCTGCCTGAACCCTTCAGGATTCAGGAAAAGTTAGAGGATGTTATTAAGTGCACCTTGGCCACTTCACATAGGTCATTCCTTATACATGGGACATGCCTTGGGTTTTAAATACCTCACACTTGAAAATACTGCCTCAATTTAAAGACTGCAGTCAGAGTTTTCTTGCACAGCCCTTTATCTCTGTGATAATTAAGACAGCAAATATCACAGTGTTCAGAAATTAAATTAGTTTGAATGATTGACTGAATCTGTACTTTCACAATTCACAAATGTTTGTGATTTCACGTATTTTGTTTTACAACCTTTATAGGAATTGGAGCATTTGCTGGAAAAACATAGCGTGCTAGAAATGGATTTCTTGAAGGAAAAAAAAGAAAAAGTGCTTCCACATCAAGATCATTACAAGACACTCCAGGTAATTTCTTTCTTGTAGTATCTTTGTTTTTCAGGAGGGTTTTGTATAGAATATATTTATGTCCAACAAATATTCTTTTAAGCACCTATGGGCCTGCTCTAAAACCTTTGAATTTAAATAATTTCTAAGATTTTTAGATCAGAGCCTGATTTTTGACATCATCAGGAATATAAGTTTTATATCCCGCTTGCCGAAGTACATTTTTGTAACTCAGACCGCTCTTCCTTGTTAGGATCTATTTCAAAAAACAGATGAAAGGAAAACCACTTTGCACAGTAGTTGTGTTTAACAGCATGACGTAGCATGTTCTAGAGAGCTATGGCCAATTATTTGTGCTGTCTTACCTAACATCAATATGGAATAATTCATGTTGCATAACAAAAATATTTATAGTGTAACTAGATGATAGACAATGGAATTAGAATTGCTTCCATTGTAAAAGTTAACATCGTTCATTAAATAAATGTGTAAAGTTTACATGCCAGGCAGAATTTTCATTGAAGTTTTCAGTCATCTTCCAGTGTTAGAGCACAGCAAACTATATTTCAGCATTTCAGAAGTTTGTGTCTGTAACTCAGCTTCACTTAATTTTTTTGCTGCTGTGGATGGTCTTTAGTAGCTATTGCATTGTTTCCCATTTGTGCTTAGTGGTTGCTGTAATAACTTGTTTTGAATTCCTGACAGCAGTACATTCTGGAATTTACAGTAATGTAATTATCTAATACCGTTTTTTTCCTTTTTTGTGTGCATCACTTTACTCAGTGAAATAAATGTTTGCTTAACCATGACATACAAGGAAGTTTAACTTAAAACCCTCCTGATTTATGGAGTACCACAGTGATTAAAGTTATTGGTCGTCTTAAACAATAGAATGGGTGGATTTTATGTTGTTAATACTTTCACAGTGCTCTTCAAGCAGAAGCATTTGAATAGTGGAAATGCTACTGAGGTTTGCAAGTATCAATCTGTATCATAACTCTTTGAGTCAGGTACTGCAGTTTTCAAAGATGGCAATAAAAGGGTGATAACCTTTAACTTACTTTGTAGAAATGCTCATGTGCTTCCTCTTGTTGTCTTCTGGGTACAGCCAGACTCAAACCAGAGAAGGACAGTGATTCATGCTTCTAAGAGCTGCCTGTTAAAATTACTTCCATGAGACTTGAATTGTGGATGCCTTCTGTTGCTACAGCTTTTAGTTTCTTTTGTCTTTCTCCTCTGGCTCCTGCAACACGAGGGTCACCACCTGTGGCCACACACTGAGCAGACCTGGCAGCTCCCGAGGACAGATGTCTGTCCCACTGGCTCTGCCTTTTCCAGTAGAAACAGCTGGTTATTAGTGCTGCTGACCTGAAAAGCTTTAAAGCAGACTGCAGTGGTGACTCTGGCACAGCTTTGGGAGCTCTCAGGATAGGGTTTCCAATGGAGCCGGTGGCGGCATCCAAAGCTGTAGGTGTGCGTTGACTTAATTCCTTTTAAATTAAATTGCTGTAACTGTTAATGCTTGAGTAAAATGCATAAAGGCAATGCCTCAGAAGACTTTTCTAACTTCCTTTTACATGAACATGCATTGTTTCATGCACCTTTATATTTACTAATTAACTGACTTCTGGCACTTGTGACAGAGAATTCTGAAAAGTTGCTCTAGGTATAACAAAGCCAGTCAGTTAATCAGATTTTTAACAAGGTGATATTTAGAGAAGACCATTATCTTTTTTGGAGACGTTACTGTGCTTAGTTCTTGGAGAAGATTTCATAAATCTTCGTCAACTAAGTCAGTAATCTATTTTTTTTTACATCATTTCCTGTTGATTTCTGCCTCACTCAAGGGTGACAGTTACGTTATCACAGTTTTATTCTCACAAAATTGCATCAATAAAATATGCTTTAGGTTTTTTGATATAGAAAAAAATACTTTGAAAGGCAAAGTAGGAACATAAAAATGTTTTCTCTGAGTTGGGGCTAATGAAGGAAGTTGTGTTCTGGATTAGTCACAAACTTTCTTCATCATGGGTGTGAAAGAAGCCTTAAACTGAATTTGGTAGTTCTGAATATTGAATAATTGAAGGGTGGTGATAATCACTATTCCTCAGCATGGGAGGCAGAATTCCAAGTCTTTGTTATAGTGTTAATATTTAACCAGTGGATGACAAGAGTGTTGCCACATTTATACTTGTGTAAAGCCAAAAGGTAAAAGGTTTTGTGTTTCATCTACATAAAAGTAGCTTTGAAAAAAATCAAGATTGAACAGACCGTGTAGTATTTTCGCATTCTTAACATTGTTTCCATATGTAACTGCAACAACCAGAGACAGTAAAGGGGCAGCAGTGGGTTCATAAACAGAACAAACAAATTGCTATTAACTAGTATTATAGAGTTGTTTGGATATTTAATGCAATGGTCTCTTTGAGATCATGAATTCATATAAGCTTGTAAAATTAGAGTTATGATTCCCACATTCCTGCTTCGGTGTTTGTAGTATTTAAGAGGCAGAATAATATAGTGTATTTCTAACTTCTTTACTTGCAAATTGGAGCTGAGTTAAAATTGCTGTGGGAAGTGTAACTTCAGGGGGTTTGACTTGGGTGCAGTGTTGCAGCCATAAAGTTGCAGTCTTAGCCTTATAATTCCTTGCTGATTTTAGACAGGAGAGAAACAGGTGCACATGTGTTTGATTTTTATATTTTTTTGGTTGGTATGTCAGTCTTGTATTTTTCCCTTTTTTGATCACATATATTCATCTCAGCTTTTAACACTTCAGCTCTTCCTTAGGTGTGGGTTGCTACATATTTTAAAGTCATTTGGGGCTAGTAGGTCGTACAAGGTTTTGATGATAATGCAGATTTAGTGGTCACTTTAATCCTAGAAATCTAAAATTTTGTGGTAGCCACAGTACAGTATGTTGTTGAAATAAGCAAAGGCTGCATTTTAAAACTACCAAACTCCAATTTTTAATACAGTCAAAACCATCAGTAGCAAAATGAACTTTCCTGTTTGGTAGGTGATATTCTCTGGTTTGCAAATCAGTGAGGGAACACTTAATTTGGGAAGGGAAAGTAATGCCTGGTTTCAACTGCTCTGAGCAGGCACTTAATTCTTTGGAAAGATTGTTTCGCTGATAAGGCTCCTGATGTTTGGTCTATCTGCAGACAACTGGTTTTGATGATTCACTAAGAACTGGATCATACTCTTCTCTGCTATTTCTTTGATTTACCACCCAGTCACATTTGAAGAAATGCTGCATTGCCACTGGAAAATTCTAGTTGCGGTTATACACATTTTTTCCCATCATCATCCCTTTCTGGAAGTTAAGCAGGCTGTTTTATTAAAGATCAATATAGTTGCTGTGGTGTGACCCTTCTTTTTGAAATAAACCCCTTTTTTTATCTTTTGACAACTGACTTCTGTTCTTCAAACTTAACAAATCTGTAGTTGTTTTGAAAACACCAACATTTTTTTATTTTGGCAACCTTTGTTTCTGTTCCACTTTTTTTTATGGACCATCTTTAAAATCTTTATTGAAAAAGGGACTTCAATATGCTTAATTTTTTTAGCAGTATTACTGTTATTGCAAGGAATCATGATTGGAAATGAATTGGTTAGTAGTGTGACTTCACTTTAAATAACATTTTTGTGTGTAAGAAAGCAGGTCAGATAGGCTCCTTGTTTGAGTGGTGTTTCAGAAAGACAGGAGAGGAAGATTATCCTGAAGAAAACATTGACAGAACAGAACAGAATGATCCAAAGGAAGTTCACTCGGTCCTGCAGTAACACCTAGCTGGGGTAAAAGGTAACAATAACCTAAGTACAATCATTGCTGGTGTTAGATGTTGTTTCATTTATTACTTTCTGTAGCTGTTGATGTTTTGGGGAATTTTTCATTTGAGTACCTGTACAAATGTCACATTTAAATCATACAGCTTCAACTTATGAGGAAAAGGCTTTAAATGCAGTCATGTAAAGATAGGGAAAAGGTAAACCTGAAATTTTGGGCTAGAGTGTTCCCTCTTAACTCTGAGGGATGACTTTATTTTGATTCTGATTAATATTGCCTGTTGTTTTGGAGGTTTTTATATATTGGACCCATATATCACACAAATTCATATGAACCAGGATGCATATTTGGTTGTGTCTGTCTCCTTGTTTTTGAAGATAGTGCTTCCACTTCCTTTCTATGTCAGAGTTTAGTGATGTTCATCCATGCAGGCCTCCTGCTGCCAGTGCTTGATTTCCTGCTGGTCCCTATGGATCATTCTTGAGTTTGGAGGAGATAATCCCTGAGTAAGAACCAGCTCTTTTGGAGCCTTCTCTCTAGGGTTGTGTCCCATGTCCCAGGCAGATCCCAAAGAGGCCAAAGCCTTCTTCCCTGAAGTCCAACGCTGTGATCCTTGTTTCTGCCCCTCTCCTGAACTCGCCATCTCATGGTCACTGCCATCAGGGCAGATCTTCACATCTCCAGGGAGTCCTTCTATGTTTCTAAGGCTCATGTCCAACAGGGTGCCTCATGGATTGTTCCTCAGCTGTCTGTGTTACGCGGGTTGTTATCCATGTGCCCAGGAATCTCCTGGATCGCTGTGTTGTCCCACCGGCAAATTCTGGGGTTGGTAACGTTCCTCGTGAGGAATCACATGAGTACCTGTGAAGTGAGGCTCCCTCCTGTTGTCTGGGGGAGGTCTCACCTGCCTCATCCCACTGGAGACTGTCTGGTGTAGGAATTCCCACTTTGCTGGCCTGCCTGCTAATCCTGACCCGCAAATCCTTCACTGATCCCCTACACCAAAACAGAGCTCCACACATTCCAAATCCTCCCTCACACACGAGGCGACACCCTGTCATCACCTTCCTGGTCTCTCCTTCCAGGAGAGTGCATTTATGATCCTGGAAAAGGTGTTCTGCAGGAGGTTGGAAACAGGTCTTGGAGGTAGGTGGTTTTTATGGCTGGAGTACTAGAAAATGTATGTTTTCTTACAAAACTAATATATGACTTACATCCTGTTAAACACCATCTTCTAAGAAAATATTTAGGTTGGTTTTAGGTGCAGACATAGAGGAGACAGAATGTTAATAACAAAAAAAATAGGTGTGAAAAAAAGTTTATGTACTGTACCTGCAAACGAATTTATAAATGAGATTCCAGGAAATTTCACGGGTCACAGCAGGGTTTAAAATTATGGAACACGGAAAAAGGGGGAATTTCAGAAAGGACACTTTAACAGATAGCAGTGCATCTTTTTGCTGAACTGCTAAAGGTATTTATGGATATGGCAACAATCCCTTGCCCACCTCTTTTTCAAGTGAGTGCCAGATACCTCACGTTTATTTATTCACCTTTAATTTTTTTAATGTTACTCTCTGTACTCTTCTTTCAGACACTCATTTTTATTCAAAGTCTTTATTTATTAATAATTTCAGAGCTGTTTACATTTTGGCCTGTTTCCCCCTCTCCCCCCCAGTTTTGATGTCTTCTTTCCTCTAAATTATTTTTCCATCCACGAGGAAAAATAACTTTTTGTTTCTATTATGAAAAGATTCTGCTCTTTTGCCATATGTTTTCCTTTTAAACTTCAATTCTTCTTTTCTTAATTGTTTTGTTGTCTTGTTTCAGAATTATTAATTAGAGGAGCGGATGTAAGACTAAGCATTCTAATTTTGTTTTTAAAGTATACTTCTCTTATGCTGTTGTGCTGTTATTTAACAGCTTTGGGATGCCTGACTTGCCTTATAATCTGATATTCAGTTACAGTCATAGGGCATGCCAAGCATTTAGTTTTTTACACTTGTGTGCCTCCTTTGGCGCCCTGATTTTAAAAGTATTCAAATAACTTTTAAATAACTTTAATTATCTTAGTGTGCAAGTAGGTATTAGCAAAACAGTTTTTTTTTTAATCAAGTTTTGTGTCTTCTCTTCTTTGTACGTGTCCTGATCTGTTTTATGCCAGTGCATCCTGGATTTATTTGAGTGCATTCACTGATTTATGTTCAGTGTGTCACAAGTCTGTGACAGCTACTGCACACCTTCATTTGCACGTTCACAGCGAGTGTGTTCAGAGGGATTAATCTTTTTCTTTTTTTCCTACTTCGTATGGGAATTCTGCTTAAGAAGGTTGTGAAATGCCCAGATATGTTTAGCACGGATCAGTTGGAGTTCTTTACCATCAAGCTTGTCTCATCAAGATTGTCACATGAGGGTTTTTCTAGCTTTTGTAGGAGTAGTATTTTGGTGGGTTTTTGAGGGGATAATGAAAATGTGCAAATAATAAGAAACCTTTGTAGAAAGGAACTTAGGTAACTGTATTGCTAAGACAGTACTTAAGGCCAGTTATCTGTTATGTACATAAAATTTAATAGAGATTGAAAAAGTAAGTTTAAAGGTGTAGCAGGTTAATGAGCAATAAAATTTTCAGCAATCTGCAGCCCTTCAGAGTTTATTAATGAACTGTGAACCAGATTAGATGATTTAACAGTTAAAGGGAGATGTTGCAACGCTTGCAGGACAGTTATCTGTTACTTGGCATGCACCTCCTTAAAAAATGTGGGGAATGGTGCCAAAGCATCTCCATGTCTCTGGGTCCACTCCAGCCTTGTTTGTGTTCAGAGTAAGGCATCTGAGGCGGGGTAATTATTGTGAGTACTTGAGCATTACTCACCACCAAAATAGTAACTCTTAGCCAATATTAGCCAAAATTAGTCAATACTTTTAACAGAATTTGTATTTCCTGTTTATACACTTGGAGGCATAACATGCACAGCAAATGTCAGGATGATGTTTTGAGGAGAAATTTGAAGGATTGTCCCTTCATCGCCCTTTACCTGTTAAAGCATCTTATTTGGTTTATAATTCATTAATAAACTATGAATGACTGCAGAATGCAGCTTAGTACATTATTGAAACTTTTATTGCTTGATTAACCTGCTACACCTTTAAATTTACTTTTTCAATCTGTATTAAATTTTATTTGTATACAGTATACACTTGGTGTCGAAACACAGTTTACTTGTGTTTCTAAACCCAGCTGAAATGTATAATTTGCCAAGTATTAAGCAAATTTATTTGTATAAATGTATTCCAATCTAACTAATTCACCCACTGGAAGTTATTACATAGCCAAGAAACTCGTGTAAATCTTGTGATTTACATATCAAAGTTGAATTTATTCATCCCTTCTCAGTTACCTTGGAAACCTCCGTATTAATTATGCCTTTACTTTTTTTACTTGAGTAAACTGCCAAAATGTTAATATACAGGCATAGTGTCAACAAATAACTAATATTTTAAACTACTGCAAAGGTGTGTAACAGGTCACTTCTATGTAACTCCTGATATTGAGAAAGCAGTTCCAGAGATAAAGTATTGGTTACTTTACTCTTGCTGCTCTTAAATAAATACATAACATTTTGCTGCTGAGACTTGTATAAGGTTTTTTCCTCATTAAAGGCTTAAAAGGTCCAGAACAGCATGTGACATTTAAAATAATCATCTACTTAAACTATTGAGAACTTTTTTACTATTCTTGGCGGAAGTTTTATCGCTGAAAGCTGATACTAATGAAAACTAGAACATCTGTTCTTAAACCTGGAGGATATTGAGATAAAACAGATTTTCCCAATTCCATGCAATTCCTTAAAAATAAACCTATTACTTGAATGTGTTGATAAACACATACAGTGTTTTGGTTTTGGATATGCATTACAAATTAAAGCATTCTCAGGCAAATAATTGCTTAGGATGATCAACATTAATTTTCAGAAGTGAGTACCATAATGAAAAAATGAAATTATGAAAATGAAGGTATGAATAATGCTTAGAAAATAATCTAAGGCATTGTGATAAAGGACTGAGAGAAATTCTGAATTTCTTAAGTTATTATAATTTTTTTAATATATTTTAGGAATAATTTCAGCCAGCAAGCCTGCACTTAATGTACTTCCTGTTTATGTAGGGAGAACAATCCGTGTTTCTGTGCTAGGTTTTCAAAGGGCTGAGTTTGTCGTCTGACTTTTGAGATAAGTAAGAAGTGAGTGTCATTGGAAAGCAGGTTTCCACTGACCTGCTAGGCAGAGAATTTGTAATAAGTCTTGGTAACTCCAGGGAAGCTCCGAAGAAAAACACAGTTTGAGCTCATAAGAAGCAAAGAATGGAGAATGTTCTGAACCTCCCTTACATTCAGACTTTATAACTGGAAAGGTAGTTTTGATGCTTGAAGAGTCTTCTTGTTTGTGATAAGCAGAAAAGGAGATCCATTTCCATCTTTTTGAGCTAAAACCTAGTTCCAGACAGTGTGTGACTCCTGCTTTTGTGAAAATACTTTGTGAGATACTTTTGTGAAATACCTTGGTTAAAAGAGTAAATAAAACACACACAAAAAAAAGCCTGAAAAAAAGGTCAGTAGAGAGAACAGTTCTGGGCTTTCATGTGGAGTGTGATTACATCTTTGCCCCTTGGGAGTTCCATTACCTGCACAGAATCCCCAGTGGGAGAACAGCTGCGTTCAGCTGGGCTGGTGGGGAGTTCCCTGAGTCCCTGGGACTTGGACTCACTGCTTATAAAGACACGTTTCAAGTCTTTTAACACATCCAATAGTGTTGTTTTAAGATAGATTAAGCAGGTCTTAGATATCCTATGCTGTTACTTACTATAAATGTGGTGACAGTTGTCAACTGAGGAAAATTATTCAGGGCTTTATGGAATTTAGGCAAAAAATGCAGTGGACATCTCGCATGCAGGAAGAAAGGGGAAATTTTAGCTAACAAAGACTACAGGAATAATCTGAAGATACCTCATATTTCGCATAATATTTTCATTAGAGAGTTTCACCTGAATGGGGGTCTAGTGGCACTTGCTCTCCTGCTTACATCAAATCTATCCATCTTTATTTTCACATTCTTTTGGGAAAGGATTATTTGTTAAATAAAAATAGCAGCTCTTTGAGGCACGTTGCAACTCCTGTGACAGTGCTTTATCAACTTCCAACACAGTCCCATTCTGTCACCACCAATTAAATTATCTTATCGTGTACCAATCACTGCCACAGATGATGAATCTTCCATTGCACAGCAGAAAGCCAATAGTACTTTTTAAGGAAGAATAAAATTTTTATTCCTTTTTTTTGATATGTCGTATTTTTAACTGGTGCTGCACTACTTTACATTTCTTAATGTGGCCTCCAGTCCTTTAAATACCTTTACATATGCTTAATAAATCTGCATATATCCAGTTGAGAAGGCTATATTCCAGCAGGATTTGCTTTCCCTTTTTGAAAACACTTTTAGCCAAGAGCCTTACTGTAAGCTATGTTTGTGCCCCTCTGAAGAGGGGAGCTGCTCAGAACAGGAACGTGTCTTAATCATGATTTTTCTCATCTGGGTAAGCCAATTTGTGGGAGGTCTGACGTAGTGTAAAATACCAAGAAGTTTCAAACCAAGCTAAAACACAGCTCAAGCTTTCTGTCAAATTCAGTCCTAATGCTACAGCCTTTTAAAATGTATTTACATTTTAAGTTCTCACATACAACAAAGGAGGAGTGAGCTTGTTTTTGTCTCCTTGCCAGCTGGCTTGGAGAACGGAACCGAGGGACTTCGAAAGGGGCGGTGTTTGTATGGTCTGGGTTTGTAGAGTTAGAGGAAATGATATTTGTGTCCAAATTAGAATCCCTCTGCTTCTCCCTCTCACTCTTTCAGCAACAACAGGGTTCTTACTGGAGGGGAAGGGTTTTTTCTGCTGTGGGATATTTGGTGGGGTTTTGGGTTTGGAGGTTTTTTTAGGGGGGAAGGGGGAAGATTGCCTTTTTGTTTTTAACTGCAGCATGTTGAGTAGATTAAAGAGGGAGCTGTGGAATTACTGTTGTTCAAAATTAAAAATTCGAATATGAGAATCGTGGTTTTAACATCGTTGGAGGGAAGGACAGAGTGAGGGGTGGAAGAAAGTGAGGGGTGTTCTAGAAATGATGAAATGGCAACATGGAGTAGATCTGGAGAGTGAATGAGTGTCAGATACAGTAATGGGAAAGTCAGTCCCTGCCTCAAATTTATGCATCTATCAGAAAATATTTCTTTCAATTTTGTTTAAGTGTTAATATCATCATGATCAAGAAGTAAATGGAGTGTATAAAAGTGTCAAGAATCTTGAGTTGTATTACTCTTAAACTATATTTTGAAAAGCACAGGTATATGTCTATTTTTGTTGCTTTCACTGTAACTTTAGAATTCTGAATATTTATCTGTATGAATCCATTTGCTTTTCGTGGTCAATCATAATAAATTTTAAAAATAGATTAGATGACATAGCTTAATGATCTGTAATTTTAAAAATTTAATAGGTCTGTGTTTTTCAAATCACAGTTTAATTTAAAAAAAACCCAAAACACCAAAAACCAAGTAAAACCCAACATAGCTTTTAGTTACCTCTTAAGTAACTTAGGGTGGTATCAATCATTGCTGACTCTTTCAGAATGTTACATCTGATGTTTTCTGGAAAAAAAAAAAAAAAAGAAAAAAAAGTTGATTTTTACTTTGGTTTGGTGATTTTAGTGAGACTGCTTTGCTTTGAGGAAGAGATTAAGCTAAATTTATCATTTTTTTAAGAGATTGGTTAGATTTTCTGCCTACCCCACGTCCTCAAGCATAACTTTTCTCCTCTGGAGTAACTAGTTTTGCTGTTAGTTCAGTACCATCAGTGTTGCACAGTAAGTGAAATAGAGAAACTAATAAATGCATGTTACAGTTTTCACATGGGATTGCTCTTCAGATGCCCAAGTTCATATCTAGGATCCAAAGTATAAGGGGGTTTTGTGGTGGAGGTCTGGGTGGTGTTTGTGTGCTACCAATACTGTAGAACTGGAACTTCATTGATGTCAGGCAATTTGATGATGTCAGGATTTTGTCATCATCTTTGCTGATCAAGCCCAAGTTTTTAAACGCATTCTCGAGAATTAAATACTGTCATCTCGATTTGTCCATCTTATGTATTGCTTGAAAAAGAGCAGAGCTAGACTTTCTTTCTCCTCCCACGTGTGAATTTAACATCTGTTTGTAAGAAGTGGGTGTTTAGTCACCTCAGAGGTGGGAGGTGGTGAAAGAAATAACCCAAAGCCGGAACTCATGCATCAACCAGCACAACAATTGACTGGATTCTGGGGACCCATGCCAAATGTGCACATACAAATGCACAGTGTCTGGGAAGCAAGCAGAGCCAGACCCTCACCAGCTCAGCACAAAGGAACAGGAGAAAAGAGGTGTCATTTGTAAAATCGAGCAGCTTCAGACCACAGAGCTCAGGAGTGATGAGAGGGTTGGCTGTCGCTATGAGAGAGTTCTGCATCAACTCAGAGACTGGGGGAAGCTGCTGATTATTGGAAAGAGACAAGAATGATGATGGATGGATGGATGGATCCAGGCGTGCCAGCCTTTTGGTCTTTGGGAATATCACGGCGTAGGTGCTCTTGGCACCTGTTTCTGGGTACATGAACAAGGTGATTGGGAACAGCCAACATGGATTTGCCAAAAGACAAATTATGCCTGACCAACCTGATTGCCTTCCGTGGTGAAACTCCTAGACTGTGGATGAGAGGAATGCGGTGTACGCTGACTCAGTCTGGAGAAGAGAAGGCTTAGAGGAAACCTAATAGCGGATGGCCAATACCTACAAAGTTGTCAGAAAAATGGAGCTAGGCAGGTTCTGCAGAGATGTGTAGCAGGAAATGGTGATAGATTAAAACATGGGAAGTTGTAACGTGCTATAAGGAAAGGATTATTTTATGATGAAGATAAGCATTGAGGTGTCTTAGCCGGCGAGGTTGTGAAATCCCCATCTTCAGAGTTTTTCAGGATCTCAGTGGACAAGGATCTGAACAATCTGGTTTGAATTCAGTGTTGATCTTGCTTTCAGCAGGAGGTTAAGCTAGATGACCTCCAGAGGTTCCTTCCAACCTGAATGATTGTGTGATTTTGTGATTTAATACTTTGGTCATAAACTGAGAAAAATAAATAGCCTACTCCCAGTTACTAAAGTTATAACTACAATCCAGAGGATATTCCCCAGACTGAATTATTTGGAATATTTTACTCCAATCTGGCCTACCTCATTGCCAGTTAAGGGCGGGGTCAGGAATGCCTGACCCAAAAATCTGATTAATGCAGTATTTGAAATGGTAAACTAGTCAAAATATCAGTTACTGTAAACTTAAATCACTGTTGTATGGAATATAACATTTTTGGTGGTTTTCAATATATCTGCCATGTTAGAATAGGAGCTTGTACTATGAAACCTGTCCATGTTCAGTGTGGGGTTTTTCAGGAAGCGAAATAGTCATTCAGAATGTGGAGCTGCATTACTAGTTCCCTAAGGTACACTAGAAGTGAGAAGGACTTCTTATAAAATCTGTCTATCTTTTATTTGGGTACCTCTTTCTGGTCTGTGGGAGATGCTTCCTTCCAGCTTGAATTTTTCTGAGGTTAGGCAAAAATCCCTTTCTTGCAGAATCCATAGCAGTATCTTAAAATAAGCGAGCACTAGTTAGTTCTCCTGTTTTCTTGAGCAAAAGAGAAAACCTTGTTTTCTCTGGCAAAGGTGTAACTTCTGTCTCTTTGGATTTTTTTTCCCCCTTCATGCTTAGACTGTTTATGTCTTTTTCAGGAAGTAAAACAAACAACCAACAAGTTAATCTTGAAGTTTACAGCTTGATAGCAGCTCTCTGATGCAGGAAAATGTTGGGAGTTAAATTGCAGATAATGTTTGTGTTCTGCTTTGGGCAAGATGCTCTAACTGATGAGTGTTTGATTTTATTTCATATCCCTCTTTTCTCTGGAACAACAAGGTCAAGAGAAGCTTTTCATGCACATCTTCAGCTAAGAAAGTCTTCAGAAGGCTGTGTTGTCATCTTCTTCAGTGCCTGTTTTTCTTGGTATTTACTTTATCCCAAGCTCTTTGATTTAATGTTAAATTTCCCAAGCTTCTGGTTATTCTATTTTCTGATCCAAATTCTTGTCACTTTTCTTACGAAACAAATACAGCAACTTGATGCAAAGATGGATACTTGTTTCTCTGGTTGCCCAGTGAGTTCTGTGAGTTTTGTTCAACTTGCACATCATCACTTGTCTTCAGGAAACCAACAAACAAAAATGCATTTGTAGACCGGAATGAGCATGGCAACAATTTGTGTTGAAGATGCTTTGCTTGTACTTTGATGGGAAAATAGCTGTTGATTAGCTAGTTTTCATATAATATGTCTGTTTTGGGATGCTGTTAGTGTTCCAAAATGTATTTACAATTCAGAAAGATTGAAAGAAAAGTATATCACCGTTGTTTGCTCTCCAAGTTTGAATTCAAGAGGCAGCCAAAGAACATCGTTCACATACTGAAAATGAAAAAGACATTCAAATGTAAAGATGTAACTTCTCTTTCTGCTAATTTTGTGCTAAGTAGGATTGTTTATGTTATAATGAAACTTATTTTCTATATTGCAAAAACAAGGAAGAAAACAATTAGGTTTCTTATTACATTGGAAAAATTTCAAAGATATGTTAATCTTACAGCTCAACATAAAATTATTAGAGCATTTGCATACAATGATGCTATGAGTTCTTATTTTATATCTTCTAGAAGTAAATCTTGGAAAGTTTTTATTCATGCTTAAGTGAAATTTATTCCTGCATGCTTTTGAAGCTACTTGACTGAGTGTCAAGTTTCTTTGTAGTCGTCTTGGGTTTTTAAACATCCATGAAAAGACTGAAGGTACCCTCTAGGAATGTGCTGTGAACATCATTATGTGCTACAAATAGTACAACTTTATGAAAATTCAATATACATTCCTTCAATTAATTGTATTTCTAAAGCATATGTTGATTACTTCTCAAAGGTTAACAGAGCTACAGATGGAAATGTTACCAATTTTTGGCACATAAGGCATCTCTAGTTACAGTTTTGTTGATAGAAATTGTGGGTTTGGTTACTATTCGTTTTGACGCTTGGAGTTTCATATGTTTGATACTGGTAATAAAAGACTGTATCCAGAATAAATATTAGAAAACAACATATATACTGTAGTGAGCTGTAGGCAGCGGGTCCTTTGGAAGGGCTCACCTGTGATAAATGTGCAGCACTGCACTGTTCTTTGCTCAGTAAGATCTTTTTTAGTACTTCCTGTGGAAAAGTTTTGAGAAAAACTAAGTAGCCTCAGAAATAACACCTGGTGTATTAGGACTTGGTAAATACAATTACAGAATCAACTAGGTTGGAAAAGACCTTGGAAATCATCAAGTCCAACCTATGACCTAACACCACCTTATCAATTAAATTGGGTGTCACATCCAGTCTTTCTTCAAACACCTCCAGGGACAGTGACTCCACCACCTCCCTGGGCAGCCCATTGCAGAACCTGACTCTGTTCTTTTTGTACCATCCCTTCAGGTATTTCTGTACATTGATGAGATCCCCCGGAGCCTTCTCCAGACTAAATAGTCCCAGCTCTCTCAGTCTCTCTTTATGTGAAGGATGGTCCAGACCCATCATCACCTTTGTGTTCCTTTGTTGGTCTCTCTCCAGTATGTCCATCTGGTTTTTTCTACCAGAACTGGACACAGTACTCCAGGAATGGCCCTAACAGTGCTGAGTAGAGGGGTAGGATCACCTCTCGTGACCTGGGGGCAATATTTAGCCTAATGCAGTCCGGGATTGCTGGTCTCACATTCAACTTCTTGTCCACTGGGATGCACTGCCACCTTTTGGGTGTGCCAGTTCAGCCAATTTTCAGTCCGCCTCAATTCCAGCTTCTCCTGACCACACTTAGGCAGCTTCTCCATGAGGATTTCAGAAAAGTGTCAAAGGCCAGCAGTAACTAAAATATCCATGAGTTACTAATGCTTTTTCTAGCACAAATCCAAAACCTAGCCCCCTACTGTGAAAAAATTTACTCTGTCCCAGGAAAAACCAGCACAATCACCTTCCCAGGTACTTCCCACTGCCCAGCCTGTAGCTCCTTGTGGTTTCTTGCCATTTCTTGAAGACAGGAATGACATTTACTGCCTCCAGTTCTCAGACACGTCTCCAGGTCGTTGTGATCAGTCCACAGGTATTTGAGCAGAACCTCGCAATTACATCTGCCAGTTCCCTCAGCACTTGTGGGTTCATCCTGTCAGGCATCACAGACTTAATTAAGTCCAGCTTGCCTAAGTATTTCCTAACATGATCCTCTTTCCCTAAGCCATCCTTTTTCCAGACCCTTGCAGTGTGCAGGTCAGTCTCCTACCTATAGAAAGAAGGAAAACTCTCCTAGTATAGTTTTTTCATACATATCTATAGATATCATGGCATGTACTACAGTAAAGAACCTCATAAATACTGATTTTCTTAAAATACATGTGCTATATAAAGTTGTGTTGGGTGTTATAACTGGCTTCAGTATTAGTAGCCATTGATGACAGCTGGCAACCCTTTCCAAATTAATGTTTTGTTCTTTAAGGACAATGGTGGAATTTAATTTGATCTGATGCTTTTGAGATAAGAGACATGAAAATATCCTAATGAAGCTCAGAATTCCTTTCATGCTTACTGTGTTGTTTAATTGAAGTGTTCTCTTCTCAGCTTCCCTGTAATTGTTCTCCTGTTCGCTCCTTCTTCCTTGCTTCCTCTTGCTATCATGTCCCACCCTTTGGACTATGTGGGGAAGTCGGAAAGCATCCAGGACATAAGTTTCCCAGGCACGTTTGTAGCTTGATTCCAAAGAAGTAAATGTCTTTGTAATATTTTAAAAACCTCAAGGCAACCAGAGAAGGCTTTCTGAGCCATTTGTAGGTGCTGTTTACCATATCATGCAGTTTTGGTAGCAAAATGTGCTTACATACTAACAACAGGTTAGCTTTAGCCCTTCTTTTTATTGTTTAATGTCCTCTTTAGTGGAGAGTCTCTGTATGCACATCCTGTAGGGAAAAAACAAAGCAGATATAAGTTATGATTGTTCTTCACAAAATATTAATGTCTTAAATATGACTGGGTAGAGATCCCTGTTATACACTGCAAATACTCGGAGAGTGGTATGGGAACTGTAATTGTGTTTCAGTTTGGGGCATATTCAGGCTCTTCCATACTATTTCCTTTGCATAGTTTTTCACATTTAATCAGTCATAATATTCCCAGCAGGCTGGTGTGTTCACACTCACTCAACTCTGGCTCAACTCAGTTCTTACTCAGCAGGAAATGTCTCGCCACCACGATGTTAGGCAGTTGCTTGTGAAAGTTTGTTTGCTACCTCACTTCATTATTCACCTCAGAGTCTTCCATTGTTATGCTCCAGGTACAAATGATATTTACTTGTATGAAATAAATCACAGTGTCTCCTTGGTTCCTGTGGTGAGCTTAAGGTTGTGCATAATGTGGGGGTTTCGGTTGTCTTGGGAAATCTGAAATCTTTCTCTCCTCCCTATATTTGTCCTTTTCTTTAGGTTCTTATCTTTCACTAGGATGTTGATGATAGGACTAAAGTGAAAATATTTGCTTTGCTAGAAACCTGGAGATGCTCCTGTGTCTTAGCTCTGTAGAGCTCACATTCTTATTTCACATGAACAGAAATGGTGACCAATCTGTATTTTATATACAATAGCACACTCTAGTGTGTCTATTAATTAGCCATTATGGACTGATTCTCATCATATTTACCTCAATTTCTCATTGATTTCGTTCTGTTGCATTGAGTATTACTATTTTTTTCTCTGTGCTTGGGTGAATTGAATGAAATATGTATGTCTTCAAATAAGAACTTAGGTGCTAGATGTTATCTGTAGTTTTTTTAAACGATGCTCTGAAAGACAGAAGAGTTGATTTTATGGAGATGAAAATCTCAGTGCAATGGAGTCCAGTATGAAGAGTTTTAATGATGTAATTGTGTAAAGCAAAGCTGCATAATTTGAAATTTTTCTTCTACTTCAGTTGCCTGCAGGGAACTATAGTTTCCCTTCTTGCATGAGTACAGAAATGAGGAGGGAAGAGAGTGCATTACTGCTTTCTGGTTCAGACTTGCAGCTGCCTCTGAAGGTACCACAGCCTTACAGAAGATGGGCAGTCAGCAGCAACTCAGATAACTGCCTTGAACATTTCCTACAGGAATAAAAGACTCCTAACTGGTGTTTCAGGAATGCCTTGGTGTCGATGCTTGATCTTGTGTTATCAGTTCACATTTACGACATGACCTTGAACAAGTCACTGGTTCTGAAAAGCTGGAGGAATTTATTGTAAGAGGACAAAGTGCATTTTTTGCTCTGTATTCTGCTTTGCCTGGTAATGCGAGTGAGAGGCACTGTGCTTTCTACCAGAATGGGATGTCTTACTTCCTCAGTCAAAAGAACTGGGTATTTTTAACCTTTATAATATCAGAGTTTGAATGATTTTTGATGTCAGTGATACATGGTTGCATCACAGTGGGATTAAACTGATGTACCACATGTCCTGTCTTGTTGTCTGATGTAGTTTATTTACATGTCAAAATATTTCCATCTTCAGTTCTTCTGCTACTTAGCAGTTGTTCTTGCAGGGCTTCACAAAAGCCCACAGTTTTATTAAAGAAAATCTGAATGTCTCATTTTATTTGGGCCAGAGATACAAGGATTGTGTAGCTGTAGTTTCCCACTTTTTGCTAAGATGACCCTTTCAGGAGAAAGGAATCAAATGACAGAGCGGAAACCTCTAAGTAAATAAATACAGTTACAGACTGATTAATTTTAATGATGTTACATTTTGTTACATAACAAAATTGAATATGCTTTGTTAGACACTAGGTTTTGCTTATTCCAAACATGCAGGTCATAGGAAACATATAATTGTGTTGAGTAAGTTCAACTCTTTTTTGACCCAAAAAGCAAAAATTACACAGTGTAAGTTGTGTATGGTTTTATCCTGTGATCACTGCAAGGGAACATTTGTGATTTATGTGTTTCTGCTTTCTGCACCAAGAAAATCCAAAGATGATTTAAATCCACTATGATTTAAAGCAACTACATCCTGCTATATGCACTGGTACCAGACAGACTCTGAAGCGAAGAATAAGGCGGGAAGGGATGTTTTTCATCTTCTTACTAATTGGGGATTGGAAAAAGTGGTGCTGCTCATTGATAGAGGAAAATGCTGATGAGAATCCAACGAGGTGTTCACATTGCAGACTTAGCAAACTGCTAGATAAAGGAAAAAATACCAGAATGTTTTTGTCTAGGTTCCTTTTCCATAATAACTGTGCAGAAAATAAAAAGTCAACAATGCAGCTTTGTTTGAAAAATATATTCAGGATTTCTTTTGCAAGAAGACTTTCCTGGGAATCTTAAGAATAAAACAAAAGAATAAAAGAGGAGCCACATAATAAGTAGGAGAAAGGTGTGCATTTCTGAGGAAACTGAATCTGATACTACTTCATCTCAACATTTTCATTGGTAGAGGCAGTAAATAACATTTACTGAGAGGGTGATTTGGAAGTCCTGCCACCCACAGGTATACCAAGAAACAAAGAAAGTTCTAAAAAAAATTTGGAGAACAATTTAGAATCATCTGGGGTCTATAAAATAAAATTAAGAAATAAAAATAAGTTTAACGCTGGGACCTACTTGAATTTAGCATATATGTATATATAAAAAAAATATCGAAAGGGTCAAGCTGTGTACATTTCTTCATGAAAGATACCAAAACTGAGGAAAATAATTGGTGTTTATTCTCCTAATTAAAATTATGTCGGGTGCTTATGTTGTATATAATATTTTCCATATTTTTGTACAGGAAAAGCATAAGCAGGAATTAGAAGACATGAGAAAAGCTGGACATGAAGCCTTAACTATTATTGTTGAAGAATTCAAGGTAAATGAGTTGCCAAGCTAACAAAAATTCCAAATGATGCTATTTTAATAGTGAATAGGATGACTGCCTGCAGTGCACAATTACTAGTACTGCTTGTGCTGATTGCTCGACCTCTTCTCACTGTCTTTCCTGTTGCTTTCAATTTAGATTGTTTGGTCTGAAATTTTGCATGACATGTTTTCCCAGTCTGCACTTTGGAAAACTTCAGATAAAAGTTGGTTAGCCATTTTCAGTAAGGAAACTTAAAACCAGAAGAAACCCAGAATTCTCAGTCAGTTGTGGTAAACTTTGGGTTGGATTGTTTATCACAAATCCACGTTTTGGACCTCTTCGGTCTCCAGAGCTGCACTTGCAGGAAAGCAGCAGTTCAGCAGGTTTTTATCTACACAGCTCTAAAGGAGGGAGTTACAGATGAAATAAAGCTGAATCTGTACTTCTTCTTTCATGCTGCTTTAGTTCCTGCCAGCTTGTAAGATGAAAGAACTGGATGTTACCATGGAGCATAAATCTGTGTCTTTTGTTCTGTTATGGAAACTGTTGAGTAAGAAACACACGAAGGACAAAAACTGAATCAAATTTAGGATGAGCAGGTAAAGCTGAGAATTCTAATTAGGCTTAAAACAGATCTGGCAGTAGGAAAACTGATAATGGGAAATGGAAATGAAGGCTGGTTTTGAAAATGAAAAGGGAAACTTAAGACCTGGTAGGCATCTGCAAAGTGAGAACACAAATCTGACCATGTAGTTATTGAAGGGGAATTTCAAATTTTAACTGTTTGGTAGCAGTAATTCGTAACCAAAGAATGATTTGGCATGGAGGGCAGGAAGATTTAGTGGTGGGCTGGGTTAGGGGTTGAACTTGATGATTTTAGAGGTCTTTTCCAATGTTACTGATTCTATGATAATAAGAAAGCCTTTTAATAATTTTCCTAATATCTGTTGTGTTCTAGCTAATATTGAAACTGGCTCTCTGTAGAAATATGTCTGTCTCCATCAACATGGATTTTATTAATTTCATCTGAAGGGAACCTATCCAGAAAAAAGTTTCAAAAGTTCCCATTCCTGAGAAAACGCCACTGGTGGTGTCCCACTTCTTCATGACTCTCTCATTTCAGTTCTGGGGGAGAATTATTGTGCTTCCCTTACTTCTTTGAGGACCCCTTTGCCATAGAAGTTCTCAAATGGGAATGTTCTTTGGAGTGTTTTTTGAATGGGCCACTGAACATCTTTCATAGCAGCATTTTTCATCTCTGTTTTGCTCTGGATATGTGTAAAATATCTGGCTGCTCTGTGTGAACTTAATTTTGAAAAAGCTTGTGAACTTTTGGTAATTGCTGCACTTACGTTTCCTTCTTTGTATTTCTGAAAATATAAGCAAATTGTGAAATGCAACAATTTTACAGTATCGAATGAAAGTTTTGAATGTTTTCTAGGTATAATTTTTCACCATTTAAATTTAAATTTTTCACCATTTAAGTTTGTGTGAGCTAAAGGAGAGCTCTGCATGGGTCCTATTGGCCCTTTAGAGGAATAATTTATTCATGTGTAGTTTGGTAAAGGGATATATTTATGTGTCATAATCATTTTTGAAAGCTCTTTTACCAGTCAGCAGCAGCTGGGTCGATCTGATATGCCATCTGGAAAATAAGATTTATGTTTATCAGTTTCAGTGATTTGGCACAAAATATTAGGGAGTTAATTGAATCCTGTGTTTCTCAACAATGTTTATATTTAGTGTGTTGTTTCTCACAGAATGTTTATAGTCAAGTTACATAAAGTCACTCTTTAATACGAGGGAACCATGACATGAACATACCTCATTACAAGCTTTCCTGTTGCCTCGTGTGGTTAGTTGAACACTCTGATGAGAAATGATGTCAGATATGCCAACCTCTGAGTAAATTACTGCAATCAACCTTTTCTGCAAACATGAGGTGACTTATTCATCAGGGTAGCAAGAAAAATCAAAAAAGATTGCTAGGCTTAAAAAGACCCAAGCATTTTTTGGTTGGTTATTTACACTTCAATACCTTTCTAGTAAACCTTTGCCATGTACTGTAAATAAAAAAGTAACACTGAATCATCAGGGAATTCAGTGAAGGCAAAAACTGTTCTGTGGTTTTGTTTGCAAAAATAATCTCATGGATTCTTTTAAAATGTTAATTCATTGTTAATATTTCAATATGGAATAGGGCTGAGATTTTTTTTTTTTAAGTAAAGGAGTCAAATGTGTTTTTGTAATTATAAAAGTAATATCTTACATTCTGGGGGCTTTTTAATTGCTCACATCCTTAGGAATTTATTATATTTTTAAGATATGTTGGCAATTAGTTAGATAACCAAATAAGGGTTCTTACATGTAGCATTTGTTTAGGAATGTAAAGTAAATCTGATTAGTCCTTTTAGTGAAAGACAGAATCGTGAGATTCATTAACTCTTTTAATTTACTTATGATGAGCCAGACTTAGTTTGGTGCTGAAATGTGTCTTCTTTAGGATTTAAGACTGTGTTGCACTAATACATATCATTTATATGCAGCAGTAATTTCCATTTTCAGTAGATTTTTTGTAAGTACTATCTAATTAATCCCCAAATTACCTTGAGTGCGGAAACTCACCTGAACAAGGCTGTGAGTTGTTTAAAAGGCATGGGAAGGAAAATCTTGTTTGCAATGAGAACAGGCTTATTTTGCGTTCCTTGGGGTTTAATAAAGTGAACTGATGCAGGTTATTCCAGTCGAGGGATTGCTCAGGCCCTCATTTGGTTCCATTGCAGTCAGGAGTGTTGGAATTCTGACTAATCCTCTCTGATTATAATTGTAATTGTGTGGTGCTGCTTCAGCAGAGCCATAGCACAACTCAGTATAATGCCCAACATTGGTTGTTTAAGGATAGCTTGTGAAAATATGAACAGTTCATCCTTAGCCCCAGGAAATAATCCCCAGAATGCCTCAAACCCTAAATCCTGTAACCTAGGTACTGAAACCTTGAGTGGAACAACAGTGGAAAAAATTTGACTGACTTGTCTTTTCTGTACTCCTGGCATAGATAAGTGTTACTGCTGGTAGATCAGTGAACTTGCCTTCCTTTCAGTTTACAAAGGGAAAGAGAGTTGTCATTTTTTGGCTTCTGTGTACAAGGTTGCCAAGTTGGTAACCAGAAAATCACAGTTTCCTTCCATTCAGAGCTAATTCCACTCCTTGCAGATGTACTGCAGCAGACCTCTGTTGTTGGTGGTGTATCTTCCTATACTTCCAAATGGGTTACACTTCCTTCTAGTCCCTTTCCTGTGTTTTGGGGAGTTATTTGTTGTAAAAGGGACAGTATTTCTCCACACAGATTTTTTGCTAGCGTGGTGTCCCTGGGCAGACTGGGTACTCAAGTTTGAGGACAAACCCCCTCAATTCCTGCCCTTGCTGACTGGTCCTTCTTAATATGGCAGCAGTGCTGAAAATGCAGCTTACATAAGAAGTCAATATTGAATGACCTGTTTTCAAGGAGCTGGATATACCAAAGCCCTTAGAATTAATTTCAGTTGTCTTTGGAATGTTCACTTGTCGAATATGCTGGGAAATCCATTAATAGAGGCCGTTAGATGCTTTGTAGCACAAACCCTCAAAAGCCTTGACCATTGTTAAGCATCTCACATTCTAATCTTCCTTTCAACAAATAAACCATCCACAACACAGTCACAAAATTTGTATTAAAAACCACAGTAAAGCAAATTAAAAATTAACTCAGTGTTCTGTGTAGGCCAAGTTTCCCCTTCTCATGTTTACCTAATTTTGTTTAATTTCTGTCTTTCGTGTCATTGTTGTTTTAAACTTTTATCCCTGCTCATTAACCGTGGTAAAGAAAAGTAAACGTAAATCTTGGAAGTTATGCTTGTGAGATCACATCACATCTTAAGATACTTACCACAAACAACATAAGAATTTCTCCTTGCTTGTTTAGTCAAGCTTTTGTTCTGAAATTGTCACAGTTCTGTAAATAGATGAGTTAATAGTTTTAATCTGTTCTATTTCTCATCATATAAAATATCCTCTAATGTAAGCTTTAAAGAATATGAGGTTACAGGCAGGTGTATTTATTTGATGGGTTTTATTTCCTTAGATTATTTAATGCAATTAATAGTCTTCTAAAAGACAGCCTGCATGAATCAGATGTGTGTTCTCTTCATAGAAATTAACTTCAAAGTGCAAAGTTCTTCCCTGACCTTCCTGCAGTAAGAGTTTTGTCCATCAGTTTTCAGTGTTAGGCGGCAGGGTTTTTTCAGATTTTCAGAATGTTAGAACAGATTTTCCAAGCATGGAATATGTGAGGGCCATCAGATTTTCTTTCAAAAATATTTGTGTCAATAATACACCTCTGAACTGAAAGGTTACCCTCCAATAAACAAAGGAAATTTTAAAGGATTTCATTACAAAAGAAGTTAATCTAGAATCAGGATATCTTTTTTTAGACAAAGTTTATCCCTAGTGAGGGAAAGCTCTGAAATGTGGCCAGTTCTCAGCTCTTTAAAACATCGGCTTAGCTTATTAAGTTTCCAAGTTGACATCCTGGCTCAGAAAGGCCTGACACATGAATAAAAGGACGAATCCAAAAGTTGTTGCAAGGGCTTGTATTTCACTTCCAACTTCTATGCTTGTTCATGTGCAAGTCACACTAGAATTCAAGTGAGCCTTGAATATAAAACAACGTTGTTTTCTCTCATGGATAGCTGATGGCTGGAAAAGGAGAGATTCCTTGGGATTTGACACTATAAGAGTACTCATGTACAACAGTGATGCTACTGTGGAAGTCTCTGTACAGAATTCCAATGAAAGCAAGGTGCAGTCGAGTCTCATACTTCCAGAGATCTGGTGATCAGAAATATTTTGTCATTGATTAAATGATCTTTACATTTTGAAAGCAATTCTAAAAATTGCAAGGATCTCTTCCCTCCCCTTTTAGTAAGGATGAATTGTGTATGTGCTTCTGGCTGTAGAATAATAAATATGGTATTAAATAATACAAAAATAGAAAGGTTAATAGAAGATTAAGAGCAAGTTTGCAGTTTGCTTCTGGCAGGAGTCTGTGAGAACAGGGTTTTGTGGAAAATAAATCCTTTGCACTCACATACCAGTGAAATTGAGCTATCTAGATAAACCCAGCATGGTATTCAAACTGCAGGTTGTTGATCCTTACTGGTATGGATCAGCACAGTTTCAACCATAAGCAGCTGAAAATGAAACTAAAATGTTTACATCACTTTGCAAAAACCACATTACCCTTTTGTTATATTTAACCCCCCTTATTCCATAGCACCTAAATGGACACGTTTCATTTTCACTTAAAGGCAGGCTCACCTGGAAATAGCCCGATCATGAAAATGTGTGGTGTCTTGGGCTGAAGTGGATAAGTTGAATTCTTTTGAAAAAGACATTTTTTGAAAACTTTTAAATAGCTTTATTTGTATCGTCTCTGTCTTAGCTAATAGCTGAATTATAACACAATTAGTCAAATACTACATTTCATTGAATTAATGTATCTTCTCTGTGGGTCAGGAAAAAATTTCCATTGTGTCCTCTGCTCTGTTTTATCATTCAGCAATTGTTTAATTGCATTTCACCCTTAAATTAAGTAGTAGAAAATAATTAAATGGTGGAGACAGGATGCTGAATTAGATGAATCATTGTCTAATGCTATAAAGCATAAAAATTTGGAAGTACTATTGGTGTATTTAATACAGTTCTCGTGTTTGAAGCAGTGTGGTAACTTCTCATTAGTAACTTTGATTTTTAAAGATCAGTTGTTTTGGTCATCCTGACTCAGCAATTTTGAACTAAAGAAGGTGTTTGATGTACTGGCTTCTATTTAGCTACTTAAGTCAATGGTGCTTGAGCAGGATATTCTTTTGGATTGACTAAAGCTTTTGATGCAATGCTTCTAAGTAACATTCTAAAACATAATCCAGCAATGTGTACACCATGATTTATATTTCATACTGATGTTACATACAAGTAGGTTTAACATTTTCAAAGAGTGCTATGCATCTGGGAAACCTGTGCTCTGCATGGGTCACAACTACTTTCATATTATTTTTTCAGAAGAGATAGGAGGGGATAATTGTGGGAGTGCGCTGGGTGGTGTTAGAGAGAGAGGCCCTGAGGATCAGAGAGAGGGCCTCTGTCCTGGGCCCGGAGGTGACCCTGGGAGTGCATCCAGGTCACCGCAGACGGACTGAGAGAGGATTGTGTGTTTATGGACAGACTGGGCCTATGAGAAGGGTTCATTGTAGTTTGTGGCCTTATAGGGGATTGTTTGCCTGGGGGGGGGGTAGGTAAAATCTGTGCAGTACCCCAGGTGATTGGGGGACACTGTGGTGAACATCTTTCCTGTTTATATGATGTTATATCCTGTTGGGTGCTGGGATTTAGGGAATTCTGACTGCGCAATAAAGGTCTTTGCTGCTCTCCATCTGATGAGCGAAGTCCTTGCCCACGCATCATTACCGCAGATAATGACCTCTGCTTTGTTTTTCCTCTTGCCTTTATTCTGACTAGCTTTTTCCTATAATAGAAAGAGGGAGTTGAAAGAAGGGGGTTTGGCAATTTGTTACTCTTAGGGAATTTGGGAAGAATTGAGGGTAACAGTCTGTATTTTGGCTATTTAATTCAAGAGGGATTCTCATAAATTCTAGCTTCTGGCCATACAATAAATTTGTCTGGGCAACTAGCTGTAGTTTGTATTGCCAGTAGAATGAAGACATTATGCACTAGGCCTGTGCAAGTAGGTTTGTGTTAAAAAGAGGCTGAGTGTCTGTGTTACACTTTTGGTAAAACCGTAGTTATTGCACTTTTGCATTCTTAAGTATGAGGATAAATTTTAGAGATAATCTAGTACTCAATACATACCACATACTGTAGAAATGCAGGATGACATGTTGTGATCATTTGTGGTTTTAAGCTTTTCTTCTCATATTGGGCACGGTGCAGTTTTTTCACTCCCTGGTCTGTACGCAGGAATGACGTTCCCCAGGGTTCCCACCGCACAGGGAGTGTCCTGTCAATTCCAGAACTAAATTTTCTGACCAGTGCTAAAACATGTAATAGATGTGTATTCCCTTAAGAACCGCCCAGAGTGATCATGGATCTTATTATGATATTTGGATTTACTTTCAGTTCAAGGTCTTCTAAAATTATTCAAATGTATGAAACTTAAAGCTAAGGTTAGTTCTTCATCTGGGCTCAAACAGGGGTCCAGACTAATTTACTTAGTTTACCTAGTTTACTTTAAGAATGTTTTGTACAGTCATTTAAATGTGGGAAGATTTTTATAATGGTTTGAGGAAACAACATTTTTTCTGTGATTTTTATAACCCATCATATGTCAAACTAAAATGAAGACTCTATAGAGAACTTAAGGGATTTCAGTCTCTTTTTTCTGTCAGAAGCTACCATGAGGTTTTCATTATTGATGGAAAAGCAGGATCAATTCTCTGACAGCTTTTTTGGGTTAGTAGAAAGATCAGAAAGTGGGGAACAAGCCAGCTTGGATGGGGCTCTGGGCAACATGGTCTAGTGGAAGGTGTCCCTGCCCATAGCAGGGACTTGGAACTACATGATTGTTAAGATCCCTTCCAACCCTTAACATCCTATGATTCTGTAATTCTTTGATGACCTTTCCCACTCAGTGTCAAGGAAGTTCATTGCACAATATATAGAAGGAAAAATTAATTAACAGGAGCACTCATATTGAAATCCTACCCTTGACTTCACGCAACAGATGCCATAGTCTGCATTCTGCTGTAACCTTACTTGAAATGATTCCATTAAAAGGAGACTGTTTCAAGAATGCCAGATTGGTATTAGATCACTGACCATAGAGTTACGGAGTGTCAGCCCAGTAGCATAATTAATAATTCCTCCTTAACTAATTAGGGAAGAAAGTGGTGTATCAGCAGTGATAAGAGTATTTGTCCAGAATAGCAATTAATCAAAAGACTTTTAGTGTCATGCAGTTGTAACTATTATATTAGAGATGCCTATCATCAAGTAGCCAAATGTGTGTTTCAGTTTATTAAATGACTGAATTGGTAAATGATTTTTTTTAAATTATTAAATTTGAGTAGTTGATTATCTTGAAATTTGCCAAAGCTTTGGATGGGTATCACACATCTGTGCTGTATTTCCCATCAAGAAACCTGTAGTACTGTGCTACACAGGGAGATTTTTCTCTCTTTCTCCTTACTTGGCCAACTAGTGGAACAGTCAAATGTAGGATCAGCCCTGTGGTACAATTTAAACTGTGTTAATAGTGTGTATGACAGAAAAGGAAGGCTTTTGTTTCTGAACATGGAATTTTATGTATTTTCAGAAGAAAAACAGTAATAATAAATTAATGTAGAAAATTTATCAGCCTCGACATGCCATCCAAAGAATAATAATTATTTCCTTGAAAACTGAAAGTTCTTTTTACCATTTAACAGGATTTTAACAGTTGCCAGTAAAGTTTGCACAGCAAAGTGCATAAGGTGACTCAACCCGTGGCATGAGCAAGAAATGGTCTGAGAAGTGCCATTGCAACTTAATGACCATTCTGTTACTGTGTTCCCTAAGAACAGAATAATTTTATTTTCTTTTGTGCCACTTACATGAAAAATTTCTTGCCACAGTAGTTTAGGCAAAGAAAAAGAACCCAAACCCCAAAGTCCAGCCTTAATTTTTGCCAGTGATATGTGGCTAATTCTAATTTATGCAGAGTAGGATTTAGTGTGTAAAGATTCATGTGCAGAGGTTACACTTCTTTGGGAATTCGGTTTTTCTGATTGCTTGAATTCCTATGAATGAAAGATTTTAATTCAGTTAGAAATAAATTGGCTTTTTTGAAAGTAAACTTACGGTTTGCCAAATCCCCTGCAAACACCAGCAAACATATTCTTACTCTTTGTTTAAGCACAATTTTTAACCTTTTTAAATTGCTGAACTTGTGCTGAGAACTGTTGCCATGCTATAGCATTACTGAAGAACAGCGATTTTGGCATAAGAGTGGAAAATTTGAAAAGGTAATTCAAAAATTGTCAGAAGATTTTATCTTTTTTATATATTTTTAGATTTTTTAAAAACTATTCAAAATTTTATTTGATATGTATGTTATGTTCCATGAAGTAAATATATCTCTAAAATAAAGATTGTTTGAATGATGGAATTTTTTCCTTTATCTGCATTTGGGCCAAAGGTCTGTTTTCTGTAAAAGTCATGTCTGTTTTAACTTACCCAGTCATTTTTACTACTTCAGTATATTGATTACTAGTTAAGAATAGTTTGGTAAATTGTGTATAAATAGCCTGATGAATATTTGGAAAGTGGCATGAAGACTTTGTACTATCAGGGAAAAAGGCTTCAATCACGTGAGCCAAGTAAATGTTAGATACCATCATTGTTTAGGGACACCTGAGCGTAATTCTCCAGATGGTAATTTGGTTTCTTTACGTATCTTCAACTTTTTTTATTTCTCTTTCTGCGTTCAGGTGCTGGAGGCTCTGCAGGGTTTAGCCAAGCATGTGTGAGTTCAGGCGTGTGCACAAACACGGGCTCACACACTCACAGCTCCTATTCCTATCATCTGTTTGTTCCTGCCTTGGTACTTTGACTTTCCACACTTTGACTTCCACTGCTTCACCTTCGAGTGTGAACATCCTGGGGGGGCATTCTTTTATGTTTCATGTTACTCAGAATTTCCATCTGCTTTTACTTGACTTGTGGTTGTGAAGATCATGCTTGGCCCATGGGATCTTACACAGTGCCGAGAGGATGTGGAGTTTTGTCAGCCAGGGAAATATGTCTGGCTTTTTTTTTTTCATTTTCTCTCTTCAGCAGCTTTCATATGCTCCTCTTCTTGTGTGGTCCCACTAAACTGAGTGGCTTTCACAGAAATACTCTCCCTCTCTATCTTCTGTGTGCTGCTGTCTTTTAGGCAGACTGTATAAGAAATCTGAGATCCAAAAAATGTTAGTCCTGACTGAAAACAAGGTAGTGTTACATAGAAAGGTACTTTAATCGCTGCACATTCCAAATTTATAACAGCATTCCACATTCTGGTTATAGACAAGTCTTAGAGGATCTGCAGTTACCAATAAACATCCCAGTTATATCTTTGTTGAGTATTTTGTGCTTTCTTTTTGCAGGCACTGCTACAATCTACAGTTCAGCAGCAAGAAGCAGCTATTGAAAAGCAGTATATATTAGCCATTGAAAAGCATTCTCACAAATGTGAAGAGCTTCTTGATGCCCAGGTATGGACGTGCACGTGCAAGGATTTCCATGATTTTCTTTTACTTTCAACTCTTTCCTGTTTGAAAAAAATATTAACACATATGATCCCCAAAGAAAATGATCCACCTTTCCCCTTGTTTCCTCAGCCTACCACTAAACACAAGTATTTAAAAATGCTAAATAAATAAGGACTCTTCATTTGCTAGGATCAAAAATGTTCTGTAACACTGGAGCCTGCTTAGAACAGATTCAAGGAGAGTGTAGCATTGAGAAGAAGTCACAGAGCACTTTAATACTTATTTCTTAACAGCTGCCATTTTCTGTGGTCTTAGAGAAACCGTTCAATTATTATTAATTTATGTAGTTCAGTGCAGGATTTGATTGTGTGGAATTTGCGTGAATTTTTGGTCCAAATTTTGTGATGGTTCTTAGATGGTAGACAAAAACCTGTGTTGTCCACACCTATTTTTATTTCATAGAAATCTTACCTAAAAATAAAAAGCTATGAGGAATTATGTAATAGCCAGAAATATATATATATAGGTTAATGGCCTAAATTTGTTCATTTAGCATGACTTGAGTAAAAGCACGCTGCACAGCAAGTATTTGAGATCACAGCAATTACTGATGAGTCTCTGAACAGTGTCAGCCTGGTTTATCAGTAAGATCTTGGTTGGACTGAAGTACAGCTCTTGAATCAAAATAATAATGACCATGAGCATGTATGTTTAAAAACCAATAAGTTAATTTGCTAATAGCCCCCTGGAGTTGTTCACATTGCAACTGTGTTACCTTTTAAGTACAGTTAGCAATAATTCTGCAAAATACACAAAGGATAGTATTTTTTTTTAATTTTCGTGGAGTGTATTAGACCTGAATACATCAAAGGTCCCCTTGAAGTACTCCACCATGTCCGAATGTTTTATGACCATTTGGGTTTTCTGACCATATCAATTAACACCTAGTGTATATAAATGTGTATTAAATATATAAGCATCTGTATAAACAGTGTGAAGGAAAGATGTAATAATGTGGAGAAATTGATTGCACCATGAGTGAGGTTAGTGCACAGAATTTCAGTTGTTTAATGTTTGCTATAAAGCTCTGCCTTAAGAGCAAGAAAAAATGAATTTTAAAAAAATGTTTTGTGTTTTTGAAATGAACATATCATTTGCTAACTCGATATCACTTTCTGAATGTTAAAAAGGAGTGAATCTCATACAGAAGTGTCATACGAAGATTTTTTGAGAGTATACTTACAGACTGAGGAAAAATTTGAATCTCTGATCAGTTAGATTTGCATCAAACCCCCCAAAATGGGACAGAAATGTGGAAACATGTTCGAGAGGTTCAGATTTACCTGGGGAGAATCCAGCAATGTAAAGAACTGTTCTTGGTCAAAGGACAGGAGAGTGGTTATGACAAAACATAGTGCCCAGTTCACATCATGTCTGCATTTAACACCCCCTTTGCATCCCAGAAAAAGTATAAATGTGCACTAACATGCAATCAAGGTTTTTCACCTCTGATTGTAATATAAAACTGGGATTTTGAAGCCTAATCAAATAGACAAGTGTGGGTGCTTGTGGTTGAGCTGTCAGGTTTAATTAAATATGATTTATACTAGCAGATTTTGTTCACTCATAAAACTTTGTTGAAAGATCTGAGAAATAGGTAGTATGTTTATATTATTTTTGAACACATCTATTCTTAAATGTATGTTTTCGTGTCTGTTTTCACATTTCTGTTTCTTCAGATGGTTTTCTTACGTGCTAACACTTGAGATTGATGAAATTACTGCTAATATTTATACATGGACTTGATTACTGTTTTGTGTTATGGGATTGTACACGCATAGCCACCTTTACATGGAGATTTATGAGTGTTTGTATCACTGTAAAGGATTTTTTTGGTGCAGCAGTAATCACACAGTGCAAGTATACCCTCAACACAAAACTTGCTTCTTTTTTTTTGGTTCCCTTCTAATATTCTTGCCTTACAAGCAGTATTTTGCCTTCAAAGTTTTAAGCCTATGTAAAACTGTCAATCTGCAGAGTTTTTTGTCCTCACATTCAATTCCTTTTAAATTTTCTGCTGTTTTATTTCCAGTTGCACACAATCAAGATTATCTCATTATAACTCCTTTCTCATGCTTTCTGGTTACTCCCATTTCTCCCCTAAATTCCCATGCCCCTCCCTCCCAAAAGTGTCTTTGAGAAGGAGGAAAGGCTCTTTTTCTCTGTTTCTCTTTAACCTAGTGTTAAAGTTTATTGAAGTTTATGATTTTGAAGCTTAATTCTGTCAGGTGGAGATGCAGGTTAAAATCCTGTCTAGAGAGGTGCTGTCCTGCTGATAACATTCAGTGTACAAGGCTGTGTTTTCCAGGAGGGGGGAAGAAGTGAAAGACCTCATTGCATGGTTCTATCCCAATTACCTGCTGGAAAAATACCTGCAGTTGATATTTGATCATGATGTGTCAGACTTGTCAGCAAACTGGCTCGCCGTAGGTAGCATCCTGGATGGTGATCACTGGAGTGGTTTCTTCCCAGGGGACCAACCTCTAGGGCTGCTGGTTTTTCCAAGGAAATACACTCCCGTATCCAAAGCAGCGCGGACAGCAGGGGAGGGGGGATTCTGCTCCTCTGTCCCTCTACTCAGGGGAGCCCCCCCTGCAGAGCGGCCTCCAGCCCCGGGGGCCCAGCACGGGAAGGACAGGGAGCGGCTGCAGCCAGTCCAGAGCAGGGACACCGAGATGGGGAGAGGGACGGAGCAGCTCTGCTGTGAGGAAAGGCTGAGAGAATTGGGATTGTTCAGGAGAAGGGAAGAGAAGGCTTTGGGGTGACCCAGTTGTGGCCTTCCAGTGCCTGAAGGGAGCCCGCAGGAAAGATGGAGAGAGACTCTCGACAGGAGTGACTGGACAAGGGGGAATGGCTTCACACTGACAGAGAGCAGGTTTAGATGGGATATTAGGAAGAAATTGTTCCCTCTGAGGGTGGTGACGCCCTGGCACAGGTTGCCCAGAGAAGCTGTGGCTGCCCCATCCCTGGAAGTGTCCAAGGCCAGGTTGGATGGGGCTCTGAGCAACCTGGGATAGTGGAAGGTGTCCCTGCCCGTGGCAGGGGGTAGAACCAGATGATCTTTGAGGTCCCTTCCAACCCAGGCCATTCTGTGATTCCATGATGTCAACATTTCAAAAAGCAAACCAGGCATTCGTGTGGCACATTCAGGGGCACCAGTGTCATGGTGTCCTCCATCAATGAACAGGACAAAGAGAACTCTTTTTCTCTGTGCCAGAAATCAGTTATGTCATCTGCTGAATATTTAGGAAAGCTATGCTTGTCAGTTTTACTTTTCTAGAATTTGAGGATATCAGAAAATGCCAGTGGAAAATTCGTATCAGTTCTTTACAAGTTGGAAAATCACAAATTTCATCCTCATCTTTTTCTGAGACACAAACCTTTGATGTTGCCTTCTGAAAATGAACACCAACTGTGCTCTTGTGGTTTTACTCATGTGCTGTGTGAAAACACATGCTGAAAACCGTGATCAACAAACTTTTGAACAAACTTTTTTTAAGACCCAGAAATTTCTCTTACTATTCAATCAAAGCAGACGGTGTTAAAAATGTGTCTATGACAAGGTACAATTTTTAATTCTTTTTAAAACAGTCAGTGATCTGCCTATTAAGGTAAAATAAAATCTTAAATACCTACAGCAGATCACTCCTCATTTATGAGAAATCATTTTCCCTTTATTTATCCTGCACTTTTCTTTCCTTACCTTGATGTTCTCCTTCCTTACTGTTTCTAAGCAGTGTAAGCAGGCATTCTTGGATGGTGAGGGATTAAACTATATATGAAGTGAGGCTCAGAGCACACATTTACATGTTAAGTGATTACTTGGATCACTGTTTCCAGTTTTTCTCTGTCTTCCTGATGCTTCACTATCAATCAGAGATAGAACTGGACATTCTGTGCAGTGTTTTCATGCTTGAGTATAGTTAAGGGGGATACATTTTACTGTGGTCCTTCATTATGTTAGTCTCACATTTCATATTTTGATTCATATAGAGGAAGAAGGAGGAAAGACGATGACTAGAAGTATTTGACTCTGTAATTCGGTTGCAGACATATTCCTTTCCTGTGCTGGGCTTTGTTTCCTCTTCTTAGTTGACACTTAAGGGCATGTGGCCTACAGTTTTCCTTTCTATGGAATATAGAGCATGCATGTATTTTGTGTGTTGGTTTTTTTTTTTTCCCCATGGTTTAAGAAGTCAAAGGAGTGTAATTGCTGAGACAGAACCGTATTGGAGGTATCGTACAAAAAGGAAAGAACTCAAGGGCTCAGTTAAATGCTTCCCTTGCATATTTTCCCGTTGGTATTTTTCATTATGATTTCATGTGTGTGAAACACGTCTCACATTTGTAGGTGCAACGACATTTAATGTAAGTAGAGCTACCCCCATGTCTTTCATGCTTTTTCCACTCTATCATGATGTTGGCTGTCATTTGTATGATAAATAGTAGTTCAAAATCTGTTGCATGAAATCTTTTGTCTCTTTGAGACTCACTCAGAGAAGAACTGGTTTATCTTCAATGTGAAAACAAGTTGCTGACAAGTCAATCAGAATAAAAGTTCCCCTGGCTGGAACTCATCTTTTAAAGTTCATGATGCTTTCAGGAACAGTCTGTGGACAAGCAGAAAACTGGTGTGGCAATAGACATGAGCTGCTGGAATGTGATAGGTATCTTATCTTCTTTAGTATTTGGATGATTCATTTTGATGTGTTTTGCATAACCTTTTGTGAAAAGTGCCAGTATGTTGGAGTGCACTATATGCTGGAAGAGAGATAGGCCCTGAGGATCAGAGAGAGGGCTTCTGTCCTGGGCCTGGAGGTGACCCTGGGAGTGCATCCAGGTCACTGGGGATGGACTGAGAGAGGATTGTGTGTTTATGGACAGACTGGGCCTGTGAGAAGTGTTCATTGTAGTTTGTGGCCTTCTAGGGGATTGTTTGCCTATTACCATACTAGGTAAAATCTGTGTAATACCCCAGGTGATTGGGGGACACTGTGGTGAGCATCTTTCCTGTTTATATGATGTTATATCCTGTTGGGTGCTGGTATTTAAGGAATTCTGACTGCGCAATAAACGGCTTTGCCGCTCTCCATCTGATGAGCAAAGTCCTTGCCCATGCGTCATTACTGCACTGGTATGTCTCCCGACAACTCCCAGAATGTCAAAAGCAAGAAGTACTTTTCTTGTACAGCAAGTGATTTTTTGTATGCCAGGGAAAATGTTTATTTCATTCAGCAACTTAGTTTCATAGGAGATATAATTTTCTGTGATTTCAAATAGTTGCTTTTATATCTACTCAAAATGTGCCTCATGTTTCTCTAATAACGCTTATTTTATGACCTTTGATTATGTTTTCCTCTTCTTGTAAACAAAAGAGGCTCTGTGTTTTTCCCATCTGATGGTAGTAATTGTGAAATTTATTTAATGCCTGATCTTGAAGGGGCCATATTCAAACTAGATTCTGAGAGTCTTGTGAATATTTGCATTTTTAGGAGACATTGGCCAATTTTTGCAGTGAGAGTACTAATCCTGAAGACTTGCAGACTGAAAATACGAACTCTGCGGTGGGCATAACCTTTCTGGATCATTAATTCCAACTATGATAGGTTTGGAAATTATTTAGAGAACTTACAGGTCCCCATCTTCGGGCATGTCCTCTCAGTTCCCAGAAATCTTGTCTTTGCTGCTCTAGAAATATTTGTTTATTCCTTCCCTTCAAAAGCCAATACATCCAGTCAGTCATTCCTGTTACATTTTCATGTAATTCACCTTCACATAATTCATCTAGTTGTGTCTTTTCAGGTCTGCTGCTCTTCTGCCAAGAGTGAAGTTACACTTTCTTAGAACTTCCTTACTCTCTGGTAGTTCCTCATTATGTAAAGAGGCAAAAACCCAAGGATTGATTAAAATCCTGTTTCAAATTTGAGAAATGTATTCCTGAATTCCTGATACCTCTTTGATTTCTGTGTATATAGAGAATCAAAATGAAAAGAGCAAGAAGCAGCTTTCACTGTGCTGGGATGACTTTTTGTTTGTTTTAGTGTTTTTTCCTAAATTCTGAAAAAATTTTCAGGATTTATCCTGCTCGAGCAGAGAAGTGGGACCAGATGACCCACTGTGGGTCCCTTCCAAGCTGACCCATTCTGTGATTCTGTGGTTTCATGAAAAAATCTGATAACAGGCATAACTGTTTGGTGGGCTTTTCCAAAATATAAACCCTCACCAGAGTTTCTAACCTGATTTCAGTATGCCTGCTCTCACATGCTAGCTGGCAGTTGATTTTGTAGTCCCTTTGCACTGTTAATTCAGCCAGGATTCTTCTAGTGTCTCCACCAAAAACCTTTTTTGGAAATTACATTTGCTTCCTTGGATTTGTCAAGTGGCACTTGAAAGTAGCTCTTTAGAGTGCTTTTTTTTTCCTTTCTCTCTTTTGCTTATATAACTTGTTATCTTCAAACCTTCATGAATTCTTAGAAATTTATACCATCAACTCTTGTCAATACTCTGAACAGCTCAGTAATATAGAATGATTTTTCTCCTCAGTTGCTTTTCTGTCAGCCGTAGTTGAAAAAAAAATTGGGTTTATTCTGTTTTGCTGTCTTCCATTATTGAATATTTTGCTGTTTACATTGCTCATATTTTAGGAGTTCATTTCCTTTGTTTCTTCCTGATAAATGGAGCAATTTGTGGAGAACTCATATGGGCAGTGAAATGAATTAGATCACAAAATACAAGAAGAGATTGATACTTTTTTATTATTTTCATATTTTTATAAAGTTGCTTATCTCTTTATCCGCAGGAGCTCGAAGTGTGTCGGGTTTTTAACGGTCTCCATCACTGTGTACGCTTTCCAAGAAAAGTATTTTCATTATTGGATTACTTTATATAGCTTCTTACTTTATTTATAAAAACAATGAAGTACTTATGCAGCAAAATGTTTTAACCTTCATTTCAGCCTCTGATGTGCCTCAAGTGATACAGATTGTGCACTCACTGTATGCTGCTGACTGGAACCCCGAGTACAATCATATCCTTAGTTATTTTATTACCGCTATTACAATTTTTCTTTATGTTTACATTGTTTTAGCTTTTCTCATGTAATAATATTTTTCTGATTCCCGAGCTGTCTCTTAGAAGAGCTTTGCCGCTTTGTTAGACACTTGGACCTCAAACTGGCAGAAAGATACAGTTCAACCATGCAGTAATAAGTTATAATTTGAGGAAGTGGAAATATGTACCAGATGTTGGAATTCTTCAGACAGATTTTCCACCTTGCGCTGCCAAACACTGAGATGCCACAGATAGTGAGGACAGTGTAAGAAACTGGTTACAATTACCAGATCTTGTCATTTGACTTAGGCATAGCTTAGCAGTGGTGAAGAAAAGGTGCAGTATAAAAGAAAATGCTGTTAAATGTAGCCAGCCTTTTTTAGAGGAGCAGAAAACTGTTATTAGTATTTTAATAAGGTCGCCTTTTTCCTCAGGATAATATTTTGAATAGGATGTAGAAATGGGAATATTTTGATAACATTACAAAATCATGATGTATTTTTGTTACGTCACCTTCCTCTCACACAGATAATAATGTTTCCCATGACCTGTGTTATTTCTTCCTACTGTTAGATCCCTTCATGAGAGACAGAAATAAATGTAGAACTTTGTGAGTTAAGAAGGCTTCTTTTAAAATAGGTGAACAGATTTGAAGTGTTGAGTTCTTAAAAAGTCCCATCCAGCGGTTTATTTTCCATGCTGGTGAATGAAATGCTGAAACATTTACCAAATGTGCCTGAAGATAATTTTTCCCCAAGTCTTGAGGGAGGAGGATAGTTCTATGTCCATATATTATGAAGGTACAAAAAAGCCCCAGTACTGCAGATGACAGTGTCTGTGGTTTTTTCTGTGAAACAATTAGCTGCAATGCAATTTTCATTAGATTAAAAAATTCAGTAGATACTTGTTCCAAGGAAAACTGGCCATTTGCTGAGGGTGAATTAGACATATAAAAGTCTTAATATACTGGTTTGGATAATGATGGCATTCAAAGAAGCTCCCAAGTGTCGTTTCTTTAGTGTGTGACAGTTGTTTCCTCAGATGAAAGATCTGTGGAAGAGGGAAACACCAATATCTTGTTGCAGTGATACTCCAATTAATGCAAGGCCTTTTTTTCCTGTTTAGTGTTAGGATATTCATATTAACTTCCGTTGTTCTGTGATGTTCTTTGCTGTTTTATTTTTGAATTATTACCTAGCTGACTACTTTTACATAAGCTATGAATAGCAGCTAACAAAATGAATTTTTCCGTGCAAAATTTGGTGATCCATGTATGATGATTTACCCAATATTGAGAAGGAACCAATCTGCAGAAACATGAATTGGATGTCCATTACTATAGCAAAAGAATTGCATTTTTATCTGTGGATGAAATCCTGTACGCATTTCCTTTAAAATGAAGCAGTACAGGACTCAGAAAGAAACTATTTTTTTTAAAAGCATTTCAGTTCATGCAAGACACCCAATTTTTTTTTTTTTTTTACTTTAAATTTGGAGTTTAAGATTAATAGGAATATGCAAGGAATTATAACTGCACTAAGTTAGAATTAGTTATTAATAGCTTTAATGCAGCATTTTAGCTGTAAAGTAGCTCATCTCATGCATTATTTCATTCACCCCATAAGTTAGTGTAATATCTCCTATGTAATCCTTCAAATTATGCTTACCTGAAAGAAAAATTTCATAATTCCTCAGAAATAAATTTAATATATAAAAATAACAAAAAAGACTGACTAGTTGCTATTGTGATTAAATCTGTTTACAATGTCTTCTCTGACTCACATTCCAGGAAAAAAAGAAAGATTTTTTTGATTTCTTTTTTACAGGAATCAAGAAAAACCACAGGACCTCTGTATTTATATTTGAATCTACATCAAACGATTTTCATTTGGAACCATTGCCTAGAGAACTTCTTGCAAGGAGGAAAACATTATAACCTATTTTTGAATGCCTTTTGTTTTAAGCTAATTTTCACAAGACTCTTCTTGACCCTCTCATGCTACTTTCCAGAGGGTAGGGTAGAAATACTAGTGTTTCTCTCCACTGTGGAATACCACTTTTTTAAAAAGTTTGGGGGTTTTCTTCTGGGTTTTTTTTTTTTTGGAAATCTCTTTCCTGTGTCTCACTGGGCCATTATGTCATGAGACAACTTGCTCTTCAGAATCTTTGCAACTCAGAATTTTGTACTCTTAACCCTATGCTCCCTGTCAATGGAATAAAAGGAGGTAAAATATAGCTTCGTTGGAAAGAAGTCTGAGAGTGCTAGGCTATGGAAATCAGGTAAAGTGATGCATTAAAGAGCTGTAGTATTTGTTGTACCTAAGGTGAAGGTTTTTTAGATGTCTCTGAGTATCTCTACGTAGTGTTCAACTCTCTACTGTGGCTTATAGATAACATACACAGTGTGGATGTGCAGCCTAGGAAACATACACTGGGTGAGAACTTCCCTGGTGCTCCGAAGAGGAGCTTTCACTGAGATTTATTTTTGTCCTGCACTGATTCGTGCACCATATTTCCAGTTCTGTAGCCATAACCTTTTATCAGTTTCCATCTTTGCTCTTTATTCCAGAAACTCAGTAAGGTATATTTGTTGATTAAGAGTTGGATAATTGGATTCAAAGTTCCAACATATTTAGAGTGGTTTTTTACCTGTTTTCTGGTTCTTGGATTGTTGATTAATAAAGGAAACACTCACCTCAACTTCTGTTTAAAAACTTCATGGGCCCTTTCAGGGGTTAACTGCTTTTTTCCAAATTTAAGGTTTCCTATGTAAATCACCATCCAAACTTTCACAGGAAACCTGGAAGACACTTGGTTACTTTTCACAGGACCATTGGGTCTGATGAACTCATTATCCTACTTATAGGAGACAGATCACTCTGCCTTGAAAGCTTTTATTAGGTTTTCTTTTTGAAGCATGGGCAGTGTGCTCTTGACAGGTACAATTACCAGGAGAAAGTGGCCTCTCCATTGCTTAGGAATCACAATTCAAGGTATATGCAGCTCAGAGTGGTACCTGAAGTGTCAGGGCTCTTCCATTATTCCTTTAATACTATCTGACAGAGAGAGGAACATGTTGGTAACACTTACCTGTGGAAACTTCAAATGCGGAATGAGATTCCTTCAACTCACACCTTTTGTCTGGTTTATAATTCCTGGTGAGAAAGGGAGGGTTTGTGAGATAAGGCTGCTTAGATATGATCTTTAGTTCTGCAGTGGTCTGTTGTTCAGAGGCCTTTACTATAGCTGAACAAAACTCTACAAGCCAAGTAAATGAACCTAAAACTTCCTGTTGTTTCCTGTTAGCTTAAAATACAAGGAAACTTGAAAGCTCTCAAATGTCTAAGTGCTGAAGTGAAATTGTCACCTTCTGTTTGTTTTTAACCCTCAACTCCCTTTAATAAATTTGTCTGAAAGACCAACGGAGGAAGCACTGATGTTATATAAAGTTCACCATGTGTATTTAGTACCGGGCTCCAAAGTCATTCTGCATGTCTTGAAATTCCATGTACCAAACACTTCTCTATAATAATTTCTGCTTAAAAGGGTGTATGGATTATTTTAAAATCTGAAATACAAACCTAGCTGCCCAAACTAAAGAATAGTTCCAAAAGGGTTAGAATAACTTGCTATTCAGGGACATTTAAACTAAGAGCTTGGAACTCTGTTGATACAATCATTAACAATTTTCTTTGAATTAATGGTTTTGTTTGTTTGTTTGTTTGTTTTTTGCCAAAGTCTGTCTGAATGCTTTCATTATACAGAGATTGCTAAAATTTCTTTGATTGTTGACAGAAGCCTTTACTATCCATAACTTCCCTGATTTCCTGCTCAAGTGATATGCATAACCAAGATCCCTGAATATGCCTTTGAAAGATCTGTGCTTCTGTAATAACGAATTCAGATGCATTCTGGTGCATTCTTTTTTAGAAAATGGATTAATAATACCACTGAGATCACTCTACATCATTTTAATAAGCACAGCTTTCCAGGATATTCTGTGCCTCTGTATGAGGACTAAGACTACTGTGGGGCATAGTACTTTGGAAAAAAACAAGAAGTTCTTCATTAGTAATTAAATAGCATATTAATTACATGCAGAATGGAAGCTGCCATGTTGTATCCATGCTAATTATGCCATATGGGTTTTCTGGACTCAAGACCTGTTTGAGGGAGAAGCAGTTCACGTAATATTTTATCCTGTTTTCTCCATTTCCATTTACTTTTTTTTTCATATAATTTACGTAATAGCTTAAGGTATGTTTGTCTCTGAAAAACAAGACTGACCAAATATAGATTCTGAAGCCAAATAAACAGTTCTCCAAGGTATTTCTCTGAGATTAGTACAAGAGAATTTTCTTTACTGGGTTGTATGGACAGCTGTTGCAACATTTGTGATGAATAAATGAACTTTTGGAAGTTCAGATACGAAGGTAATCATCTATGGGAGGATTATTCCACATGAATAAGCATTTATATTACAATAGGAAAGGACATACCAAGCTATTCACAAGAGACTTACAGTATCAAAATTATAAATTCTGTATTTCCATGAGAAATATTTAATATAAAATAAGTTGCACTGAATGATGACAGAAGTTATTAGCTTTTATTTTGAAAGCATTCTAAATGTCCTTACAAATATTGACCTCTGGTATTTTGAAAAATATGAACTAACATGTTTTTATAAACAGATGCAATTCTTAAAGAAGTTCTTACTGAATTCCTGTGAATTCCATAAAACTCCAAATGCAATACCATATAGATCTTTTAGTCTACCAAGGAAATTGGGGAGCCTAGCTCAATCAAAGCAATCACACTGCAGTAACAGCAGCCTTCAGTTTTTTGGAATTGTTTCCTTACTAGGCAACTTTTTTGTGGTTAAAGTCATTTTTGTAGTTAAAGTTTTGGGTGTGATATCTGTATTTTTCAGGATTGTAGGTCCCTGACTGGTTTATGAGAAGTTAACTCTGCATGGAGGTTTAGATCATGTGAAGGGCTGTGGTCATCAAACTGTTTCATCATCAGGGGGGACTGACACTGGGTTTCTCCACTGGCCATGTGGACCTGTTTTATATTGTATTAATGCAAACATCTGCATTCCTGGACTTCCAGGAAGGGCTTGAATGCCTTGTTATACATACATGAAAAATAAAATTTTAAAACTCTTCTGAAGCTTAAAAGCTGAAAATTGTGGTCCCATCGAGAATGGTGTGAAATACATCTGGTATTTCACTGCCCATTGTGGAAGCTTGAAATGTGGATACAGGTAACCCAGAAATCTGATGGACAGTCTTCCTATGAAACCTGGAAATCTTATGGTTAGAGTCAAGCTGGACTTCACTGCCTGCCAGGCTTAAACTGGAAAGTCTCATCTCACTGAACAAACTGACTTCCATTTTATTGCAGGTGCTTTCAAGATAGAGGTGGTTTTCTCTAAGGAACTCTCCTCAGAAACTCCTGTGCTGATTCTTGACAAGCAAAATAAAGATTCAGTAATTTGCTTGACATGATTAGTAAGCTTTGATTTGTGGCATATGTCTGCAAAAATATTTGCATGTGTTTGTTTTATATTTTGTCATTGTGGAATAACATATTTGTAATCTGTGCAGTTAGTCAAGTGAGGAGTCATGGAGAGCATTTAACTAATAAAACCCATTTATTGTTTCACCTTTGAGTTACTGGGAAAATGTAATTTCTGTAAGTGCCCTGATAGTTAAAGCTAATGTCTGAAAACACAAGAAAAGTGAGTTACACATCATTAAGTATAAACATGATGTGAATTTTGCTACTCCTTCCACAGGTGTTTTCCATTAGAATATGTCTGCCACATTCAGACCTATTTTAAGTAAATTCACAAGGAAATGCCTCTTCATGTGTTTATCCTGGAAGGGCAGATAGGTGTTTTACTTTATAAAGCAGACTAAAAGTTTTCTATTCTTCAAATGAAAAAATATTTTTCAGAACATAGTATTGCAGTTTGGTAATGTATTTCTAGCTGCCATTAGAGACACTTGAAATTAAAACATAATAAAAGTCGTGAAACAGAAATGACCGTTTCTTAGAAATGCTGGTGAAAGGGGGATTTGCCTGCATAACTGTTTGTGTAAAAAATTTATGTTTGTTATATACACTTATATTAATATAAAACTCTGCCGTAACACTTTCCTCTTGGTGATCTTGTAAAATGTTATTGTGCCTTGATGCTGTACTTTCAGGTTATAATAGATCATCTCTTTAATAACATGTAAAAAAGTGTACTGACTTGCTAGCAATTATATCATGACAAATACATAGCAGCAATAATTTTTAGTTTGGGAAAACAGCTTAGCTCTTACAGACAAAACCCACTTCCTGCGAATTCTTTTCTTGATACAGAGAAAAAAAAAAAACAAATGGGTTGTGATTATGAACAGTGACAGGTTCTATGTCTGCATAGAGACTAGGTGGTCACTTCAGAGTTCATTTTCTCCCTGAAAAAATGTTTAGGATAACAAGAAATTGACAAGAAAGCAGCATTCTTCTTTGTTCACATTTCCTGACTCTCGAGGGTCATGGTATCACAAATGGTTGAAAGAAATACATTTGCCTTCTGCTTTCTGTACATATAACTGAGAGGTAGTACAAGCCTGATTTTAATTCTGCAACTGTTTAAATGAAATAAAGTGTGGTGTTGCTTAGACCATCTTTATCAATTGTGTAAGTGTCGCTTTTAAGTAGTGATTCATTTTTCAACTTTTTTCCCCAATACTTTTTAGACTGAAAGGAAATATTTATTATTCAGGAAGCTAAATATAATTATTGTAATTTTTTTCATGGCGTGAAATCACTTAAAGGAGTGCTGTGTATGTAATTTAACTGAACCTATGTTTTAAGTAATTTTGTGAGCAACTGACAAGTCCAAGTGTCTTGGATGAGTTCTTTTTGTCTGTTTTACTCGCTGGCTGTGGTTACAAAAATATGAATGTTTTCTCCCAATAGCATCAGCGACTTCTTGACATTTTGGAAGCAGAAAAGGAAGTGTTATCAGAAAAGATAGAAGAAGCTTTGATGCAGCAGTCTCAAAAGCACAAGGTACTGCTTTTGTTTACCAAAAAATAACAGATCAGATCAGCATCATGGAGATTATTGGGAATGATCCTGTCACAATTACTGACAGGAAGAGGAAGCTTTCTCAAGCACTTTGGCTGTTTGGAATGATTTTTAGCCACTCCTTTATTGTCTGTTGCAGTTGAATTTTTCATAACACTTGCAGGAAGTGCTGGACAAATGTTTGGAGGAAGAAAGACAGAGGAGCAAGGAGGCTCTGGCAGCTGCTGCAAAGGTACCTGTCGTTAATTAGTAGACATGCAATATGGATTCCACGTGTGTCATTAGAAATGCCAAGTTCAGGTACTCACTTTCGTTTCATAACTAAATGTACCAAGCTCTGTGTTCTCACCTGTGTTTAGAAAAAGCTGGTTCTACTGAAAATGAACATATCTGCTGTATCCCATGCCTGGATACAGAGATGTGACTTTCTTTTCTTGGACAATAGTCTCTGAATTGTTTATAACAAGAAGTCACAATATTGCAGTTCAGTTGTTACTGTTCCCTAAATACCTGCTTTTGTGGTCTTTCAACATCAGTGCATCTTGATTTGAAGAGCTGGGTAGCAGGGTCAGCTGAAGATATTAATAAGACAACTAGCATCATATCTTATTTAACTTTCATTGAATATGGTCGTTTTCAATGAGAAGAGAAATATTTTTTAAATCATACACAAACAGGGACATTTTAACAGGTTTTGAATTATTTTATATAAGCTGATGTTTGACTAAAAGTGACTATTCAGTTTTTAAATATGACTTCTCCTGTCTATTTCATTATGAAGTGCATTGGTTTTAAATTTTAAACTACAATTAATTTCTAATATTGGTGACAAATCCAGTACGAAAGTTCAATTGCATGTAATGATCTGGGGCAGCTAGTGATGTGTATTACCTAGCACAGTTCAGCAGGCTATATTATAATTTTCTGTACATCTTTTTTGTGTAGTATGTGAACACTGGCTGAGCACCTCACTGAATAACAAGTCAGTAGTACAACAAACAGTTCTTACATGGTTGATATCTACAGGAAAATGTGTGTATAATAAAACATCCTATTTTATTATAAATTATTATATTTTTTTAACTATCTAAGTAGAAAATCAAGTCCCAGTGAATTGCAAGAAACAGCTTTAGTTGGAAGTGTAGGTATCTGACGAATACAGTACTTTTTGCTTTTTATGACTTGATTTGACCAGTTCTTTATCACCTCCAAAGGGCATAGGAATGACCTGTAAGCTTATTAAAACTGAGGGGTTTGTGAATAAGGTTTGTCAGGCCATGTTTGCTTGTTTTGAACTTCAGTTTGCCATGACTTAATTATAGATATTATGCAGTGGTTGTCTTGCTGATAAATATATTTGTGTGGCTACGCATGTGCGGAATGGTTGGCTTCAAATTCTCTGTGATTTCGGATAATGGTTTAATATAATGATTGGGGGAAAAAATGAAACAGTACTTCTTGTAGCATGGCTAAGGAGCTTTGGGAGGGAAGACACATTTGTTTTAACTATATATTGGCTAATTTTCTGCAGAAAATGCTCAGACTGTTTTTGCACTTCAGGTATTTATAGATAAGAGCAGGAATATCTCTTACATGGGAATATCAAAGGAGGCCCAAGATGTGCCTACTCTTGCATAGGTTTTGCTGCATTTTTTTGGTGTTAAGCAAACTAGTTACGAATTCCTGTGTTTTCAGTATGGTGGGAATTTAAGATCCTTACCTGTAACTTCCTTTTTCCTTTCTGTAACTACACAACTAATTGCCCAGAGGTAATATCTGCTTGGTAGCACCTTAAGATAAATTGAACCTCATAGTTCAGAAGTGAAAATATTCACACCCCATATCTTGTCAGCTCATAGACCTCATTAGAAGGTGATATATATGTTAGTCATTCAAGTTGGGTGTGCTGCTCATCTGATTGTGCCTGATCTGTTTCAAAGGCTGAGAAAGAAGCAGTGCAGGAAGCTGTTCTGAAAGCAGTGGAGGAGGAGAGGAGAAATATGGAGAAGATTCATGCAGAAGAGAGAAAACTGTGGGAAGCAGAATGTGATAGTCATAAAGAGAAGATTGCTCAGGCTGTTTCAGAAGCCATGCAAGAGCAAAGAAAGCAGAATCAGGTTAGTGTGTTTTACCCTCCCATGCACCTGCTTTGTATATTTTTGGTTTTTCTTTTGACTGTCTTCAGTTGTTGTGGTAGATTTTCCTGTGACATCTGTCACTCAGTTGATATTTGCAATGCACAGCAAGCTGTTTATCTTCACCTAGACTGTGTGTATGGAGAGAGGCTGGCACATACAGAACAAAACTCCTGTGACCTTCACAGGTACATACATAGAAATTATATAAATCATGCCTGGTTTTGTCCTCTGACTTCAAAAGGAGCCCAGGACGAGCAGCTCAGAGAGTGGCATTTATGCTGTAAACAGTTTAGGTTACTTCCATACCTGTGGAAGACTAAAGATGTTACATTTGTTCCTTATAGAATAGGTACAAAATAAAGAGCAGGTTATAAAAACTGGAAACTTCAATCAGTAATGAACTAGAAATGTTTCTAGAGTTAATCATTATAGAGAGGTGCTTCTATAACAGTAATTGTATTTCACTTAACACAAATGGAGAGGGACATGCCCAACAGTACTTTTAGCAATTCTAGGAACTACAAATTGAATATGTTATAACACAGTTAAATTACTCTTCCAAAAGTTGAATTTTGTCATCTGTGATGCTGGAAATATTTGGAGGAACAGCCTGTGAATGCACTGATTTCTTGGTGACATATTCGAATGTTATTGTCTTCAGAATTTTAAGGAGTATATATTTCATTGATGTGTTGTAATTTGATATTGCTGTATTTTTTTATGTGCTGCATAAGAAAAAAAGAAAAAAAAAACTTGAGAATTAAAAGTAAAATAGAAGTAAAATAGAAGTACTCTTTGGAAACAGACACCATTTCCCTTTCCAGTGTTAAACAAAATTAATAACCTCATACCTAATCAGCTACAAAGAAGTGTTTTGATGCCATGCCATTATCATACTCTCTATTGCTTACATTCCTAATGTAAATAGAATTATTTAATTTTTTATATCTTCTTTACTTCTTTTAAATGTAATGGTATCAAATGGTGAAACGTCAGTTTTCAAGACTTTCGGTGAGCCTTCCGGAACTCAAACTCTTCGTCAGAACAGAAAGATAAACAGCTGAGTTCAAGGCTAAATTCAAGCTGAGAGCAACTGCTCAGGCTTTAGTTAGATACCAATCATTCAGACTGTCCAGAATGAGAACTGGCACCAGTGGTGTAGAGAATCACTCCATTGCAGGGAGAGCGATGAAGTATTTGTTTACTGCTGTAAAGACAGCAATTTTATAGCTTGTGGAACACGAAGAGATTAATAGGAGGAGGACTACGGTAATGAAGTTTGAGAAGGGTTTTGATGAATCCTGAAGATTTTTGGTGAAGGAGTCCCATGGCTGGGTGCTGGAGTTCAGCCAGGGTTCTGTATCTATGGATTTGGGGAGCACTGGGTGTCCCAGGGGTGGGAGAGACGTCGACTAATCTGGGGTAGTGACTTGGAGCGGGTTTGCCTTCCCTGTGCAGGGTACTGCAGACTCTCTAGTGGTTGATGTTGCCTTTGAAGTTGTCACAAGACAGGATGACATTAGAAGTAGTTTAATATTGATGGCTATATTCTTTGATAAATGAAGCATGTCAGTGCTTCCCTGAGGAATTCAGGCCTCTCCAAGGGACAGGTTTTTCCACTCAAGCTGCTTTTTGATCAAGTAGTTCCTAGTGATGTCCTTGTTGTGATGGTGAGCAGCACTGAGGTGTTGGAGACTCTTGTGATTAATTCTGCTGGAAATATCTTGCACTTTATGTAGTCCTTTAGTAGTGTCATTAGTTAATTCCATTTCTTTTAATGCCAAACAACTCTGACAACTTTTGTTGTAACAGGAATAGTTTCTCTTGTTCAGTTATAACATGATTATTTCTCCTTCGTGTCAGGTTCATTTTTCAAATACCTAATCTATTTTTAATTAAGGAAAAACACAGATTTTTCTTTAGATTTCCAAAATTCTATCACATATATGTATGGTATATATGAAGTTACACTGTTTAATCTCTAATTCATGAGTACAAATTCCCTGGGGAGGATGGACTTTCATAGAGAAATTGGTTTCTTGGAGAAATTTTCCATTTTTGCTGTGCCAAGAACTTGCATATCTCCTTTAGGCCATTGCAATTATAACCCTACACCAACTACTAAAATTTTCTGTCAGCAAAAGAAGTCCCGCAGAGCTGATGTGCCAAATGATAACTTCTAAGTGGTGTCAGATACAATGTTGGTTTAACAATGAAAAACACTTGGGTCTACAGGGACTTTGTGTGTGGGCATTAATTTTTTCTGTGTAGAGCCTTCCACACAGAGCTGTTTCTTATTTATGCTTTGTTTTCTGTAAAATTTGTCTTACAAGAGCTATAACTGCACTCTTGACTGTCTTGCAGTAATTGTTTAAGAACATATCAAGTCAGCTCTGCAATGGCCAAAAGTCAAAAACGGAGTCTAACATTTTAGACAATTAAATGTAAAAAAATCAAAGAATAGAATTTTATTTTGCTGTAAATTATTTTGAAGAGATTTGCTTTACTGATTTGAACTAAAAGAAAGAAATTAAGCATATTATTAAAGAGAAGGAGTTTTCCTTCACTAATGCTTCACTAAGTCTGCAAAATGGGAAGATCACAAAGGGTCAGTGTAGTCTTCTGCAAATAGGTGAGGCAGAATAGCTTACAGTCAAAGTGCCAACAGTTAACTCTGGGAGTAATTAATGGAAAAAATCAAAACCATTGAAAATTTTATTATTTTCTTTGAGATGCAAACCCACAGAGAAAAAGGCATTTTCATGTGCATGGGGCAAGAGTTGATAAAAGACATATTTTAAAAACTGTAGTGCGATTGTGCATCTGTAAAATATTTAAATTATGAAAATGAGGGAAAATAAATTTCCGTGTCATAGTGGAATGAATTTGTTGGCTTCTCCTTTACCTTCCAGACCAGAGAAACATGATTAGGAATTCTGATTCGTTGGTTTAAAAGAGTAATTTGCCATCCATTAGTTTTCTTTATTAAAATAAAACGTTGGTTTTTTTCACCGGTTTTTAAACACATGCACTAGAAGTTATATGGCTATATATGACAAAGCAAATGGAAAAAACCATTAAAGTATGGTCATTAACATTTCATTGGTCAGGCAATTTTAGCAGAATAACAACAAAGGTCTGAGGATCACACTTGTGCTGAATCAGGTGGTGAAATTTCCCTTCATCACCTAAATAATTTGTTTAAGAGAAGAAGAGATGAGTGTTTCATTTGCAGGGATGATACAGGTATTGTTTTAGACTTTTTTGGTGGTGTTGTAGCAGAGTGGCCAGGAAGGAGACCCATAGGGGATGCAGATCTGGAAGATTTATGCAGATGCCTTCTACTTGTTCAATATTCATGCTTGACAAAACTTTGTCCTAAAAAAAAAAGTTTGTCCTCAGTCAAATAGTTGTCAAGTCTGCAGATAAGGAAATGCTACTTCCACTTAAGATTTATGGTACTAATTTAACATTGCCAGAGAAAAATCTGGAGACATAGAGACAGTTTAATAAATAAATCGTGATTAATATCAAATATTTTGTTACCAAATATGACACAGCAGAGTAAAGATAAACTTACAGTGAAAGTAGGAACTAAGACATACGGAGTTAATATTTCAACTTGATGGAGCAACCTTGATGTACCCCCTGCTTTTTTTTTTTCCTTTAAGAAATTAAAGGATTACAGTAACATGAATATTGCATTTTTTTTTTTGAATGAAAACTTTTCATGAAAGCTTTGACTGTTCCAGTGACTTGGGGTCTTACTTGGAGACATGGTATTTGTACTTAAAGTAAATGTATTATTTTTTGAAGCCTTATTACTCTGAAGGGTGAATGAGATATTTTACATCACCAGGGAAATGGTAAAAATTTTTTAGAGCACTCTCTTGAGTCTGTGAGGTATTAGAAGTCCAGACGACTTTCATTTTGGTTGAGACTGGCAGCATCTTTGGATTTTATAACTGTGTTATTCAGGTGCTTCATGCTTTTATTAGAGTTTTTTTGTTGCTTTTTTGTTGTTGTTGTTGTTGTTGGTTGGTTGGTTGGTTGGTCTTTTTTTTTTTTTTTTTTTGTTTGTTTGGTGTTTTTTTTTTTTTTTTTTGTTTGTTTGGTGTTTTTTTTTTTTTTTTTTGTTTGTTTGGTGTTTTTTTTTTTTTTTTTTGTTTGTTTGGTGTTTTTTTTTTTTTTTTTTGTTTTTTTTTGTTGTTGTTGTTTGTTTTGTTGTTTTTTTTTTTTTTTTAATTTAGAAAAGCATTCTCAGTTTGGGGGAAGAGCAGTCTTGCCTTTTAAATCAGGAAGAGCAAGCTCTCCTTGAAAAAAATGAGTAGTCTTTTGATTAAAGATAATGCTTATTTGCACAGGACCCTCGTGATCCTTTTCCAACACATTGAAAAGTCATCACAGATTAGGAACTCATCTGTTCAGCAGACTAGATGTAACCCGGCATGTCTCCAGTATTTTCTTTTCCGTTTTTCATACATTATCTGGCATTTTTTACAGTGGCATCTCCCCTGCAAGGAGAGTTTAATGTCTGGTAGTTGGTCAGTGTTGAGAGGAATACCTGGTGAAATTCCTCCAGTAGAATTTTTTTTTTCTAGAACACTTATTTGAATAAAAAGGGGATATCCTCTAGATAAGGAGAAAGTATAATAGGTACTTTGACTGAGGCAGAAGCTTTTTACCCCAGAATTTAAAACTGCAGTGTATCTCCTGGGGTACAACTCTAAACTGAAAAAACAATGGACAATTCTTTCTATCGTCATCTTCTTTATGTTTATTTTTACTCATTGAAAAAACTGAAATCCACAAATTCTTTGGGTGTATAGGATGATGATATTCATACAATTTTGAATAAAGGCTGCTGTTAAATTCATAATTAGTGGGCAATGCAGATTAGCTCCTGTAGGTATAATGCAGAGCTCTCTGCGTGGCAGTTGTTACCATTTTACAGAGCCATATATTCAGCTACATAAAAGAGCTGAAATCCATGGTGGTGTGGGAGAGAATCAGCAAAAGAAACTGAAGAGAATTTATGCGCCACTATTTTTGTTTTCAAATAAATTCATTTAAAGTAAAACGAAAGCTGGCAGCTGCAGGGTGAGCCCTGGAAATTTAAGTCCATCTCATAGCTTGAAATAAATAATTCTGCTAAGGCATTTGAAGCAAAGAATCACCTTTGTCATTTCCTGAAGGCTTAAATTTAAAATACCGTATATAATCTAGTGTAGTTTACCCTAATTCTCCAGGGAAAAAGAGACTGAGTTCTTCACTGCCATAATCCACACAGCAGATCCATTAGAGACTCAAGTGTTCTGAAGGCTGTGAATATTTAGGAAAGAGAAAAAAAAAAGAACCTTCAATTTATTAAAAGAACTGACATAAACTCTGCTTCCTCTTGGACGTGAGCAAAAGCACAAAGGCAAAATTATCTTACCAATGGGAAAGTATTTCAGGAAAACTGAGGCTGTGGTGTCTCATTCAGCCAAGCCACAACTGAGATATCCTGAGATATACAAAGAAAAAATATTTTTGCAAGAAAAGTTAACTAAAAGGCTTATGAAAAAAAAAAAAAAAAAGTGAATTTTCCAGTGGTCTTTGCTGAGTAAATCTTTAAGAATTAAAGATGATTGAGTATGTTCACACTTCTGAAAGTTCACGTGGTGGTGTTCTTTGCAGAACAATAAATTTGTAATTTATGGTCTTAGAAAGCATTAATACAGTTTTACTGGCAAACATCTACACGGTTGAAAAAGAATTTATTCTTTAAACTGTGTTTAATGACTTTCCATGGATTTATGAATACCAGCATATGCCATTGCTTAGAAGGTAAAAGAAAAATGTCAAGTGAATGGCTCCTTATCTGCTACATTATCAAAACTTTTTCGGTTTTCATGCTCATCTTCTTCCTTGAGGGCATGCTTCTGTTGGTAGTTTGGCAAGCCTGAATGAATTTGATATTGAAATTCTCACGGATTTCCACACCCAGCCATGTGTAAGGGAATAAAAGATATGTAAATGAAAACATGAAGCCATTGCCTTTACACCTAAGGAAATGTCTTTTGTTTCTTTTCTACAAGTGCTAAACTTAGCTGTTAAATTTTTGTTGAAAATTACTGTTTGTCTAAATATTTTTCCCCACTACCCTGCATTTGAGAAGGTTGTAAGGACTAAGAAGGAAAAAAGGTTTTCTAAAAAGTTATTTCCCACTCTAGCTTTCAGTCAGATTTATTAGCTATTAAATGGCCCTTTCTTAGCCCTATAATTTGTAAAAAACCACTTCACTTTTTCTCATGCATCAAATGAGTAGGTATGGAAGGAATTTTTTTGGTGGATAGTATAAGGGGAAAAAAGGAAATATATGGGGATTATACATTTGTCTTTTCATTGTCCAGTAAATTTGTTCTGTGCAATATTGCCTCTTGTTTGGAAGCCTAACTCACTTTTTCCTCCATGGCCCCTTCAAGAGCTATTTCTGTATACACTGAAAACCCTGATAAATCTCTGCGATGTCACTTTATGAGTGCATCACTATCACTCGAAGGTTTCTTAGACTTTCTTTTTTTCCCTTCCCACTTCCTAAACACTTTCTGCACCTTCAAGACCAACTCTGTTGCTTCCTACTCTGGACTGTATCATGGTTTTGTTTCAGATCTAATTGTAAATATAATTTTTGTTTACAGGATGCATTTGGCATCTTATCTGTAGGAGAAAAGATATCATATCTAGCAACATAGGGACAATCTTCATGCAAGATCCCACTTTTCCTTTATTTTTATTAATGTTTTTTTTCCTCTCCTTTGAAAATACTGCCGTAATTACTGTTGTAACTTTCCAGCCCTTTACTCCATCACTCTTTCTCTGTTATATAGGCTATAAACTGCTTTTTGCCTCTGTTTCAGGGTTTGCTGTTGTCTCTTTTTCGTCATTAGTCACTCTATTTATAGTATTTTTTACCAGAAGATCAACTTTTACCTATATTGGCATTGCTTGCCCTTCTTCTGTGATGTTTGTTTTACTTGGGAGGATTTTAACATGACGCAATATTAATTTAATTTCCTTAAAATTTCATTTCTTTATCCTCAAAGCTCTTTGTGTCTATGACATACAGAGCTTTGAGGGCATTGCCAGTTAAGGGAATACAAACTATTATGTTTATCAGTCTCTCTTTGTCCATTTGTTATTTTACTCTTTTTTCACAAGGGTTGCAGAGTGCTATGGAGGAGTCCGAGTGTGAAATATTCCATTTATTTCTGAAATACTCAGCAAAATGCCATATTTGTTAATGTAATTTCAGAAATAACTTTTTTACACTCTGTAGGATTTTGATTGGGTGGAAGAAAAAATGGTTTTTCAGCAACAGGCTTGGACTGTTGTAACATTGCTCTTTATCTTCAATATCTTACGGATTCATACAAGAAGTTGTTGGGTTTTTTTCCTCTATATCCCAATTCCTACCTAAATAGTCTATTGATCATATGGAATCACACAATGTGCTGAAGAACTTGTTCTTCAAAGGACCTCTTCTCTTTCTGTTGCCTTTATTGTTCAACTTGCAGTGGGACTGTGTGCTTACATTTCTCTCAAGAAGCTCGCAAACCATTATTGTCAGTTTTACTCTCTTCTTGTTTTTCCACTGTCTTGCAGAAACATTACTGTGGCCAGTGTTTATGGAGACACATTAAAAGAAAAGGTTGTGTAACCTTGAATGTGTGAGGAAGGACACAGCTCAGTAGCACCGAGTGGAAAGAGATCCCTGCCACTAGATGAGTTTATTTTTAATATGCTTTCAGAGTCTGGAAAAGGAATAGTTCCCTGCATACAGACTTTCACCATGTCTGACTTCAGAAGGAGATTGTAGTAGTTTATAACCACAGATATTATAATTTGAGGGTTACTATTTTCTGAAAAACCACTAACATTGCAGTCTGTGGTTGCATTTCCTAGATAAAGTTTAGTACTGCCACCTGATCCTTGTGTGGAAACAAAAGAATTTTCCTATAAAATTGCAAAGCAACATATGGCTTGCTTTATTTTTTAAATACTGTCTGGAGTTCTCTGGTGTATCAAATACACTGCTTTTTCTTTCTGTCTTCCTACAGATTTATGTGTTGTGATTGTGTGGTTGTCAGTTCTAATACATGGTTGACTGTGATTTGTCAATTGATTATTTGAATAACTGTATTTTATTTTTGATTTGGTATTCTTATCTTCTGACTGGTGTCATGTCAAGCACATGTATGGAGAGTCATATAAAGAAGCCAACTTTGTGATTATAATTTGGTACTCCAGCTACTGATCAAATATGTAAAAAAAATTAAAGGTGCCATTTTGTGGAGTGTCCTTCCTCAGCTTCTTACGGGAAATTGGGTTTTCCCATTGTCTTGACTCTTAAAATAGCACTAAGGGGCTCAAATAATGCTCTCCCTTTGTAGTTAAAGATGCAATAAGGGCCAGTTTTTGCCTTTGAAACCAAAATCTAAGTTAGGATAAAATCCAAAGGTAGATATAGCTTAAGAGGAAAGAGCAAGGAGATGAAGGAAAAGTAAACACATGCCGAGAAAATGTACCTGCAGCTAAGGCTTTGTTCAACAGTAATAGGTAATATCTGAATTTAAATACCTTTATATGAGTTGATAATTTACTCTAATGACAGAAATAGAGCAAAGACAGACTGTGACCGAGTACTTAGAGGAGAGCATTTAGTGGAAGGTCGTATAAAAGAAGTGAGGATTCTTGTCACAGAAGGAAAAACTAATATCATTGATTAAGATCAAAAGTACATGACTGAGTTGACTAAGGAAATACTGTGTTTCCTCTTTGAAGACTTCTGAGTCAAAGGGACAAAAGAGTTTTCTTTCCGTTCACTGATGTCTCAGCAAAGCTGTCCTTCGATAGTCTCGAGTGTCATTGTTTCACAGGACCCTATGTTGGTCCATTTTGAACTGCAGGTACGGGACAATACAAACCAAATCGGCCGGTTCAGGAGCATTGTCAGGGCTTGTAGGGCCTGGTTTTTGACACATATCCCGGGAAGAAAGCTGTGTGTTTTATGGAACTGTTTCATTTCTCCTGAATCTAGTGAGCAGGATAACATTTAAACTCAGATGAGAAACAGGCTTTCAGATCTCAGAGAAATGGATCCATATGATTCATCCTAGGGTATGGTCGGTGAATAATCACAAAAAACCCCCAACGAATCAAAAGTGTTGTGGACAATCCCCAGTAGTCTGGTAAATCCCAGTGTTGGGATGAAGCCCACTAAAGTAGGAGTCTTTTTCTGCAGTCGCATGAGATTGTCCAGTCTGATGGCTACAGGATCTGTCTGGTGACAGCAACTGTTGAGATGATTTTCAGATGGTAACTGGAGGTGATCCGTGTCTGAAACAGAGAAATGTTTTTTATAATGGGAAGATGTATCAGCACTTAATTTGGTTAACTGGAGCGTGGTAGATGAATCACAGAATCACTTACGTTGGAAAAGACCCTTGAGTCCCTCTGTTAACCTCACACTGCCAAGGCCACCACTAACCCATGTCCCCAAGTGCCACACCTACACGTCTTTTAAATACCTCCAGGGATGGTGATTTAACCACATCCCTGGGGACTTGTGCCAATACCAGTGAAAATGAAAAAGAATTCTTTCCAATTTTATTTTTTTCTGTTTTAATCTCTGTGTAATAAACTAATGTTCCATAAAGATATTGCTAGTGGTTTCTGTTTTCTTGCATTTTATTAACAGACTTGTAGAATTTAATTGTGTTTTTTCTTTGGACTTTATAGTCCAGATATTTATTCGGACTGTGTAGTGTTTCAAGTATCGTATCAAGGATACTTAACATACTTTAACTGATTATAAGTATTTTATGAGTGTAAAATTTTCTACATATTAAGATATAGCAACTTATCAGTTCTGTAATTTGCTTTGAAGAATTTAATGGGACAGATTATGGGATTTTTTCCATTCAAACACTGGACAGTATTTTGGGACCTTGTGAAAAATTAAACTGGCATGAGAATATAATTACAAGAACAGCATGTTTCTGTAATATGTAATTTTCTGCTACTTTTTCTGTTAGTCTTGCCAGAGTTCTGTAGTGAAAGAGACCTTTTTCTCAGGATTTTTCTTTGGTAAACTGAATTAAAATAGAAAAAAATCATAATCACTTTTCACAACTATGATTTTCATATGTACTGCTTTCCAGAACAGTGGGGACTACATAGTCACACGTTTTAAATTTGGGATTTTAGACTTTTTCTGCTATAAAAATAGCAAAAGTGTAGTTTTGCAGAAGCTATTCAGTTTTGGCTGAAATAGAGCAAACAACTAAAGGTAAGAAATAGAGCTTTCTTTTTCAGTTGAATAACTTCCACTGAAGGGAATTTTTTTAAAAAAACCAGGAGTTTGATCCAATTCAGTGGATTCTTCATTTTGTACACTAATAGCATATTATAAAATGCCACTCTTAAATATACAGATGAATTACACAACTTCATAAATATCTTCTACTTCCAAAACCTTAGAATTCCACCTGTCCTCCGGCCAACCTTCCCCACTCCCACAAATCCAAGTTGTAAATACGTATCATAAAATGTCTGTATTGCTTTGCAGTCAAGCAAACCTGTAAACAAATCTGTGGGTAACACAGTGTTATGTCTAACCAGTGAGCAGTAATAAGGAATCCATTTATATTTACCTTTGATTTTCTAAAAGTCTTGATTTTAAAAAAAAACCCATAAATCATGTATGTGAATAAATACACTAGAAGTCATGTTGTGTTCCTTTTTGAACCACTGGGGTTTTTTCCATTATTTCCTGCTTAATTCTTCAGGTGCACCACTAGTGTTCCTGTTTCTTCCAATTTGGAATGTCTAGAACAAAGTTACAGGAATTGCCAATTTCTGCCTGATTTCCGCGACGCTCTCCATCTTCCTCTTGATCTATCTGACAAATCATTTAATATCATGTGCTTACTCTTACTGGATGTTTTTTTTTCCTTTCTGAAAATGTTACATTTTCAGGATTTATCGGAATCTGAGGCTTGTCATTTTGTTCTCCTGAACCTTGGAAATGGAACACTTGGATTAAGAATGCCATTACTTATTCCACGAGTGGCTTTGGGAAGCTGGGACTTCAGTTTTGGGACAGTGACTTTAGGCCAGCAGTTTGTTTCCTTAGCCAAATATTGCAGGTGATAGAGATGTTTTAAGAAGTGGTTCCTGGCCTTCTCTACTGTAATGCATTTGATGTAGGGTAATGCTAATTTGGAAGGGTGGATGGGTGAGTATTTTTTGCTGCTTTTTACTGCTGTGTACAGAATGTCCCTGACAATTCCCAAACTCTGGAAGCAAATTACAAATTTTGATAATTTTTTATATAAGTTTGCAAAAAGCTTCGATAATTTGTATCACAGTATAGAAGCAGACTTCGGTGGTGTGGGAGTGGATCAAAACTGCATCAGGGGAGGTTTGGACTGGACATTGTGAAGCTCTTCTTTAAAAGAGGGTGGTCAGACACTGGGGGAGGCTTCCAGAAAGGTGGTCGATGCCCTGAGACTGTCGGTGTTTCAGAGGCTTTTGGAGAATCCCTTAAAAATGTGCTTTAACTCTTGGGCAGCCCTGAAGGGCTCAGGCAGCTGGAGCAGATGATCTTGTAGGTCTCTTCCAGCTGAAGTGGTCTGGCGTGGTAACAGCAACGGGTACATCCCTGTCATCCCTGCTCCTGGTGGAAAGTAAAACCTGCATTGCTTTATTTTTTTCTGCTCTCAGGGTGCATTGTATTTCTATTAACACAGCTTTAAAGTGATTATTTCTCTCTGTTTTTCTCTCTTATTTTGCCATTTAGTGCTGAATTTATAGCTTTTTGATAAAGATACTGCATATATTTAGGATAACTATTATTGCGAAAAGAGCGTAGGGGCGATAAAAATTTAGCAGGAGGAAAGGGGATGACCTTTAGCACAGTTGTGAATTTTTTTTCATATACACTTACATGCTTTTCTTTTGGAAAGGAAATTGTCAAGGAAGCATTAATGGAGGAACAGAAACGAAGTGAAAAGGCAGTCGAAGAAGCAGTAAAAAGGACAAGAGAAGAACTGATGGAATATATTAAAGAGCAGAAGAGGGTGAGTTACCACTGGATAATGGGTTTCATCATGAAGTGAGAAACTGGAAAAGCTTATTAAACCTCAAGCCTGTCTTAAAATGCACAGGAAAACAGAATCAGGAGTTAGATCTTCAGATCTTTCACTCATTTATTAAAACAATTTGTTATTATGATATATTTCTTCATATGTATTTATAGACTTTCAAGTACATCACAAGCTGAAAAGCAGAAATTAATATTTCAGTTAAAATTCATAGCATTTATCACATAAAGTAACATAAAGGTGGGGCATAAATGCGATCTGTCAAATTTAAGTTGTAATCTGAGTTCAGATTATAGGAAGCATTTCAGTGTAAATAACAGGTGCTATTTTATGTTCACAAATGAACTTTGTTGTGCAGTTCGTATGCACACAAAGGTCATTAATTTTTTCCTCTCAACCCATATTATCCGAGAACCTGAAAATGTACTGGTATTCTATTAAGCATGATTTATAGTCAGTGCACTGGTCTTGTTATGAAATGTTGCAATGTTCTGAAAGTTGTTTTCAGTTGTTCTGTTAATGCTATATCCTGGCAGTTTAATGCTTGTGTATAAAGAGTGAAATGTAGCTCAGGGGACTTTGATTCGCTTTCAGTAGGAGGAGAAAAAAATAACACACTTCTCCCCTTTGAAGCTCTTTATAAAAACATAAACAAAAAATAATTTTTAAAAACCTCTTTCATATGGCAGTAGCAGCCCGAGATCAAATTTCAGTTCTCTCAATAAACAAAATCACTCAGCTTGAATCTAATGGGTAACGTTGTCCTGAGAAGGAAGTAGAAATAATGAGCTTGGCCTGTGCCTCTGTATTCCCTGCTTTTATGGGTTAAATAATAGTATGGGAAATAGGATTTACCTTCAGAAGTTTCACTCTGCTGCCTGTTAAGATTGCAGGTGGGTGAGCTCCTTCCATTATTCTGTGTGTGGAGAAATTTCCTTTTAGCAGGATTTGTTTGATTTGGAAAGACAATTTAAACAGAATCCAGTGCAAAACATGATCCATAAGGATGTTTGAGCATATCTAAAGTGAATTGTTTACAAAGAATAAGCTGTGGGGAAGGTGAAAGTAGGTCTACTATTAAAGTAACTTGTGTCATAAATAAATGGGTCAATAAGGCCTTCCGTGCAGATATATATGAAAATATCATCTTCAAAGAAACAGAATCCTCTTTTGGTTTATCTAGTAGGAGCGTAAAATCCTTTCATTTCATAGAGCATATTCAATCATTTCAGTCAACCTTTTTCTCTTTTGATCAGTTGACACAAATCCATTAATTTTAAAAAAAATCATACATAAGGATAGCTAGATTTTTCTGGCATAAGATTTATAAAGACTGCCTGTATTCAAGTTGGAAGTGAAAGATTTGTTTAACTCCAAATCATGTAGCATAATAGCTTTTATATGATTACCTAAGCAGCAGAGGAAATGAACCTTGGTCAAAGCTCATACACCTGTAAGAGTAATAAAAATACTTTATGGACTGTGCTAAAAAGTAGCAGGTTATGGAAGGAATTCCTGGAAAGAACTCAGGGAAAATGCCTTCTCTAGGATTTGGAGAGGTTTTTTTTTTCCTTTGAGTGACAGGGGCATCCCAGGTATAAACTTGCAGAGGTAGTAGTGGACACTCTGTGTCATCATTGTTTTGAAAATCAGTTTGTAGAACCCTTCAGGCCATGGGCACAGCAGTATTTGTACTTGGTTGGCAGGGGATTATTTGAATTAGTAGAAAGTTGCTTAACAAAAAGCAACAATATCATCATGCTAAAATGCTGACAAGAGCAAACACAACTGCCTCTGTATCAAAGCCAAAAAAACCACCAAAGCTAGCAGAGCTTTGCCCTTGTCTCTTACACTTTGTCTCCTTTCACTGGTCCAAGATGTGAAGGAGGTGCTGCCTGCACTCGATGGTCCATGAAGCTGTAGAGTGGAAGACAAGGATTGCTTTAAAGTAGTAAGGTGAATTTTCAGAATCCACTGGTCTGAGAGAAGCCAAGCCAGCTGACTCACAGGAGTAATGCTTCATTTCTGAACAGAGAACAAGCTTGAAAATAAATAATAAAATAGCAGATAAGCAGTATCTGAATAAAATAGTATCAGTATTGGAGTATATTTATGTCCTTGCTTCTTAACTTATTTTGAGGCTGTGTGTGGGTCTTTTCTTTGCCTTCATAATGTGGACCTAGAGATTTTGTGCAGTTGAGTGTAGCTCCTGCTGTTCTATGAAGACAATTCCTGAAATATAATTACATTTTATATGACTGGCTAAGGTGATTTTTTTTTAAATTAATTTGCAGATAGAAAGTAAAAGAACCAAGCAAACTTAATAAAAAAAGTTTTTAAATAACTGAATGAAAATATTGAAAGCTGTGTAATACTGACCTAAGCAAGTATGAATGTTTATCAGGGGGCATCTATACAGACCAGAATGTCACCCAGAGAGTTCTGGGGGAGTTTTCTATTTCCAGGTGTCTCATAAAAGATCTAATGATCAAGGCAATTAATTGGTCACTACTGTACTTGAAACTGTTTCCAATTATTTGTTGATAGAAAGGTCAGGAAATTCTTTGCTCTGCTTCTTATTTTTTCATGCTTGGACAGTGTTCCAGCTTCTTGAACTAGTCTGCAAAAGTTGTTCACCTTTTGTTAAAAACTAAGCATTGATAATTCTAAAATCACACAAATGTTTGGAAGTCTTGCAGAACAGAGTTATAATATTCAGGTATTTTGTCTGTGGTACAGGTTACAAGTTGTTTATGAATGTCATAGTTCAGTAATTTACTGACTATTCATTGTAACTGAATGCTTAAACACATTAGTTCAATATGTTTCATTTATTTATTATATATTTATAGCAGACAAAAAACCAGTGATCTAGTATTATTGTGCCTACTATTTATATACTTTTTAATTTTGTGACCATTAGCTGTACAGAGATAAAAAGTAATTCTTGAAGTTGGTACACAAAGGAGAGAGTAAGTCACAAGAGGAAAAGTTTTCTACCAAATAAATCTTGTGCTGAATAGGTTATTTAAAGAAATTTTCTAAATTACAAAGATTCACTTCATGAGATGAGTAGCCAGCCAAAAAGCAAATTTTAATTTTTCCTACTTACATGGACATTCATCTCCTCTCAGGAAAATCTACTGCTTGTTTTCTGACAGCAAAGCTGAGGATATTAATCAGTCACCTTTTGTCTCCTAATTGTCCACAGCTCTCATTGGTTTTAAAGGGCATATTTTGGCCTGTCAGGGAAGAACTACGTGTTAGGGCTTGAGTAATCACTGGAATGACAAATTTGTTTTTAATGCAGCCCCTGTTTCCCTGAAAGTCAGACACTTGTCATAAATGCACTCCCATCCTGATTTAAGGCTCGGATTCTGGGAGCAGAGATGTCACCATTATAACGAAACTCACTGTACTACTGTGTGCTCCCACATGATTTGTGCAGCTGTGCCTCATAACCTTTAGAAGAAAACAGAACTAAACATTTCTCTGACTAATGTGTACCAAAATACTGCAGAATTGACAATAGCCAAAGAGATACTTTTGGGAGTTTCATATTTAGTAGATAATTTTTTCTGATATTACAGAAACTAAGGACCTATTTCAAGCACAGTATTTATATTTAAGAATCACTAACAAGCTCATATAAGGCATGTCTATCTTACAGGAAAATGAAAAAAAAAAGCCAACAAGTTTCTCTTCTGATTTTGCATGGAGGAATTACCCTTTTACTTTGGTAATAATACAGTTGCTTTTGGAAAACAGAATTCCAGGCTCATCCTAGGGATGTGTGGGATGTGCCAGGAGAGGCAGCTTGGCTCTTTGCTGTGTAACCAGAAGAACCAGAGTTACTTTTGCTCTTTTCTGAAAAGGACTTGTAATATTTGGAAAATATGGTTTTACCCTGATAACACACCTTTGTAGAAGGTCAGCTCATCTCAGGCAAGAGCAAGTCATACCTTTTCCCACGTTCAGTGGGATTATTCTGAGGTGAAACAAGTATTTACCAGTTGAAGAGGGAATTGTGCATTTCATTCTGTGCAGAGATGCAGTGTAGTCGCAATGCTTTTTAAGGGAAGAAAAATAGTGATCAAGTTATACCCAAGACAGCAGGACATACCTATGAGTAAATCAGATTAAAACGGCTAATTTCCTCCATGATTATCCTTGTTTTTCAGGGTTATTGCTAATAATGCACTGTGTTTATGGAGTGTGTTTTGTATGTTTATTTTGTCTGAAGGAAACAAGTAGACCTTTGTTCTCGCCTTTTGAGTAGTTTTCTAACTGATACACTGACTTTTGGGTTTGGTTATGGTACCAAATCCCATTTCAGGGGATTTTAAAGTGGCATGTGTTACATTTCATAATTAAATATATTCGTACAGATTGATTTATCATGAATGCACTTTCAGAACTTCTTGGGGTTTTTATGTTTGATTTTGTAGTTCAACAACAAAGCCTATATAAATATATCTTGAAAGCACCTTTACCAATATAGATTGTGGAAGGTGATCTGTGTTACAATTGCTATAACCCCTGTTATTTATGTAGATTTATTTCTTAAATTGTGAAATATTTTCTTTGCAAGTTCCTCATTCAGTGATATTTTAAGAGAAGATTTTATGATGAAAACTAATTTCTTATATTTAGTTATTTAAGGTAAGGACTGCAAAAGAATGCATGAAGTTCAAGTTTAATTAGATTTTTCCACCTTGTTGAGGAGAGGATGCAAATTCCTTTGGGTTTTCAAATTGTCTGAGGAACTGTCTGTAATTCATTCCTGAAGTCTGACCTTAGAGAAGATAGGTCCACCTCTGCATAGTTACTCTCTTATTCATCCATCAGAACCATCACAGAAAATGGTTAATTTTAAGTTTTTCTTAAACAAATCTGACTAAAAGTTTTCCCTCTACATATCAAGTGCTGCAGTTGAAATAACATTTTAGTTCTTTACAATATTCACATAAACGCCTTCGTTATCATAAAGGTCATATAGTCTTTACAAAGACCTTGTAATTTATAGATCAAAATATAAATTACTTTTTAGATCAAACTAATGAGGAAGGTCAGTACAGCAGAAGAGAAATAGGATGTCTGTCTTGTGGCTTAAACTGGCTATGATTGTAAAAAAGGATTTGAAAACAGTATTACTACCAGAAAACACCTTCCAACATCAGTTTAATTGGAAATAACAATGGCTTATTGACCCCTGTTATCAGACAGAAAAAACCACATTTTTTTCTCACTATTGATACTTAATTTTCCACTTTCAAAGGTGACATTATCATTGTAGAAAAATCTCTATATGTAAGTGGTGTTTCTGCCCCTGAGGAAATGTCATGAGGCTGGACCCATTTTCTTCTTACCCATACACCAATCTTCATGCTTATTGTCCTAACTGCAATTAAAGAAAATTTTTATTGCAGTTTGGCTTTCTGTCCAACTAAGAATTGACATATTTGAATTGACATAGTTCAACTACTGGTTATCTATGTTTTGTCTTTCCTGAAATTATTGAATTGGTTGCTTTCTAGACTTTCATTATGTGGGCAACATCTCTATTTAGCTGAGAAGTCCCTGACCTTCTGTTGTTGACTGCACCTTTGCTTTCTTCTCTGTGCTTCTATACATGCATGATGGTAACTCCTTTTATGATAAAATTACTGGCAGTAACCATTGCAATGCAACAAAATCTCCTTTTGAAACGTGAATCCTAATGTAGCTTTAAACCCAAGAGCTCACATTCTTCAGGTGCTAATCGCATTTAGATTAGAAATTACTTCTTTTGCTTTATTGATATCGCCTAATTTTTTTCAACTGTGCACATCCAGTATTTATTTTCTTTTAAGTACATTTGCTCAATTAGTTTATTTCTGATAAAGTAGATGATAGCTACACAACTGACATGATGATGAACGGAAATAAAATAAGAAACCTCTATATCTGCCTTTCGGAAATGTACTCCATGTGAATGTGAAATGATGTGCTTTGAAAGGCTTCTAAATTACCTACTAATGCCTTGAACAGAAAAGAACTGTTTCCATATAGTACTACATTAACTTCAGTAACTAGACTGGTGTCGCTGTTGTACCGCGGCCGGAGAGAAATGACGACATGAAAGTTCAAGTTCAGGAAGCAAATGGAATGGCAAGGGCCTTTATTGTTACACAGACCCATTTATATACCCTATTTCGCCTGGATGACATAAGGTCATTGGTCCTTTAACAATCCACCTCCCAGGCTGGTTGGCTGAAACCTACAACATCCATTTCAAAATATTTCTCTAGTCAGTATCAGAACAATACTGCCTAACAACTTGCAGGTGCAGATAGAATTCGTTTGCAAAACCATAGCACTGTTTTTCATAGCTTTCGTGAGAAAAGCAGGATTCTCACAGAATGCTGCAGAAAGCTGGAAAATTTCTATGCTGAAAGCTTTTCAGCATCCACAGACTGGTATTCTAGTTACTGCAGGTTATTACATCTAATATTCAGTTTTTTAAAATCTGTGGTTGACTTTAGGGTTCCAGCAGGAGTGCTGATGTGAGTTGTGTTGAGGACTGATGTGCTTGCGTGGTTAAAAAGTGTTTGATGCAACCATTTTTGGCTCCAGCTTAGAACAATAATAACGATCCAGCACTCTGCCCTCTTTCTAGTTACTTACTCCAGGGGAGGCACAACAAACACACAAATCTGCTGCTTTCAGACCTGAATCATAATATCACAATGGTTTGGTTTGGAAGGGACCTGGAAGATCATGTTGGGTTCCAACCCCTCCACCATGGGCAGGGACACCTCCCACTAGATGACCCAGTGCACCATCCAACCCTGCCTTGAACACTTCCAGGATGGAGCATCCACAGCTTCTCTGGACAACCTGCTCCAGTGTCTCACCCCCCTCTGATTAAAGAAATCTATGAAGTCTGCAGATGAAAGTGGAGGGTTTCTACACAGTGCTGTTGGTTAGGCCATGAATTGACACCTAATTGGTCTCACTTTGTTATTCACATTGAGGAGCTGATTTTAAAGATAAAGCTTGGAATTCACTCAGTTTATTGGGTAGCAGGCTAGAGTATGTTATGTCTCCTATGCTTCAAGTTAACTTTGTGTGTCAGTGGCGGAACAAGTCCTGTACTAATTCCTGGCGCACCCTTTCCTCTGTCTCCTTGGTAAATTGGCAGCTTCTTCAAATTCCCTACCTGTGGCAGGTAAGTTATAGTTAATCCCTGATTTGAGTCATGGGTGCAGTCTATCTACCCTCTGAGTCAGATTAATTTGAAACCCGAATTCCCATCAGGGATGAGTGTCTCAGAGCAGTGTTTATATAAGATACTCCATACATCCCATGTAGATCCAGACTGCAATTTTTCCCATATAGAGGACAGTTCCTATGCATCATGAGACATCACAGAAGCTGGGATTAAGATAGGCAGGGCTGACCATGCCCTTCTTGGGCAAGAGATCCCAATTCCTTACCTGGAACAGGGGCTGTATCTTACATTGCATCTCTTACTCTAGATCCATCTACACGGAGAGATTACAGAAGGCTGGAGACTGAGGAGAGAGAGAGAGGAGAAACCTAATAGTTGGAGCAACACACTCTCACCTTGAACACACTGTTTAGGAAAAGAATGTGGGAAAACGAGAGATGACTTAAAGAGATGCTGGTAGGAGGTGTTCCAGTAACAGAGTTCTGATATTAGGATAGCCTATCCCTGAGAATAGGAAGGATCCCACCTGAGAAACTTGTGTTAGAAATTGGTGACTTTAACTTGTTGATCCATTCGTGTTAAGTCACTTGCAAGATCGTGTATCAAAACCAGGGAATTTAGTTTTGTAGGTAAAAACTCTTATGCCTTTAGGCAATTATTATCAGAACTTTGATATGTGTTATTGTTTTGCAAGTGTGCTTGATTTCAAGAGTCAAGCACAGCTTTCTTCTGAAGGTTTATTATTTGAAGACAAGTGCAAGTGGGAGAGGTTATGAAAATCAGTTTCTTTTAAGTTATTAATCTCAAATGAGTGATTTTTTTGCCTTTTTTTTTTATATAATACTTGCTATATTTTAATATGCCTTAGAACAAAATAGGGTGTCATTACCATTCTTGTTCCTGAATGTTTGGCTTGGCATTTGATGCAAGGCCTCAATTGCAGGCTGACATGCCAGCAGCTGAAGCTGAAAACAAGACTGCGGTGGGCAAACTCAAGATTTAATTTCAGAAAGAGTGTTTATATTTTCCCTGGGGCCCCATTAATGAGAGTCCAAACCCTAAATGTTACCACCAACACATTTTAACAGACCAGTTTCCCAGTTTTTAAAGTGTGGTGTCACCTTGAGTATTTTTCTTTCAACGTTTTCCCCTTCTTCTGACTTTTAAAGAAAAGCAATGAAGTTGTATCATTTTTGGCTGAATTCAGTGTCATGTTTGGGGAACATAAAGTTCTGTGCAATGCAACAAAGTGGCATTTAAAAATGTTTAATCCTATCTTCTATTTCTGTATCAGCTATTTTAATAACAGCTGTAAGTTACCAGGGCAAAGCTTCGTATTACTGCAGAACACGCCACCATCCAGTGTGTCCTAGGGGTCCCCACAGTGATGTCCTGAATCCACCTGATGTCAGGACATCTGTGCCATGCCCAGGACAAACTTGTGACCAACAGGTCAGTGCCAAGAGAGACAGTAGTGATGGGGTCACTGAGAGTTCCTTAGCTCAGTTTCCTGCTCCTTCAGCTGGGCCTGTTTTGTGGCTGTAATAGGATTAGAGAAACATTTACATTGAGGCTTTAGGAGCATTTTCACGCTGCTCCTTTACCCAACTCAAAGAGCAGTATAAATCCAAAGGATTAAGCCAGGGATTTATGGGAAGTTGTAGTGTAAGATGAGTTTGGTGCACCTGGCTCTCCTTTTCTCCTCTGTGGATAAGGATCCTGAAGCAGTGTGATATATCTGCATGGGATGCAGAAGTGAACCTGGCATTCCTTCCTGAACTTTTAAGTCTCTATAAGCTTTGAAATTATTGTTTCTAAATATTTCTAAATATTAATAGGAAATGATCGTTTCCTGTGCAGGAATATAGTATTTCTAGCAATTGATCCTATCAGTCATTTTTCTTCAGAGGGCATTTTGACATTTTTCTGCCACTTGTCAATAGTGAAACATCATGAATTTAAGAGAATTTTTAATTTCCTGGAAATTATAGTGCTCTGTCTTTAACAAATGCAAAGGAGAAAAAAATACAATTCTCTGCCACTTAGTTTCATTGAAATACAAAGGAAATTGTTAAATAACCAAAATTATAATTTTCAAACTCTTTGAATGATCATTTATGCTGATGAAAGCGATTTAGTTGAAACTACATACATAGCCTATTGTAGGTTTTTTTGCAGTTACTTTAGAGAAAAATTGCCAGAGTTTGAAATTCTTTACTTAAGTTAAAACTGTTTCATATATCCTTTTGTGCCTCAGTGTATAAATCTACAAAGACGGAGATTATGCCTGTACTCTTTAGTCAGGCAAGATTCCAGTTGAAACTGAAATCAAGTGGTGTTATTACTGAGAAAATATTGTGCTATCAAAGCCAAAAAGGGAAAAAATAACAGGGTGAATTATAACGTTCAGCAACGAGATGACTGGATACTGCACTATTTCAAAGCTACTCCTGTGATTGAGATGTATTGTGTTTTTAAACCAATGTGTATCGTCTTAATTACTGTAAGAGTAACTTTGGATTTGCTCTGAAAACACATAATTATTCAGCTGGCTCTGTGGATACAGAGTATTCACAGGAATAAAGATTCGCAGTGTACGCTGTACTAATGTCACCCAGGTCTATCTGTCAGTGGACAGTGGTGTGGTTTTCTCACCATCAGGTGCTTAAGCAACACCTGAGGTCCGGGGAAAGGCAAGATGTGTCATCCAGGGTCCCTCTCTTCTGCAAGTATTTGATAAGAAAGCAGAGGAGGCTCCTAAATGTCACTGTTGTCCATTGTGACAGGAGGAAGTGAGGCATCCTTACACACCTCTGGCCTCCTGTAAGTGAGGCTCTCCCGTGTTACTCCTGATTCATCCCTCAGTGTTAGAATTTCATGCTGTTCTTCTGGAAATGTGAGAATTGTAACCAGATCATCTGTTTGAAGATTGGTTGTTTTGCGCTCTGTATGACTTCCTCAAAATAGGCTTTGATATTGAGTAGAGAAAAAAAAATTAAAGTTCTTGATTAGATGTGTGGAATTAAGCATTTTTAATGCAACTTGGGACTCTTGTCTATGGGCATTTTCAGGAGACCTTTTGATTAACCAAGAGTAGGTAATTTAAGGGAAAAAAAGAACAAGAACAACAAACCCCTGAAAAATCTTTGCATCCATGTATGCAAATGAACATGAACACCCTTATCTTGCCATCCTAATGAGAAAGTTAGACAGGTCAGCTGAATGTTGAAAGTTAAACATTTAATATTCTATTAGACTGAATAAGTGAATGTTTTGAGGAGGAGGAGGAGGACTTTGGGGAGTTTTTGTCATTCCTATTAAAATAAAACCTTAATTCATTTGTTGTCTTTCAAATTCATCTATATGCTTGTAGCTATATTTGTATTTCACTGTCATGTCTTAATTCAGAATTGATGAGTATGTACAACTAGGTATTTTTGTAACATAGCAGTTATAAATTTGATCTTAAGTTAGTGTAATCCACATTGCTTTGTACTAGATGGAAAATTTAATCAGTTCAATATGATCACTTGGATTAATTAAAGCTAAGAATATCATCTGAAATTTTATTTTCTTAGTCATAGGTCAACTTCTTGGCTTTTTCCAAGTCCCTGCTGTACCATTCTCTTAGCACCAAGGGGATCCTAAAGCGTCTTAGAAAGTTAATGATGGCCGTGCTCAGCAAAGGCATTTTGGCATGCACCTGCAAGGCTGTCAGACTGCAAAAGAGAAGAGGCAATTGTTCCACTCTGATTGATTTTATTAGGAGTTCCCAGTGCAAAGATCAGAAGTTGGGTCACTGTCTCTTCCATCCCTAGATTTTTGTGATACCATTTTAATTACACTGGAATTGAGCCCCAAAGAGGCAAGGGCAGAGTACAAAAGGGCCTTTTCTCCATTGTTTCCATGACACGCAGGGGCAGTTTTGTGGTCGCTGTGTTTGTGTTGAGAAGATCCAGAAATCACACTCATTTTAACGAGGTGTTCTGTAGAATTTCTCTGTCCATGTTCCAGGATAAGATAAGCCCAGAGTAATTGCAGAGCCACCACAAAGTCACATTACTTGGCAGATTGTCTTGGCTGTACAGTTTTGAGGGCAAATTGTTTTTTTCTCTTGTTCACTGCACAAATAAAACGAGTAGATAATTTTGTGTACAAGGATGGTTTATTCTGTTCTGAACTGTTTTCCTGTAGCTGAGGAATATTCAGAGTTCAGAGTTTGTTTGGGTTTTTTGTGCTGCTTCTCATTCTCACCCAAGTCCTTTTATGTGGAGATACTTGAACCTCAGTAGTTTTATCTGCTTACTCTTTTAGCTGGGGAATTATTGGAGACTTTTCATAGTTGGTTATATGCAGGAAAATTCAAGGTATTTTTACCCCAAGTCTTTCAGCTTCTTTGCTCTACTTGTCAGGTATGTCTGTTGCTGTTTTTATCCTTCTGCTGAACTCTGATTTAAAAAAAGTAAATGGGAAAGTTTGACTTACCATATGTGTTTTGATGAATCTTTCCTATGATTATTTCCTGCAATTGGATTCCTGCAGCAAAGCCAGTGGGATCAAAACTTGAGACTTAATCAAGTTGTCTACGAAGCTAGAGAAACACGTAAAGAAGTAAATTTTCTTACCTACAGCAACAGCAAGATTAGATAGATGAAGCAAAGTGATGTGGTTTCCTGTTTACTTTTTGCATCCAAATCTTTACCTGTGTGTTAGAAATTCAGCAAGATGCTTCAATGACTTACAGTTAATAAATATGTATGTTATTTTTCTGCTTTGGCTGCAGGCTACTGACTCATATAATTTGGTCAAGCGTATTTTTCCCTCCCTTACCCTTTCCCTCCACCCCACCCTGCTAAGCAAGAGTTTATTCTCTCTTTTTTTAGTAATGTAAAATAAGGTATTGCCGATGTGAAAAGCTGCTGTTCTCTTTGCGGTTGTATGTTCTGGGTGTTGTTATTTCTCTGCAAAGCCTTGACACAAGTTTGCATCTGGAAGAGTAGCAGAATAGCCAGGCAGGTACCCAAAGGAAACTGCTTTGGGGAATACTTCTCACCCTGCTGTTGAGAAGTCTCCACTGGCTGGCAGTTGCAGAAGGATTTGGAGTTGTGTTGAGCAGAAAGCCTGCAGATTATTGTGTTTTGCTGGTGATTTCTCCCTCCTCCTTTAGAATCTTCCTGCTTGTGGTGTTGATGACCTGCTGACAGCCATGGGTATTCAATCTGTGTGTGTTTTGAAACAAGGAGATGTTGTCTTTGATGACATTGTTGCAGCTGCAGCTTTGTGAACTGCTTCGCCAGCAGCTGCCCTGAATTTTGCTGCAGTAGCTTGGCTTCAAATTCCAAACTGAGCTTTCCAGTGAAACATGACTGTCAGTAAAAAACATTATCAAAATCTTCCATCTTCTCAATATTGAAGAAGTCCAGTAGTAAGTGTGGTCTCAAAAATGTGTCTGAATAGTAGGACATTAATTTTGTTTTCCCTGAATTTTAATTGTTTAATTACATATCCTAACACATACATATTGCCAGAGATTTAATGCTAAATTTATCACAGGTTTGCTGCAGGCTGATTTTCCTTGTTTAATTTCTTTGTGTGAATCCATCAACTCTAATCTACAATGGTAATTTTAGAAGGATACCTGCATTTCATGTGATACCATCTTTGCCCATGATTTCTAGAATATACTGTTTCATCCTGTCACTTCTTAAAGTTTCATTAAAATGAAAACCTGGCTGTTAAATCAAGTGTTTCTCAAAACCAAGAGGTGGGATTTTTCTTCTGCTACTTCTATTTACCAAACTCCAGTGTGTTGTTAGGGGATGCTTTGCTTCAGAGGTAGTGGCATACGGTGTCACAGTTTCACAGGAACCTTCAAATAATCACGATGCAACTCCAGTCTCCTTGATATCTACATTAATATTATTAATTAATAATATTAATTAATATTATTAATAAAAGGCTCTATTAATTACAGCCTGACTCATTATGTTGTTTGTAGCTTCAGCTTTCCATACAACACAGTTTTTTCACCTGCCAGCCTGAAGGAGTGATTCTCTGTCATGTGTGTTATTAACCATCTGTTACCCTTCTTAGAGGCAAGGAAGTTGTGCTCCTGCTGAGTCTCCTGTTAATGAAGGATCACATTAGGTACAGATGTTTAGAAAGCACCCATGGCAATGGAATAGCAGTTATACAGCTGTGGTTTCACAGCCATGCAAATTATTAGGGTATTTTTTTTTCAGTTTGTATATACTGCAAACACTTATGATGCAAGGATTATTTCTGTTTTACATACTTATTCACAGATAATGCAAAATACATTCTCACAGTAACAAAGAAGGTTTTTTTAAATTAATGCCTGTGTTTGCTGTTTGCTTTTCAGTTATGCTTCATTAATCCAATTCTGTAGATATCATCTGGGTACTGTAAGGCAATTCTGTGAGCGTGACTCAACATGAGCCCATCAGATAACATTTTTTAATTTGATTTGATAACAATAGCAATTTTTATGTGTAGGAAGATTGGTGCTGCTTTTAACCAAGTGTGGTTACCGTGAATTAATCTGGAGCATGTTTGCATACTGGCAAATGAAGCAGATATTTGCTACCAGATCCATCACCCAGCCCTGCACTCAGGGCTCTTCAGGAAGCATAGTCTGATAGTCTTCAGGCATTTTTCTGGAGAGGTGGCAATTTGGGTTTTGAAGCTCCACAGAAGCCCTATGTAATCTCTGCCAAGTCATTTGTAGCTCTATTAAATCAGGGTGTGATAGTGCCCAAGACTGATTTGGTTATTTAAAACAGTTGGAGATTAAGAGAAAACTGTTAAGGACTTCTACGCTCTATGAGCACTCGGAGTCTTGACAAGCCTGGATAGAAACCAGTCTGAGTCACTTATAAATCCTTTATTTGGGTGCTGTTGTAAATTTCTAGTTCTTTTGTTTTCCTATCAGAGGAAGTGATCTGATGAATTTGGCCACATTGTGGTTAGTCTTCTGCTTGTGCCTGCCTTGTGGAGGCTGTAATCCTGTGTGTCTCAGAAGCTGTGCAGGCACTTACCAGGGCCAAACATTAACTATTTATCAGTCAGAGATTTTGAAGACACTGTTTGCATGCGTTTCTGTATGTTTGTTTCGAGGGTCTTGAATCTGTGACTTCAAACCACAACAATCAGATTTGCTGGACCAATCAGCAATTATAGTAGCAATTATGGTAACTCCTTATTTTTTGTGATAGTCTATAAATAATTTGATCAAGGAGCCCCATGTTTGTAATCTGTTAAGTAGGCAGGTGACTCCAGAGATTTCTCATGTGTTAATGCACATAAATATTTCCATTATTATTTTCATAGGCTTAGAAAATGCTTATTTTTCACCTTCTACAGTAGTCTGAGCAGGTGCTGCAACCGTTTTTAGTTCTTTTTGCACTCGATCTAATTTCCTTGACTGAAAGCAAATATCTTTCTCATATTTATATGAAGGAAAGTTAGTATTTTTTTACATTCCCGGGTCCAGCTGGGAGACAGTGGAGATTCTGAGAGGTTTCACAGGGTGTTTTCCCACCACCTTCAGCAAGCCAGGCAAATCTGTTTTAAAGATGTGTCCAACATATGGTATTATTTTAATGATCAAGTTCAGAGCATAAAATCCTTAAGGTTTAGAAGTTGCAGCATTATTTATTTAAAAAGAAAAAAACATTTTCACATGGCAATATAATTTATTAAACATCACTCTTTCCTAGAGGTTGTCTTGAACACTGATGACTTTCTAATGTGTAGCAGATACTGTATAAATTACAGCCATGAAGAACCTTGTTTTTATATACTTAGTAAGTGTTATCAATAGAAGAAATTCACAGGTGGACAGACAAAAATGTCCTGTCCTGGGATTAACTCTAAAATAAGCTCTGCTGCACATATGTACCATATGGATCTGTTTTCCTTCTCATCCATTATAGAAATGAGAGGAAGTAGTTCATTGTTCCCTCATCCAACTCTCAGATTTGCAGGTTCCTCAAGGTAATAATTTTTCTATATGGTCTATTTAATATGCTAGGGAATTTTTTTTAAGCCTTCTGTTGAATCTGTGGGGAGAAGTTCATGACAGTGCACCAGGAAGGAGTTCTGGACCCATAGTTTTACTAGAAAATATTATCATGTAGCTGAGCTACAGAACATTTCAGGATTGTGTCAGGTTCATTCACTGGGGTGGGTTAGTTGTGGGGAAAAAAAACCCAAAGAAAACCTGTCTATATATCATAAAAATTGTACAAAGCAAACCCCTTGTCTTTGAATTTTCCTCTAAGAGGGTCATCTATCAATCAAGCACTGAGAAGACACTGCTGAGTGTTTAATTACACTGCAAGGGTCTGTTGGACTGGGTTTGCAGGCCAATATCCAGTAGAGTGGAATCCTAGCACTAAGTTGCAATAGTGCTTTGCGCCATCAGTTGGGGCTGGAGGAGCCTGCAAAAGTTAAGGTTTTAATCAGACATGAAAAACCATTATTTTTCCAAAATACTTTGTCTCTAAAAATGTTTAGAGAGTGTCACAGATTGAAAATGCAACCATTTGTAGGTGCTAAAAAGCTAGAAGCAGAGAAATTTCTTCAGCTTTTTCTCAATATTCTGTGAGAAGACTGTCTTTCCTATGTAAACTATTTTAAACAAGGTCACAGTTTCATAAAATTCTTGCATCTGCAGGCTGTTTTGCAAGATTGTTATGGCTTTGACTTTGAAAATATTTTGGAATAGGTATCTTAGGACTTGGCCAGTCCTCTCAAGGGGTGGATGGCCGAGGAACCAATTACCTATTGCCATTCAACACACTTTTGCGATCTATCCTATAAAAGTAGTCAGAAAATTATTAAAGCTTCCACTTGTTCACAAGCCTGTATGTCATTTTCTTTACTCGCCTCCGATGCGATAGCGACAACCATTTATTCACCTAGAATTGAAGTTCAGACCATTGTTCAGAAAGGCCATAACTGTAATTTATAACTCAGACTGATGCCAAAAGGATTCTAAAATAATCACCTGTTGTTACAGATGTACATGTAATTAGGCTAAACAGAAATACCTAAAGGCGAATTCAGTTGCAACATCAATGGTTGACTCTAAGCAAGAAGTTGTGTTACATCTGGATTAACTGCTCCAGGAGCAACCCAGTATACTTTTATTGCATTGTCAAGCAAGTCCCTGCACAGAGGAAGGAGTGCCACTGACAGAATTTTTCAGCAAATTATTTATATACATGAACAAATCAAGCATCACTATAATTTCTTCCTTATACTTATGTAATGTGTATTCCCGATTCCACTGATTTCAAAGGGAGTTAAATTTGTTCCTCTACTTCTTAATAATTAAGTACAGAAGTATTTAGAAAAGCAATCTGTCATCATCAGCACTTTTGACTGGTGTTCTGCTCTCCCTGGACACATCCATCTAGTGCTAAGTTAGAACTATAGAAAAAATCAAAAAGTATTCCAGAGTCTTTTCAAGTAAAAATGGGAATTGTTAGTTTAGTCTTTTTTTCTTCAAAAAGGATGTTTAACAAAATTATAAAAAATTATAATCTGAAGTATGCCTGTCATAATTCTTCGATTTGTATTTACTTTCTTCTACATAAAAGTATTTTAGTTAGTAAATTTATATAATACAAAACCATACAGAAAAATAGCAAATCGAAATGAGCTACAATTTGGAAACAGCAAATAAATGAAGCTTTAGTATATTTATGAGTAATAAAAATACATAGAAAAATTAAGACTAAATAAACTATGATAAACTGCTTTACCAGTTATTACAACAAAGCCTCAATTGCTTTTACCTCCAGTGTCAAAATGTCCCCTTTCTACTGAACATTCCTCAGAGCGGGGACAGGATCTATATAAAAATTCTTATACTGCGAGTCCTTTGAAAAACATGAAATTGTACCAGGCTGATATCCATAAATAATTACCTGTAGCTAATCAAAATTTAACTTCAAAGAAATGCCCAGGTGATGAATCCTATTCAACAGCCAACCAGCAGCTACTTGTAAACACTAAATAAATGGAAAGCCTTAATATCAGCTGCTGAACTCCACCTTCAGAACCCATTCTCTTCACACATCCATCTCTGTGTTTTCAATTCCCCAAAGCATTCATTTTGCATTTGAAATTTCCTGTCTTTGCATGAACATGATTTTCTTTGAATAACAAGGATACTTTGAAGGATTTTAAGTCTTCCCCCACTGGCCCTTCCCCCTGTATGGATGAATATAAACGCAAATACCACTGCTGGAATATTTTCTTAATGAAGTTCTTTGCGTTTTTCCTGAAAAAATAACCCGACTAAAAAACTTATTGCTGATTTTTATGATCTTAGGGAAACTGCTCTGCTTTGTTACAATATAACGGCATTATTTTTTTTTTTTATTTTATGTGTGATCGACTATAAACACACCAGTAATAAAGGTACAATTAAAAGCTTTTTTCCTCCAACCTCTTTGCTCTTTTTTAATCTCTGGTCATTGCATGTGTTGAATTTCATGGTAAAAAGCAGATTGCAGTTTTTACTCCAGTTGGTATTACAGAGGCAGAGTAGTGAGCTGAACTGCCATTGAATACATAAATCCTCTGATTATCATTTGAAGTACAGGTAAATTTTTCAATATGTATTTGAATAAATGTGGCTACTATTTCTACAGCTGCAAATACATTTGGTATTGGGAAGTTGTATTATCTGAGAAATAATTTTGAAAAATACACTTTTTAACATTTTTATATTTACACAGATGGGAAAATTGAAGAGCCATATGTAACATTAATGTTGTTTTCTTCACTTTTCTGGGTGAACTTCAGGCCACAGTGGGATTTATAACAAAATATACCTTTACTATGGTGAGATCAGGATTTCATCTCATATCCTTCAGTGCTTAACCTAAAATTGTATTTTATTTTCCATGTGCTATTTTTTTAGTTACTAGAAAGGGTGAGTATAATTCCGGCACACAGCAGTTATTTGTAAAATTCTGACTGGGTTTCTCCTCCAGTAATTTGAAGTTCTTAAACAGGTTGGTGAATATTTAATAGAGGAAGGTAAGCACGAGTGCCATGAAAACAAACCTATTTGCAGGTAGATATTGCAAGGGGAAGATATGGAGGATGTGCATGCTCAGTTATTTGTGTAAGGAACTAATTCTACTTTAGGCATCATTCATGTAGACTTTGCTCTCATTTCACAGAAAATTTGAAGGTAAGATAAATCTAGGAGAATGTAGAGCTAAGAATAGTTGTTAACTTTGGTTTGGTTTGAGCTATGGGTGCATGAAGTGATGCAGGGGAAGATGGGTTGACTTAAAATAAAACAGAGCAGCCTGGGGTGGGAGCATTCTCCTGGTGGTAATGCAGTGCCTTTTTTTTTTCATTTCCCAAGTCCCGTTCTTGCATCCACTCAGGAATTCTGCTGGGGCCTGTGCCTTCAGGTTGTGCCTTGCGTGGCTCCAAGGCACATCATCCTGGTTGGCCTGTTGATATGACTGAGGTGAGACCCCACAGGGTGTCTCATCCAGGCTTCTTTGGCCAGAAGGAGTGTGGAAATGCACTTAGCTGAGAGGGGAACAAACAGCACTGAATGTGTTGGACAGTCCTGCAGGACTCCGTTCATTTTTGGTAAATGAAATGTCTGAAGGATAGTGGGAATTTAAGGAGTGGAATTCAAGAAGTGTTTTTCCAAATCTCATATATCCAGTTTCTCAGCAGGATCCATACAAGTGCCTAGAGAGGCAACCTCTGGTTCTTAAGGGAAAAAAAATCAGTACAGAGTTAAAAGATACTGTTGAGTAACTCAAAATAATGAAGTTGAGGAGCATTAAAGCTTTGATCTAATTACAGCTCCACCAACTGGACACAGTCTAAAGAATTTGGGAACTTTGAACTGGTAGATTTCATAGAGTGAAAGAGAAACATCGACTAACAGCAACAGTGACAGTATGATGTAGGAAAATGCCCTTTCTTGGCAGATCTGAACCAATATGATGCATTTTTCAGCATCTATAGAATTAGAACAGTTGGGTTGGTTTGGTTGTGTGAATGCTCCATCCCAAATATGTTATTCATACTGATTACATTGCATATGAGTCACATTCAGGTTGAATTTGCCAGATGTCCATTTATGTTTGTTTAAATAATGAGATCATTCCATGAAGTGAACAGGACCTAAAAATGTAGAGAGAAGACTGTTTGGAAAAGCAAGATTTAAAATATCTTACATATTTTCCCATTTTGTGGTATATTATGCAAGCAGAAGCACAGCAATGTGGAGGCACTCTTCAGAAAAGCTGTGTCCATTGGTACCCGTTCATTAAATAATATATTATGTAACAAAGCTTCATTGGATTTGTTTCTATTTCCCAGCAAGCCGGTTTTCCCATTAACGAGCATGTGCTCCTCCTGAAAAAATTCAAATGTACCATTTTCAAAGCCAGCACCATTTGTTGCTTCTCTTTTTGTGTTAGGTGAAGAACCCAAGTCTTTTTGGGTTGTTTTGTCTTTGACTGTAGTATGGAAGATTTTTAGAATGTCCTGCTTAAGGCAATGCTTATTCATAAACTGAGCAAACAAGGGGGAACTGAATTCTCAGGTTTTATGTTCCTGAATTTACATAAACTTTTAACAAGCAATAAACTTTTCTTATGCACAAATGCAGATTACCAACTAACCACTTGAATTCAACAAAGGCTCCTCAAATGTGTACTTAATTCATTTGAGACTTCTAAAATCTTGCTCAAGCCTGAAGAAATTCTGTTTTTTTCATGCTGCAACCAATCGCTACACACATTAAACATTTGCTTTAGTACTTGGTGAAATGAATTTAATCCTATACAATTTGAGATTGAAGCCTTGGTAAAGAAAGCTAACAGCAGCATAGCAGAACACACATCTGGCGAGCTACTCTGGTCTCTTTAAAGCAGAATTTGCAAGGGAAGGCTGCAAGAAAAGAAAATGGGGAGTTTAGCCAAAGCTCTTGGTCAAAGCTCAATAAAGAACTATCTAGGAGTATAATAATATAATATGCAATAAAAGGAAACCACTAAAATTCAGTTTCATTCTAAGCTTCTCCAACTGATAAACCTACCAGAAGCAACAGAATCTGATGACATAATGTGAGAATTGTAATTCTAGTAATTAGAGAAAGAGGTTTCTCATGTTGTTTTTTAAGATGCAACAAATGATTTTAGGTGGACTGTGCTGTATCTGTCCATTCAGTCCCCAAAGAAATATGGATCACAAGCACAAAAAAAAATCTGCAAGCTTCCCTGAGCAAAATGTGTTGGTCGAGAAGATAGGAAGGAGGCAAGATACTTTTCACATCAGAGAAATTGCACCAGCACAACAGAGTGGTTTTTTTTTGTTCATTTGCTCCAGACTCTTCTAGATACAGCTTCTTTAGAGATTAGTCTGCTGTTTCTTCCATTTTCTTAAATGGAAGAGCAGTAAAGTAACAGCAGCTGTTACTTTAATATATCAAGAACAGACTTTTCTGACATTTATTTGAACTAGATCTGCTTTAAAATCTGTTGTAAATCAGTGGGCTGGGTTCTCATCAGGCTGTGTATGGAGCTCTAATGCCTGCTTTTGTGGAGAGATGCAAAAGTTTCAACAGCTGAAAATTTGCAGAAGTAGAGGCACAAGCAGATCAGGTTGGATGGGGCTCTGGTCCAGTAGAAGGTGTCCCTGCCCATGGCAGGGTATTGGAACTGGCTGATCTTTAAGGACCCTTCCAACACAAACCATCCTGTGATTCCATGCTTCTATTACTGAAGGAGAGTTTTAGGATTGTGTGGTGTTTAGAAAATACGTGTGTGTTCTGCTGGTGACTAGATCTGACACATTCATCTCTGTTGAAACAAATTGCCGAAATGTTCTAACTACCTGGTTTTGCATAAATTAGAGGAACTTACGGAGCAGCAAAGCACAGGGCCATAAAATTGTTTCCCTTTGTGTATGAAATAACAGAGCTGCAACTTTATCCCGAGTGCATTTTCAAAGTGAAGTTGGAAGCTGTCACTCGCTTTGCCTTGCATTCTGTGTTGATACTTTAAAAATAGTCTATCTGCTATAAAAAAAAATGGGCATTCAAGTGACTCCTAGAGCAACTAACTGGACTGCTGATTGATAAACAGACCAGTTTTTGTTGAAAGCTGTAATTAGAGCTGTGAGTCCGAGATACATGAGTCAGGATATATTTTTCGAAAAACCTTCCATTTGTCATTGCATGTGAACTTGTGCACAATAGTCTGACAGAAGTGCTGGACTTCAAAATTCCATTACTTCCTTTCCCTTGAGTGGCGTAATACAATAATATTTATGTGATATTAGCCTTGTACCGCTACCTTTCAGTCTCACCCTGTGTCATCATTATCTGGGTATTTAGTTGAATATGGGCTGATTAAAGGATAGTCAGATTGAAAACATCTCTCAGTTGTGATATTTGTTTGACATTTGAACTTCAACATTCAAATGGAAGGAATTTTGCAGTGAATTTTATTTATAAATTAATGTTAAAAAAGTTCAAACACCTTTCAGTAAACTATATGTTTGTCATTTATATGATATAACCTACCAGATCTTGCTATGGTGTTCTTTTTTGGTGGGGAAGATTATCTATACTGCAAGTTTATATTTTATAGATACATATAGTTCACATTGTTTGGCAGTAGGGGGTAAAATGTAGGAACAAGCAAAGTAAATAGAAAAATTATGACTTTTCTTCTGGGAACTACTTAAACATGCTGCCATGTAACTTAACAGTAGGCTTTGAATTTTTGAATATGCGGTCACATTCATTTGAATGTGTGTTCATATGCATCACTTTAAACCTGAAGCAGTTATTTTTTTTTAAAGCAACACCTGTAATTTCTGTGGGGCTTTACCTAGCATGGCAGCTAGGCTGTTTAGCATTTTCAAATAGCTTGTGTAGAATTTGACAGCTTTAAAGTTACTTTTAGCCTTGTGTACATTTTATTTTGGAGAAACACAAATACTCCATTAAAAAGTTGTTATTAAATTGCACACATTGAAACTACGCAGTTCTTTAGTTGTTGAATTTTTGTTGTTGAATATGGTTGGATTTTTGCTGACAAACCCTGGCATTTGTTTTCAGGTTTTCTTAAAGTTGATTGATCTTTTTTTTTTTCTTTTATTTCAACAGCTTGATGAAGTTGTCCGTCAGAGAAATCTGCATAGTTTGGAACTTTTCCTTTCATGTGCACAGAAACAGTTAAATGTGTTATTAAAGGAAGAGCCAACCCCAGAGGAAAACAGAGACTGACATTCTCAGTGCTGCTGATACAGTGTGATTTCTGGAGCTGCAAATCTCCATCCAGAAAATTATGAATATATTCCAATCTTTTTGGATTGTATCATCAAGTCAAGATTGATCTGAAATGCTTGATAGAAATGTTTTTGGATGATGTTCTTTTATTTATTTATTTATTTTACTACTATTATCAGATAGCAAATATGAGAGGGGAAAGATCCTTGGAAAAAAAAAATTGTTTTATTTAGGATTTGTTTTATTTAGGATTTTGCTTTCATTGTATTTTCTAGTAGCCCGTGGTTGAAGTTCTAGATAACTGCAGCAGTGATGGGAACATTTCCCTGTTATGTCTGCTTTAAATTTGGCATCATGTGCTAATGTGATTCACTGTAATTTTTGGTATTTTAAAGAATGGAGACAAACACTTAGTTGATTATAGATACAAATCCATCTCTATTTCCAAAGAATCTGCTCAAGTCCATTGCCTCAGGTGTGCCTGAGTAGCTTATTATTTCTCACTGCTTTTGATGTATAACAGAAGAACCAGTACTGAAACATAAGTGTTGTCAGGCATTTCTTAAGTAATTTATAAACAAATCCAGCTCTAGGAACAGAAAAATTTAAAAACTAAACAGTGCATCTGTTTAGGGTAGTGCTAAACATTGCCATGACCAATGTATGGTATGTATTTTATTTCTGTTTTACAGAGCTAGTTCAATTCCAAAAGTCATTTTCTCATGAAATTACGATTAATGTGACTGACCTCAGTTTCAGGAAGAAGATGTATGTAATTATGTGGAGACTGATACTGCACTGCCTCAGTGGAATTTCTGACAGAATAAGGAGTGCAGCTTGCTGACCTCACATGCCCTTTCTAAATGCATCGAAGGAAGTAGAAAAACTCCCCACTGACATTATTGGACTTTGGATCACTTGTAGGTCTTTCTAGTCTTGCTAACTGCAGATGGAGTGGAATTTCTGTGCCTACACTTTATTGATTGTAGATTTGGGGCCTTAGATATAGAAGATTTCTGAATGAAATAAGGGGAAATAAGTGGTCATGCTTAGGTATGTAAATAAACTAAGAATGATCTCTCTTGCTGTGAGCTTATGGGCATTTTTTTAGTGTGGTTCTTCTTCTTCGGAGGTGTTTTGGGGTTTTTTGTTTAGCTGATTTTTTTCATCAGCACTTTTCATAAATTGCTTTCTTACAGCAATAAGGAGCACCAAATGGTTGCATATGTATTTGGCAGTATGAAATATGTATTGCAGAAAGCTAAGGTTTTTATTTAAATCTTTTTCTGGGCTTCATGTTTGTAATCAAACCCAAAGGTTTTGTCTTTTCTGTACACAAAGGTTCACTGAAGAAGTAAATAGTGCTGGTTTTACTAGATAAGTACCTTACCCTGCAAATGGATTAAAATCCACTCTTCTATTTGATACTTAATTGACTGATCAATTTCCATTTTTTCTGGCAGACAAGAAAATCCTTTGGTGTTAATGAGTCACCTACTCATTTTCTGTTCCTAAACCAGTGAAAATTTTGTCTCTGTAACTGCACCAAAAATGACACAGATGTCCCCGTGGGGTTTTTTTTGAATGCAGACGTACTGTAAAAGGAAATTGATTGCCTAGTGCTGTCTCACAATGTATGTTTCATTGTGGAAATTTGGTATGAGCAGATTCCTAAATGAACTTCTTGCTTTTGTTCTAGGCCTGTACATGAAACAATATTCCTTTTTTACTAAAGACATCCAAATGTTCCCCTTCAAAGCCAGAGCCTTAGGTGTCTATCAGCCTTCTCCTACTAAAGAGATTTGTATTCTGACTTGCAGCACTATGTAAAAGCACTTTTTGGAGAAGCTTATGATTGGAGTCAGTGCAACTGTGATGTATCTTTCCCATTAGATCGTGTGTTATTTAATTTCAGCTCTTGAATATTGTGATTGTCACAGAGAGCTGTAGGTATTTTTTTCTTACTTCTGACAGTTTTAGTCCTTTGATCTTCCTCTCTACCCTGCAAGCAAAATTACAGACTAGACCACAGACATGCAAGACCAGATTGGGAGCTGGGGTTACATTCAAAACTCCAAGTCTCAGAGAAGAAATTTACTTATACAGCAAAACCAGACCTACTCAGTAGGTGAGTTTTGCAGTATACAGTAACTTCCACCTTCTCCATACTGCATCCAAAGCTTTAAAGCTTAGGGATATTTTTCATTATTTCTATCTAACCATAGAAAAATGCAGTTTGTGGAAATTTGGGAGAAGGGAATCACAGAATCATGGAATGGCCTGAGTTGGAAGGAACCTTAACCATCATCCAGTTCCAAGCCCCTGCCATGGGCAGGGACACCTTCCACTATCCCAGGTTGATCAGAGCCCCATCCAACCTGGCCTGAAACACTTCCAGGGATGGGGCACGCACAATTATTCTGGGCAACCTGTGCCAGGGCCTCACAGAAAGGAATACTTTCCTACTATCCAATCTGAGCTCACTCTCTCTCAGTTTAAAGCCAGGGACAAGTTTGCAAAACCCAGTCTGCCTCCTAGAAGTTGACATCACTTTTTTTTTTAATTCTTTTTTTATTCCTCCATACGCACTGGAGAATGACGTAAAAGAGAAAATAGCATGTTGTATGTCTGCGGGGTACAACTTTATCTGCCTCTGAGGCCTGGCTGGTAGCGTTAAATTTTGTCAAGACTGTACTGGGAGGAACAAGAAACCCTAATCTGGGAACTAATCCTCAGAATCAAAATGCAAGAACTAGAACATCAACAAAGCTCATATAATAGACATTTTAGCTATATGGTCATATACTTCATATTAGAAATAAACCATAAATCTTGTTGTGTAAAGACATGGTTTGGACAGTCTGTTGTGGGTATTAGAAGTGACTTAAAAGGCAGGGCGACAGTAGATCCAATGTTTAAAATGCTGTCTTTCATTAGTGTTAGGCCTACTCTATTTTAACACTTCTACTTCATGGTCTAGAACTGAGCAGTTCTAGACCATGTGATTTGTGTGATTTGCAGCCAACAGTTCGAGTTAATGCTGAATATTATGGCATCATGTAGTCCTACACATTCATGTTGTACTTCTGTAGCTTTCTGTTGGCTCCTTATCTGCTTCCACTACAGGATTCTAGATTGGTTCTGAGACCACGTGTGTGCAAGTCATGCACAAAAGGGAATTACTGGCAACATGTTTTTCGTATACTGTCTGTACTTATGACAGGAATATTTGAATTTTTGCCTTGCTATAAGAATCTCATTGACAAATTACACCTGAATTTCTTGAAGCATTGAATTCCTTCACTCCATCATTAGGTGGCAGAACAAAGAAAAAGCAGTAGTCATTCCAGAGGCTGAGATCACTTTAGTATTTTGAGATTTTTGTGCATCTTTACATTGGCTTCTGATCAGAAGTGTGTCATGTCGTGCCAGCTCAGTAAATGGCAATGTTAATTCCCGACTGTCTGAAGTTATCCATGCAGACATGACCTTAAAGAGCCTAATTCCTTTTCACACCAGAACTCCCTTAGAACACTCGAGACCCTCCTCTTCCTCTGTGCATATTTCCTTACGCCCACGTTTGAGCTTACAGATTTTTCCCTACCCCTTGGATGAAGGGAACATTTGATAATATTTTGCCTTGCTTCCTAGAAAAAAATAGCCACCAATACAAATTGTTTATCAGGGGGACACAGATAATTTATGCTCACTTTCAGATCACATACAGTGTCAGTGCAGTTATCAAATGGACTTAGTTTGGGTACTGTAAACTCCATTGCAGGACTGACAATGTGTGGATGAGATTTTCTTAAATTTTTCTTACATGGCCATCCTGAATGCTGTATAGAAAGATTTTGTAACATCTGTGGCATTCTTTTTTCATCAATGGTCTATAAATGTGCCAAAGAAACACTGGACTGGAAAACACTTTTTAGGTGGGTACAATTCATGCCTTCAATTCAATTCAATGTTCTTGCAGGAACCGACAAAAAAAATGTTTTCTTTTCTGTGTTCTGTTCAAGATTATTGTTCTTTTGAGGCTTCAGGAAGACTCATCTGCTAACATTGTTTTCATCGTTCATTAATTTTAAAGCCCACATAAAACTAATAGTCCTGCTGCTGAATTAGAGTCATATTGAACAGTAGAATATTGTGGGAAAACCAACCAAGTTGCACTATCGAGTTTTGTATTTGTTTCCCCTTTCACTGATACAACATTCTTGTGATAATAATTATAATTATTATCCTATGATAGTAGCAATAATAGTAACAATATTTTTCTGTGATGGATGTGGTGTTGATATTTTACCCATGCCTTACATGCTGTGTAATTATAACCATTTTAATATGCATCAGAGATTCGCATTTGCTTATATTGCCTGTAATTCCTCACATTTCAGACTTACACAACCAGCATTTTTAGATGCTTTCCATTGTGCATTGTATTGTTTCCATTGAATAATACAGTGCACAAAGTATTACTGAATAAACACTCAAACTATTAATGAATAATACAATGCAGAAAGTGACTGAATAAGCACTCAAACTATTTTTTTAGATGACAATTTTAAACAGTGTAACAGTGAACACTAGTAAAACAATGAGATGTTTATTAATACACATATCTGAAAAATGTGATTCCCAACAAAATGCTACAAATTTATCTTTTTTTTTTTTCAGATTTGATAATGAGTCTGTAGTAATAGGTATAGAACACTATCAGAAGTCAAATCATTGGCATTCATTCTCTTCCTTCAAGTTAAAATATTTTGTCTTCTCTCAAAAGCCAAAGTGAATGGCATTCTTTTTTTATCAATGGTCCATTGATGGTCATCAAATGCCACTCTGCATTTAAAAAGAAACTTGTCCTAACTGACTCCCTCTACAGAATGCTGTAGGAGGCTCTTTAACCAAGGGAGAAACAGAACTGTTTTTGCTGAATGAACTTCGAATGTTATTCCAGTTCTTGCACTACTACCAAATTAGGGCAATAAGTGTTCACGTCAGTCTTGCTGCATAAACTTTCCAGAAGATGACTGGTCATGGTGATACATGGCCAGTCTCTATTTTTGTGGCAATAATTTTTAAAATTCCATTACTTAAACATCCCACTCTTTTATTATGATCATCGATTACGTATTTAGAGCATGATTGGGAAGTGCTGGCTCCCAGGAAGTCAGCAGGAATTCTGCTGCTGGTTGTTTGCAGCTCAGAATGTCCTCCACGTTTCTTGGAATTGTGACCACGATGAATATAAGGCACAGAGCTTGTCTTTGTATGGGTCTAGAAATACACCAAGAAATGAAGAGCAGATTTTGTGAACAGTTCTTTGAAGAAAGTGTCAGCACGTGTTCTGTTGGTGGTGTCCTGGAGAAGCGGGATGAGCTGTTGGCTTGAGATGTTGGTGAGGGAAAAATGTGTGTCCCATTATTGCAGTACTGCTGCTAAGAAGGTCTCATCTCAGAAAATACTATGACATGAGAATTTTTACTTCAAAATTACATCCAAACCCCCAAAATAAAGTAACAGTTAAAAATAAAATAAAGTAAAATAAAATAAAATAAAATAAAATAAAATAAAATAAAATAAAATGGATTTAAAAATAGAAGTTTATGCTTTTTAAAACTTGGAAGCATTGCAAGGCTGACATGTTGATACCCAAATACTTTAGTCTGACAAATGCTAATAGNTGTCTTGGGGTGACTTTATGATGTGTATCCCCTATCGCTACTCTATGCCCACCAATCTTTTCTGTGTCTTTAAACTGAGCCTGAGAGGGACAGGGGAAAAAAAAAAAACAAAAACATAAAACTTTACAAAGCAGTTGTTTCAAGGACACGGAGATACACTCCTCGGCTTCAGCGGTACCCTTGGGTTTTTTTTCCCCTCAGCCAATTTTTTTTCGGCTCTTCTTTTTCCAGTGAGAGACAGAGAGTTGAACTTTGTTTTCCTACGATTTTGGTTTTTTTGTTCTCTTCTTCTCTTCTGGACTGTTTCAACAACATCTGAACGCATCAGGAGAATCTTTCCCGGAGGCCCGGGGGTGGCCCCTCGCTGACCCAGCTCCGAGGAGGAGAGAGACCGCACCTACAGAGGACCTCTGAAATCTTCCCAGGTTTCTCTCCACAGAGAGAGAGAGATATCTCATTATTTAGCATTATTATTCCCCTCCTGTGTGTTTGTTAAATTAATAGCTTGTTATCTCTTTCACTTTCCTTCGAGGAAAATTTTTTTTTCCCGAACCTGGGTGGGGAGGGGTGGTTGCAACCTGACTTTTATCAGAGGATATTTTCCTCCAAATTTGTCCAAACTAGGACAGGGTTCCTGAGCATCCTGAGCAGAATGTTTTAGGAGCTTCTCCGGAGAAGTGGTGCTCGCTGGGGATACTACTGAATCAGCATGATGAACATATTCTTGCTTGATGGCTACACTAATGTTAAAGTTATCTACGCAATGAAGAAGTCTTTAAATGTCTGCCAAATAAAATGGAAGAGGATCCAGTTGTTGTGTCCAAAGGTAATGTATCATCTGATCATCTTCTTGGGAATCAGAAATGTGTTTGCTCCTCGGATGAAATAATTTTTCATTTGCAGAGATTGGAACAAAAATTCCTGTAAGCTGCAATCAGGAAGCGCAGAAGGTCTACAAAGGACTGATAGTTACACAGGAATGACAAGACTACTCAGAAGAATACAGGTTATCACAAGCAGGGTGAGCATCAAGTTGCACTCAGTTTGACCACACCAATATGTAATGTAAATATCATAGTCACAATGTTTGTGCACATTTTCAACACAATTTTTCTTCAACAAATTTTTCAAAGAACGGTTGAAGGCAGGGGTGACACAGTCATTCTCCACCGTATTTAAGAAAGATTCAAATGGATGATTGATTGATTGATTGATTGATTGTATGTTGGGACCAAATGTTGACACTTATTTTGGAGCATAGGCATCCGGAAGTTTGTGCTGGTTTTCACAGAGGAACCTGTCAGAGACTGAAAATAGTTCATGTCTCAAACATTGATATAAAGTTTTGCTCATTATAAAGAAGCTACAACCAAAGAAGCTTCCCTGAAGACTGGGACTTGGGACTGAAAGTCAAACTGCTGATTAGGTAAAGGGAAACCCATTGTTCAGTCATCTCAGGCTGAGGGAAGGTATGCATCCACAAAAACCCAAAGCCATCAGCTGCCATCATCCCTGGCTGAGTTTGGGGTGGGGGGAGAGCACAGCTCACAGCAGCCAGGTTTACACAGGCTCGCCCCCAACCGAGGGGAGAGGAGGAGGTTTCGGGTGCATTGCACAACCTCTGGTCAGAGGCACTGAACACCCATCCTCCGATTACACAAACCGGCCCAGCTGTGGAAACCCCAACCCCACAGGCCACATCCACGGGATGTTCTCGTGAGAGAGCCGAAGGGGAGTCATAATCCATCAAAGACCTCCCAAAGTTCTCCCCAGAGGTTTTGCACCACCGGATGCAACAGATCCAGAGTCTGCTGTGAGACACTGCCCCCCTCCCCCAGGGGGACATGCCTGGACATTGCCACCTGGCTCGGGGGTATATTAAGCCATGGGATTCTGTGCTTTTTGGGGGGACCTTCACCAAGAAGACCACCTGGAGAGGATCAACGGAACATCACTGGGATCCACGGAGTGGTGATATTTTCCTTATTCTGCCCCTGTCACTCTTTCTGTCCCCCCACCTATTTTCTACTTCTTTCCTTTTTCCCTCGCTCTCTCTCCCTCTCATCAAATAAAACCCTTACTATTGTCACTGGCATATGGTCTCGTTTGCACCTTAATTTGGGCAGAGGCATTTCTAAGAACCTTAAAACTGGATCCCAACAGAAGCGTAGAACTCAGTTGTCTGTAGCAGTTACATGTTTTGATCAAATTTTTCCTCTTGGTTAAACTGCTAAGTGGATTAAAGTCTTTTATATCCCTTGTGTACTCTTGGTATTTTGCAGAATTTAATTATGGCCATCTCCAGGACAAAGCTTAGAAATGTCAATTAACAGCTTTAAAAAAGATTTTCTACATTATAGCAAGAGTTGATCCACATTTTGTAGACTTTCTGTTGTTGAGCTCAGTGAAATGCATGCATTTTTCCTTTAAAGAAAGCGAAATTGGAGTGCCAACTGGTTTGGTTTTATTAATCAAGAAAGCCTGTTGGTCAATCACATTTCTCACAGTGCTCTGACAAAAATACATATTGTTACAAAAGCATCCAGAAATCGACCAGAACAGATGTGTTTGCTGACTTTGCAAGTCAAAGTTTCCTACGGGTTTTACTCCTGCTGTTAAATAGCAAGGCCAGGACTTTGCTCATTGTCTCTAGCTAATGCCTTGCTTTCTTCACAATGGAGCTTTGAGGGAAAGTCAGCTATACCGCCCTCAGAAAGGACTCTCTGATGAAGAAAAACATTGGAAAGTATTCCAGCCTAGAGTCCATCTGGGAACATGGTGCTTCCATCTCCAAAGACACCATCCTGTCAACTTCTCTAGGCAAATCTATCATTCTACTCCAAATTTGCAGGGGGAACTCCCCCACTTTACATAGATTGTAATGTTCTGAGTCTTGGAGGGAAATGTTTTAGCACACTTGCACAGTGAGGATACATCTGGCACTCAGCAGGGGTTCCTAACATGCCGTGCTACTGTCTTGGCCTTTTAATGCTGAATTTTCTGCAGCTGCCTCTTGTGCACCATGTTAAACTCACTTCAGATACTATACTGAAAGAAGACTTGGAACGATCCTGAATTCTGCGTTCTTTTTTATTAGTGAAAACTTCTGATATGTCTTTGCATAGAGAAGGAGGAGGTTGCCAGTACTGCAAAACCTTTGTCATTCTTCTAGTGACAGGTATGGTGTGGATCTTACTGCACATCTTCAAACATGAGTCCTTTGTCCTTAATGCTTAAAATTGGTTGATGGGAGAGAATTCTTCCTGCTCAATTTAGGAATTTGGGGTTTTTTGCAGAAGTGGCAACACATATCATTCAACTTGTGTGCAGTTCCTTTGACAGGCTTGAGGAATTGACCACTTTCTACCTTTGTGTTTTCCTCTCAGTAAATAGCGCCCCAATATATATGTGCTTGACAATGCTGTAAAATCCTAGTCAAACATTATCATCAAATATGCCAAGATTTTCATGTCTTTTTAAAAGTCATAGTGGTTTTAGTCATTTTAATAATAAATAATCATGTTTTTTTATTGTACTTTATGGTTTTTAACTTCTTAACATTCAAGCTTTCCACTGGAAATGCAAATGCTGGGAAGTCTTTTTTCCCCTTTATGAGATCTGAGGTGTCCAGAATCACAAGAGGTATGGTGTTAAAGAAAACATCAAATATTGTAAATTTTGTGATAAAATCACCAGGGGAGTAGCCGTGGCTGGAATGTGGCTCCCCTGAAGGAGGGTGTCACACTTCTGCCCTGCTTCTCCTGTCCTGCTGTTAACCTCAGTGGCATGCTCAGAACTTCACATGCCCCTCAGGGTGAGGGCTTGGGCTAATTCACAGGGTGGTTTCCACTAACACTATCTTCATTTGGGATCTTACAATCCTCTGGTACTGATGAGACAGCACAAGCACTGTGCCTTTCTGTTGCGTTGTTCTACATCATGTAACACCAAAACATTTTTTATTTAGATTATACAGAAGAAAAATAATCACTCCCACAAACAAATGTCACTGCTGTAGGATACACTAGACAACAGAGGGACTTAACTTTGTGTAAAAAATTGACCAACTGTCTCTGCTCCAGCTCCCAGAGCAGTAGCCTCTGTGCTTTGAGTGTGGAGTCCTCACTAGTTCCTGTTGACAGTCAGCCACAAATGTGAGTAAAATCATGCAGACCCTGAATTAATCACTCCCACATTATTTGGCTCATTCCATACCACGCTTACAGGCTGCTAGGCAGCTTGGATGCAGATAAGGCAAAAACGTGGGAAGCAGCAATTGCTCCATGTGTCAGATTTCTGTCGATGGTCCTGTTTACAGGAAGGTTTCTTCACAGTAAAAATTCCAAGTCTTACCTCATTCCGACACAACAGAACAAGATAAAATGTGCAAAGCTGAAATGGTCAAAAGATATATATTTGCAGGATCCATGACTTAAATCTCAGCAATTGTGTTTTAAATACGATTGCCAATGAATGGAAGGAAATCTTGGTACTGCTGAGGAAAGGTAGTAATTCTTTTCTCTATTGGGTACCCTGTGGATATATCTAAACTAAGGTTAGAAATAAAGAGCATAAATAAAAGTGACTAATCACAGGTTCTCAGCAGACATAGATACAAATTTTCAAGGCTTATTGTGTCCTCATAAAGTTCATTAAAGCAAAGACAATGCAATGGAATTTGACCCATTAGAGCACACAGAGTGTTCAATTGACTGGAAAAGTAATAGAAAATTACTGGTTCTCATTGTACAAATCAAGACCAAAAGGCAGCTTGTGTCTGTCAATGGAAAAAGGGGGGAAATTGTGGAAGAATAATGATCCATCAGCATTGTAAGAAGATTTCATTTATTACTGTAAATAAATAATGCTTTAATATTGCGCTAGGACTGTGTTAATAATGTGAAGTATGAATATTTTTTTTCCAGTGCTGTGATATTTGACATGTAAGATACTGTGAGACATGAATGAATGGCCATGCTGGAGAGTAATTTTTGTTGTTCTGTGAAGTAGCTCTGCTGCTATGTAGTTCCCAAGGAGAGCAGCATTGTAGGGAGCAAAAGGAAGGTGGAGCAAACGGCTCATCATCATTAGCTTAGAGGAAAATTAAAAAAACAACTAGGTATGCTTGCTCAAAATAATCAGGGGTTTAGTATTCCCTGGGAAAGACCACTTCCAGATCAGACCATGGATTGCTGTGGTAATTCTGAGCCACGTGGATTTTACTCACGTATGAGGTCCGCTCATTTCAAAGTGAATTCAGTGTTGAGACTTACCTGGCAAGCAAGAAGAAAAAGCAATGATTGCAAAAAGTGATCTTGAGTTATCAACATACAGGGGCTATCAACTTTCAGGGCTAGTTAAGACTGTGTTTATTTCCCTAAAGAAAGTAGTATCAAACACTAAAGAGAAATGAAGAGCATCCAAGAAAAATTTCCCTAGACATAAAGACAGTCCAAGGCCAAAAAAATGGCACAAGCCAAAACTTCACTAAACATGAAATTAAAATAGCAAGGCTACACATTTGTAACCAAAATGAGAAACATGCTGCTAGTCTTCAAAAATTAAAAAAATATAAAAGCCCTTAATAATTTGCAGTTCTGCAAATTCTCAAGTTTTTTCAGCAACATTCAGAGGAATAGATCAGTGAATCCACATGCAGAAGTTAGAGCTGATTCAGTACAAAAGGAGAACTTCTAGATGCTGGAACTTGGAACTTTATAATAATAAAATAATAGCAAATACATACTGTACTAGGTGTTGGTGTCAAGGTTTTGGTGAAGAGGAACTGCAGAGGCTGCCTTGTGCCAAACACAGCCAGCATGTCCCCACAGGGGAATTTGATCCTGGGGAAAAAACACAGGGAGAGGGAGAGAAGCTTTTTTAATTTTTAATTTGTTTCTCACCATCCAACTCAATTTAATTGGCATTAAATTAAATTCATTTTCCCCAAGTTTTGTTGACAGTAAGATGAACTCCCTGTATCTTGACCCATGAGCTTTTCCTTCTTGTTTTTCTCCCTCTGTCCTGCTGAGGAAGGACAGCGAGCAAGCAGCGGGGTGGGCATCCAGAGCCAGCCAAGGACAACCCACCAGACATGCACTGGCACTGGAGCCTCAGTGACAGCTCCTTTAAGTGGATCCCCAGTCCAGTGGTGTCAGCAGGGCTGGAAAACCAATACGAGTCTCCCACAGCTCTTTCCTCATCTCACACAGTTGTTCTATTGCCATCAGAAGGCGGGAGAATAAGAACGGGGGAGGGAGGGAGAGAAGGCATAGTCTAGAGGAAGAGGGTGGCATGCAGTGCCAGTGCCAGAGGCAAGATTTCTCCTCCTTCCCAAGTCTTTCCTTCCTCAGCACACATTTCCTGATGAGGGTCCCAGCAGCGCGACAGAAGAGCAAACAGAACGTTGGGTGACCTCAGCCAACATTGAGATATTCCATCCTGAAGGTCACAGGACTGGATGAGAGAAGACAAAACAAGGGAACAGCAAAGCAGCTGATAGGAAAGGAACAAGCAGCACTGGGAGCTGGCACCAGAGAAGTCAGCAAAGCAGGGAGTGGACTGAACACAAGAGTGCAAGGGTGCGATACTGAAGATCACAGAAACCTTGGAGTGAGCAATACTGAAAAGAATGAAAATGGTGGCTAGTGAGAGAAAGTCTTGACAAGGCTAATCAGAAAGAAAAAACAAATAGTGACCACTGAGATGCAGAACTTGGGTTGGGGTGGGGACAGGGAGGCAGGAGACCAGGATGAACTTCTGTGTAATGTTTGCTTCCACACACGCACTATTAAAGTTGGAGAGTGGTGCTGAAAGGGATTTAAATAGAGTTGATTTCCTGAGCTTGTAATGAGTCCATGCACTTTGGGTTTGGCTGAATTATTTTCCATTTTTATTCCTTTTTTTTTTTTTCCACAGGAAGAAGTAATAATATTTTCAAACCAAGTGTAGTTCTGGTCCAAATCAGTTTTAAGATTCTAGTTTGGGAATGACAGGATCAAATTCTCACAAGCCTTCTCAGGAGATTATGGCCCAGCAAAGATTAAGATATTTCTGCTGTTTTGATCTGGATCCAGAAATTCTTTCCACTTGTGAGTCTGCTTTCCACTGAGTGCTGCTAAGGTGTATTTGAATCAGAAAAGTAGACTCCGAACAGTTGTTTTTCTCTCTCCTTTGTCCTCTTCTCTCCTCCCATGTCCTAACCCCCAGCACTCACAAGAGTTTCACTCCCTCCTGTTTCTACCTGGCTGCCAAAAAAAAGGAAAACAAAAACATCACAGCTCACCCTTCTGTTTTTTTAACAAGATCAGATCTTGAGGCTTTGGTTTTGTCTATATGAGGTAAAAAACCCTCAGCTTTTTTTTTTTTTTTCTCCAGCCTTAAAACCTGATGTTGCTTTGGGTTTGTGGTAAAAAGGAGATTAATGTCCTCATGTATTCCAAACAACAAATATTCTCTTTTCTTTCGCATTCAGTTTTTTTGCATTGATTCTGCAGAATCACATGACCTACTGGGCTGGATTGATAGCCAGTCTTAAGCCAGTATGTTTTTTTTCCTATGCTGTTAAGTGTTCCTGCTGACTTCTGTGTTCTGATGTGTTTTGGATCGCCATGGTACGATGCTGTCAAGACAAATATAATTGTCTGCTTGATT
>VZTI01001563.1:124787-183630 GCA_013397865.1 Struthidea cinerea | reverse complement strand
TTTTTGATATACTGTCAAAATCCTGCACAAGGTGGTCCTCAACTTTCCAGGCAGGAAGCACCAATATCCACACACACATGGAGATCCACACTTACCCATCACAGATGTTATCACATTGAACTAATCGTGCAGCCTGGTTAAGAAGCCATAGTTGAAGGCAGAGGAGGAGTTTTGCAAATCAAAGCTTGACTGCAGAGTTGCTTGAGCAGTGACTCACCAAGAAGTCACTATAAACAAATTAATTTGTGCCTCAGTTTACTGCACTGTAAAAATTAAGTGTCACTGAAGTGTCTGGAAGCTGAAATGCTATTCTGAGAACATACTGAGGTGCTTTCTAATTCAGGTGACCATTGGTAAGTGTTGTCCTGATTGTATCTCCCCTGAGAAATAAACAAATTGGTATTTGGAAAGCTGCCATTCCCAGCAGCCATGCACTCTGAACATTCCTCCTTCTCCACCATCTCACTTTGTTTGTAAGGGACTTTGCAGTTGTTTTCTTTACACTGGAAAATGTGAAACACAAAATAAGCATGGAGCAAAAAAGATTGCTAACGAGTGCTAAGGAAGGTAAAACTGTTGGGAATTTTTTTTTGGGAACTATTTCCTCCATAAAAAATCTGTGCCTTCTTTTTATGGGAGGAGGTAAAAAACAAGGAGTTGGGAACGAGGGTGTGGGGAAGGTTGCATGTGGCTGTAATGATTAAATGTTAGCTTTGCGCCTATTTTTTTGGCCTGCCAGGAGCTATGTACCATGGTGATACACAAACAAGAAGTGACCAATTATTCATGTGAAAAGAGGCTTCACGAATCACAGGGAAACAGTAAATTATGTGGAAAAGCACATTTCACACTCTTCAGGATCTAATTGTGACAACATGGAATCAGTATAATAACCATGCACATTCCTTTTAGTAAGATATGGGAATGGGTACAAAAGGGGTTCTGATAGTACTGGAATGATTTGCAACAAACCCTTTCTTCTCTTTTTGAGGAGAAAAAAAGCCTGTTTTAGCTGCCTGCTCTGGTGTGGCTCACTGAAGTATGTGCCAGGTGCATAAACGAAGCCCTGGCAGAACTGGCCAGCCTGGAGAAGGTCAAGCCCTGAGGAGTGTGTTGTTTGTTAGCAGAACACCAAGGGGAAGGTGTGTGCAGTGCCACCAGCTAGCTGGAGACGAAATAACTATTTCAGCAACGCAACATGCCTGTCCACTGGCATGCATTTTTGCTTCTTTGGTGGCACGCTGAAAGGGAGGAGTTTTTCCAAACACTCTCCTCCTGGTAGACGACTTGCACTGCATGGGTTTTTCCTTGCCCAAGGGCTGGAGTTCCAGCCTCCCACACCGAAAGTCCAGTGGCACAAAAACCCTCCCATGCTCGTGGCCTGATCTTGCAACCAGCTCTACCTGAGGGCAGTGTTGTGCACTGTTTGACTTCACTCAGTCTCAGGGATGGCACTTATATCCACTGGCCCCAGACAAGACCGTGGGGCAGGGGAGCTAATGCTGGAAAATAGCTTTTAGGGAGCAAGTAACTGTTTTTCCTTCTGCTTCTAATGAAATCACATCGATCAAAGTCCATCCTTGACTTCACTGCCCGAGGCTGCTTGACTTCATGATCTGCTACAGAAATCCATCACCTGTTTCATTCCATGTACACATCTGTCTAGTTGCGACAGGCAGCCTCAACAAACAGCGCAGCATCTCCAGCAGTGTCAGAGCTCTTTGGTTCTCAGGTGTTTTGGTGGTGTGGGGCTGTGCTAGCAAACACAGAGATCGCTGTGTTTGCTAGCACAAAACACCTTGTCACAGAACGCAGTGTCTGAGGAGCATCTGCTGATGCCTTAGGATTTTAGCTTTTATATTTTTCATATATTTGTAGTGTATAGCTCTAAACTCTATTTACAGTGTTTGCTACTATTCTCCCATTTAGGTCAGACAAAACAATTCCTCTCTAGGCCTGGAAACCAAGGACACCTTATTGTCTCAGGCCCTGAGAAATGTAAACAGAGAGCTGGAGGGGAGAAAACCTAGGGTAAGTGACTTCATTACCTGAAGCTGTAATTGGAGAATTAATACCTGATATGCAAAAGGAGCAAACTTATAAAAGTATGAAAACCCGTAACCCGTCATCCATTTTTGGGTGTAGCCCCTGGGTGGGCTTTGACTGCCCTAAATGTACCTGAAGGCCCTTCAATAAATATAGCTGCTTTTTATTCTCTTAATTTTGTCTAGCCTCTGTTTTTACATAGTCCCAACAAGGGATCACTGCCACTTGGTAAACCAGGCAGCAAATCTAACATGACAGTGTTCGTGGTTCTGAAATGTCACTCCACTGACTAGTTGAGAAAAAACAGATACCCCTCAGCAAGGGCCTTAATAGTACCTTTCCATGAGCACCTAGAATCCAAAGAATGAGGTCAGAATGGACATGGAGTATGTAGCACTTGAACCCCATAACTTGACTTAAAGTGGTAGAGAAAAAAAAAATTTAGCCTTAAATCAGAAAGTCAAGAGTTAGTAACACACAGTTTCTGGATGTGGGAGACCCTCACGTGGAGAAATTCATGTGCAGAGGTGCAGGCACAGAGAACTAACATACAGAGAAGATAATCAGAAAGAGGCAAAAATATACAGGTCCTACTTTCGGCCTCTCCTCAGAGGCTGCACTTCTCCCTCGTTCTCTGTGCGTCGGATGGCCAGCCATGGTTTTGAATGGCAGGGGTAAAGTTCCTACTATCAAAGGAAATTAACTGAGTTTGCACTGATTTTGGTTTTTTGTGGCTTTGCCCAGGATGAAATGATTGCACAGGGTGACAGCGACAGGACTAGAGAATCAGTCCCGTGACATCCTTTGAGCTTAGAGTGGCTGATGAGGAGTGAGAGGAGGGGCTGGTTTATGCTGCAGGGGAGGAGTCCTGTTGCTGAAACACTCCTCTCACCCGAGGTGCAGGACAGTGTGTCATGCCTCAAATAGGGTAAAAAAGAGCCAAGGTGCCCACGGTCCCTGCTTTAGTTTTTGTTCTTTATCACCATTCATCAGGTGCCATGTCACATTTAATATTTTCCATTTGCTGTTGGCCAGTATAGTCTGGTACTGCTCAACAGCAGAAACCTGTTGATTCTGGACTGCTAACTACTACTGGCTGGCACACCAAACTGTAGGGTGACTGAACTGTGGTGGAAGACAGACAGAATTGTTTCCAATGTACACCTAAGGAGGCCCTCAGTAAAGCAAACATTGATTTTGGAGAAGGGCTTTTTTTTTTTTTTTTTTACCTATCTGCTGCCAGCAGGCTGTAAATAGGATCCCTATATTTTTCCCTGTTGATACTAACCCACATTGGAGCTCATCAGCAGCCTGCAAGCCAGTAGAAGTTGCTGAGCACTGCTAGAAGCCACACACACCTCGGAGCAGATGAGGTCTGTCCCAGCTGTCACGGACTGGTTACAAGGAGTGAAGGCTCTGCGGGCAGCCCTGCAGCCCACGGGTGGCCTGTGACTGCTGGTTCACTGGGTTCATCTCGCCTTCATGGCCCAGCTCCTGCTATTATAAATCATATAGGTACGAGTTTGTTCCTGGAGCAACTTGTTTGCTTTATTTATTCGGAAAATTTCAGTAACTGCGCTCACCACAGCCTCTTTTTCTGCTGCTGAATTTGCCATAACTGGGGCTTGCTCAAGAATGCTCTGTCTTAACAGTGTGTGATTTCCCCTCATGATTTCTGAACCACATTCTGAATAGATGTGCTGGTAAAGTGTGGTAAATACATTTCCAGATAAAGTGAAGGTATCTCAGAAACGACCCACTTCTCTAGAGACAGAATGCCACAGATTTGAGGCACCCTCAGACTAAAAAAGAGTTGGACATCCTGTCTCGTTTCCCTCCTCCCCCAATTTTAAGATCAGTGAAACATTTAGAACAGAAAACAATTTATTTTTAGTACAATCACACAGTCGCTTCTGGTTTTATTTATATTTAAATTAAAACCAGCTTTTAGCCCTTCAGCTAACCCAGAATGCTAATGTTATTTAAGAAAGGGGAAAAAGAAAAGAAAAAAAAAAGAAACAAAATAAGAAAAAGTTTAAAATTGCTAAATAATTAGTTTGGACCTGGCATCCCACGCTGAGAGGAAACAACAGCACCCTGTGATGGCTACAGGCTTTAGAAAGGTGGTGGAAAAACTAGTCAGATGTGCTGTGCATATGTAGAAGGACATGGGTTACAGGAGGCACGTGGATGCTGTGTGGCAAAGAAATAGTTAAAACCATGCTTGGGCTGAGTCAAATGCCCAGTGGTGCCTGTTTGGAATATTTTCCTTTGAGTCATTTTGTTTGAAATGTGATAAATGGCTGGTCAGTCTGTTGTTAGAGCCTCTGTAGTTGTTGCCTGGAATATTATTCCAAAATGTTTACTCCACAGAGGTGTCTCATGAGCGGTACCTCTTACTCACATCTGTCACTTTTTTTAGGAGGGGTAACTTGAACTTGCTCTTTTTTTTCACTCACATCTCACAGATGTTCAGACTAGCATGGGTGTTTCCTTCAGTCACCCTGTCACTGCATATGCATTTCCAAGGGGAATTCAGGGACAGATTTAAAAGTGATTGAAGTGAGCAGAAAGACAATTTTAAGTCAAGTATATTCATAATTAAAAAATGTTTCCAGTACAACCAAAGTGCTTGGGAAAAAGTGAAAAGATCAATGATTGGTCATAGGGAGGTTTCAATGAGAGATCCAGATCTATTCCATGAGATGTTGTGGAAGTCAGTGAGTGAAGACCCTTAATGTAATAATCCCTGATACTCCCAAAATCCCGAATTCATGATGTGTGAGTATATTTTAGTGGCTTTTTGGAAAAGCCTGGTATGTATGTGAGACAAAGGAGGCTCTATGCAATTTATCTTTCTGCAGCTGTCCACTGTGGTCCATGAAGAGCTGATGTACTCCTGCCACAAACTCCACACAGCCTGAAACCAAAGGGGAGCTGCAAGGAATGTGGGAATGGTGTGTTTGACCCGAAACTTCAGAGTGCACACACTGCCAAATCCTTTAGGTGGGGACTGTGAACTGGGGCTTGTGCTGGTGCACGGTGCTGGTTTGAACTGAGAAGATCTTCAGCAGCATAGGAGGCATCAAGACATGGGATGTGCTTTGGCAGACACAGAGGTGGGTATTGTAGGGAGCTCACAGAATCAGAACTGTGGACTATTCTGGGTTGGAAGGCACACACAAGGATCATCCAGTCCAGCTCCTGGCCCAACACAGGACATCCCAACAATCCCACCCTGTGCATCCCTGAGAGCGTTGTCCAAACACTCCTGGAGCTCTGGCAGCCTTGGGGCCGTGCCCATTCCCTGGGGAGCCTGTCCAGTGCCCCACCACCCTCTGGGGGAAGAACCTTTTCCTGATACCCAACCTAACCCTCCCCTGACACAGCTCCAGCCGTTCCCTCGGGTCCTGTCCCTGGTCACACACAGCAGAGAGCAGTGCCTGCCCCTCCTCTGCCCCTCGGGAGGAAGCTGCAGAACTGCTGTGAGGTCAGACCTCAGTCTCCTCCAGCTGAACAAGCCAAGTGACCTCAGATACTCCTCATACAACTTCTCCTCTAGATCCTTCACCATCTTCATAAGCCTTCTTTGGATGCTGGAATTAGCTGGCAGCTTCTCAGAGTCATACTCCACCTGTGAGGACTAACAAACACTCCTCACTGCTGCTGCAATCCCTCCAGACCTCCCTCCTCTCTGCCCTCAGAGTGAGGTTGGATTCATGATCTCCTCTTCAATGCACGGACTTGGGTCTGATAGCTGTTTTGGGAACAAGATGAATTGTCTGCAAAGGTGTGAAGGGGACTCTGAGGGAAAGTACTGCATTGCTATCCCTCATGCAATAAATAGCACTTTATTCTTTTGTTTTCTTAGACAGCCCCTCAGCTTCATTCTTGCAGAGACCACTGTTGTGGAAGGAGTGAAGAACAATGCCATCTAAGTTCTCCTGCCCAAAGACACATGCTGAGCAATGACACTGCAAAGGTTTTTTCAAGATTACATACTCTCCAAAGAGACTGGAGAGAAAACCCTCTGTCTTCACAACAGCATCCCACAAAATCTTGTCTGGATGGGTTGATTTGGATCAGGTGGTCACCAAACTTGTTTGTGCTATCTCCATTCACTTGCTGTCTTAAGCCATTTTCATTGAGAGGTTCTTTTGTGTATAGAATCAGTCTGGTAATTGTTGCTTCAGAGAAGATTTGATTTGCACTTTATACCAGGAGCTGTGTTTGATTAATTGTCTTTTTTGGATGGTAAAGTATTGGGGGAAAAACGTTTCCTTTCCCGGTGAACAGAATGTAATTTGCCGAGGAATTAATTTTTCTTGCATTTTTTAAAAATGCTGTTTTTTCATGCTGTCAACTAGAGTCTCATCTTGCTGTCTCAGACAATTTAAAGCACCGTGTCAGCCTGTGCAGATGTAGTGGATGCCAATATCACACTTAACCTGGTCTGTCAGAGTTCTAGAGCGGGTGTGACGGGGGATATCACCTGGCTCAGCTGGCAAACGTTCCCACAGCCTTCACTCCGAGGCCTGTGAGAGTTATGGGCTGCCTGTACCACAGGGGATCAAGAGTTAGTGTTAGTTTACACAGGGACTCTGGGGAATAAACAGAAGGTCCTCACAAGAGCAGACCATGGAAAGTATGAGTGGGAAAATGCTGGGATGTCTCCTGACACCCACCTTGAGAGTGATGGGGTGCTACAGTCTTGCTGGGATGGGAAGAAATGAGTTCCCTGGAATTATCCCAGGGTCACATTGTGAGGCCGTACTTGCAGCGCAGGACTGCAACCTTTCTCTGGTATTTTACCTCTGGGCAAAAGTGGGGGATTATAGAGGAATCTGATTCTGGGCAAGGAACTTGTGTGAAGCATGAAGGCTGCGCTGTGGCAAGCGGTGATAAAGCACCCTGACGTCCTGAAAGATCCACACTTAAACTGAGACAGCTGTCTGCTTGGGGCTTGGAGTGGCTGAAGTCTTCTTGTGCTGCAAGGACTGCTTAGAGGATGAACATTTCCCAACCTCTTGACCAATGTCCCATGGCTTCACATCTCCCCAAACACTTCCTTCCTTTTACGTAAAGCAATCAAGCGAACAACAGAAAGCACATCTGCTGTCAGTTCTGAGTTTTAGGAAAATGTCTAGCAACTGACAGGAAGCACTTTGTGACCTCATCTGGCAACAAATAAAAGCCAGTTCTAAAAATGGCATTTAAAACAGTGACGCTTAATTGGTATCTGCCAGACAAGGACACACACAATCTTTGTGTAAGTATAACCTGATTGTCAGCGTGGAGGAATTTGGAGATGTTTTGACATACTTGACATTATGTAATGGAAGTGCTGAATAGAAAGTGAGAAGACACATTTTTTCACAAAAAAACCCTATTTTTGTTTAGATACCCAGGCAAAATTTAACACTACACTAATGTCCTATTCCTCTTTTCCGTTCCATAGTTTTGTCCCATGTCTCTGGTGTTTACATTCCAGTCAACTTGAGCGAGCTTATGGTTGAAGTTATTACCTGATTGCTCTTTTTTGTGTAAGAAGGAGCAATATAATTGTCAATTACAGATTTGTTAATGAAACATCTGAAACTTCCACGAGTCATTAGGAGGCAGGATGGATAGATGTGTATTTAGGGGAAAATGTCAGAAAGCGTGGCCAGCATCATTCAAAGCATAAATGTGACATTCTGGAAGAATATTCAATGGGGACAACTGCTTCGGGGTTGGCTGAACTTTCCTCAATGCTGAGCTTGGGTTCATAGAGTGGGAAGAAGATGGTTTTCCCTCATCATTATGTCCCTCTGGCTTTAAGTGGTGCTTACTTGGAGGTAGGAGAGAGTTTGGGTGACATTTGTGCAGCTTAAATAAATGCTGTGTTAAATTATTCTGGCCCAAATTCTCTTTTGAACTGCAGTCTTCTCTGAGGATAACCAGAGGGCAAAGCATTTTAAACGCTCTTTTCTTTCTAGTCTCATCCACTACTGTCTCCACATGACTCCAGTTAGGTGGCAGGTTCTGTATTTGGGAAGGTCTTAGCTTTCCTTAGAACAGCCACTGTCCATCTTGTCCCACCATGAAGAAAAGTGCAAAGGGACTATTCTGGTATGTCATTTAGGGAATGGTTCAGGGTCTGATATGCTGTTTTAAGGGTGAAGAGTAATAGTAAAATCTTACTCATTTATCTTATTCAGCTGAATATCACAATATCTCATAACTCATTGTGAGACTACAAGAGGCCGTGTCGAGGGCCTGATGAAAATCAAAGCATTCAGCATCCCTCTCTTTTCCCGTGTCCACAGTGTCAGGCTCTATCATGGAAAACAATGAAGCTGGGTAGGCAATGTATTCCCTTGGTAAATCCCTGCTGGCTTCCTCTAGTTACCTTCTCCTCTTTCATGTGTTTAGAAGTAGCTTCTCAGAGCATTTGCTCCCCAGTTTTCCAAAGGACTGAAGTTATGATGGCCAGCTACAAGTACCCTGGGTCCTTCTTACCCTTTTTTGGGGTTGCTGCCACACCTGCCTTTTTCCAGGCATTAGGAATTTTCCCTCTTTGCCAGAACCTGTCAAAGAGGATAGAAATTAGCTCCTCAGTGACATCAGCCAGCTCCTTTAGCAGCCTGGGATGCCCCCTTATGTGATGTGATGGACCTGTGCACCTCACTTGGGTGAAGGGATCTCCAGCTCTTTTTCCCGTGGGTACTGACAGACTGTAATAGAAGGCTCAGAAACTCGGGAAGCTTGAGGAGAAGTCTCACATGTGAAGTCTGAGCTGCATATTACATCTTTTTCCCTGCAGCTTGTCACTGGGACCCTGAACCCACAGAGCAATGGATTGACACTGTCTTTGCCATTTCTTCCACCGATGTACACACAAAACCTTCTGATTCTTACCTTCCCTGATAGTTTCAGCTCCATCTGAGCTTTGGCTTTGTCCTGGCTGCATTCCTACTCATGCAGTTCATGCATGAGTAATCTTACCACTTTGCCATTCACCTTTTACAGCTTTTGCTGTTTACATTGCCAGTGCTGTCAAGCTGCACCAAGTTTCCAGAAACAGAAAAAAAAATCCTGTGTAACTCAGTTAATTCAGAGATGATTAAATGGCAGCCCATATAAAACTGCAAATGAGTTTTATTTGGTTTGGTCTTGTCTCCTCCACCTCCAAGAAATGAGTCTATTCAAGTTCAAACCACACAGAGGGATTTTCTCTGTATGACTGATGGTGAGGAATAATGTACAGATCCCAGCTTGTGCTGTGGGAGTGCTTTATTCTACATGAGATGCTGTGAAAAGCCACTCCTGTGGCTTTCCTGTGTTGGCCCCTGAACCACCCAGATAAACCTGAAGTGGGCCTGAGCATACAGAAGCTGATTACCTTTAGCAAAATCCATCTTGTAGCCTGCATAATCCAGTGTCCTTTGCAGTCTGGTTCTGAGGCAATCAGACAAAGAGGTTTTCCCTGTTGTGATGGAAATCCTGCTTTGAAACAGCTCAGGAAGATCTAAGAAAGAGAGAGGGACTGACGTGGTCTCTCTTGGAGAGAGTGAGCTGCTTGACAGAACCAGGAACTGGCTTGGAATAGCACATGAAAGGATATTATGATGTGTCAGTAAGGCAAAGGAGACCCCAGGCAGCTCTGATTTAGGCTCAGCTGTTAATCAAAAATTCTGGGGAAAATCCAAGCCTCCGGAGCTTGAACAGAAATAGAAAGGGCTGTTTCCTATTATACAAGCACATAAAGCTGTGCTAAAGGGGAAATCCAACCGGAAAAGGGCTTTTCTCCCTATCCAGCTTGTAGATGGTGCTGGAGCACTGAGAGGCACAGAGAGCTGGGCCCTTTTCTGGAGTAGTGTACCTGGTAACCCATGGCATGAGTATAGACACAGAAATACTCCATGGGTGTTCTGCTTGGAAATCCCTTTCCATGACACTCACTCTCTAAAGATTTCCTATCAGTCCTGCTCTGCCCAGCTGTTGCTTAAGACCCCTCCACATGCATAGGCCTCATCCAAAACACGTCAAGATAAAGATGCTTGTTGACTTTAATGGGCTTTGAATCAAGCCTATAAAACAACCTGACATCTGCAGTAAATGCTCAGGCCTTAATGACTGTTTTTCCCTAGGGTTCTGGAACATCATTCCAACATCTGGGAACCTTGCCTTTCCTGGTGTTTCCCATTTAGTAGAGGATTTTTAACAAATTAAAAAGCATAAGCTGCAGGCCAATTGGTTCCTCCTTTTCTGGGTTAGTTCAGGTTCTGCTGCAAATCAGAATGTCAAATAATCCTTTCCAGGTCTTGCTCTTGTGCTGAGAACGTGGGATGATCTAAGCAAGCAGAATTGGATATTCCAGAGAATACAGAAAGGAAGGACGATAGCCTTGTCACCTGTCAAATTGTAACTGCAGCTTCTTTCTTTGAGCAAATAAGAAATAGTCCGTGGCTGAGTCAATGGGCTTGACACCAGCCAGAGGGCTGAGATGCTTTGGATGGCATAAACACTGCATGTTCTTTGTGGCTTTCATCCTTTTTATTCTGCACTCTAGCAACTCCGGGAATAGGAAACCACCACTTTTGTCCACAAAAGCCTGATCTCACATACTCACAGCAGGAATTTTACCAGGTTTGTCTTTCACTGCCTCCTTACGTAACAGCAGTGGTGAAAGGGAAAAGGAAGGAGTCTAAACTGCTTGGACAAGCCTGGACAGAATCTCACAGACTGAAAGTGACCACTGAAGCATAAAATGTCCACTGGGAGAAGAAGCTGGGAGGCTGAGAGCATTGCCAGTAGCAGTAGGGTAGGGAGATGCAAAGACAAAGAGACTTTCCCCAGCCCAAACCCTGGGGTAGTTAAGGCTGAGGAGAATTGAAAGGTAATTACGAGAAAATTTTTAAGCTTGGGAAGAGGAGAATACCTGTGTAGCCCTTTCCATTATTAGTACCATGGTCTGTGTGCTACAAACCTCTTGGCGAAGTGAGACTGGCTTGTTTTTTTGATTCAATGGTGCTCACAAGATTTAAAAGGGAAATGGCTTACAGGTTGGAAAATGGGATCACTGTCTTGAAATCATGACCAGCCCCAAAATAGTTGGTCCTTAAATTTCCATTCATGGTCTCTAAGACAGCACTCAGGCCACAGCAAAAAAAAGAGATCTGAACTGTGGCTTACCACAAACACTCCTTGAAATCCCAGCTAGCAGTCTGGCACTTTCTCTAGCCCACTTCTCATGTCTCCAAGCCACTCATCTATCTGCTGATCATGTTAGACATGAACAGAAGCCAGCACTCTCTCCATCTGGATTCTTGCATATGATTTTTAGAAAGGCTCCAACACAGACTCTGTTTCTTTTCTTTGTTTTTGTTTCTGCTTTGTTATTTTTTCCATGTCCAGATTCAGATCTTGAGTGTTACTGTGGTTGCCTTTCTCACAATGACACTCTCCTAATTAATTGCTACACTTTAGAAGCATCAATGCCTGGTTTAGGATACATGACGATCTCAGATTTAGAACATTTGTATGCCTGAAGTTTAAAGAGGCAGCAGAGTAGAAATCCCTGGTCTAAACTTCTCTTTATGCAGGGATTTGCACAGAGTGCCAAACCAGAATCAAATTAGTTTCTTTAAGACTTAGATTTTCCCATGTTTTCTGTTACTCAAAGGTCATGATGTTTTTTAAATGTCTCTGCTGTTCCCGGGTTAGTTTCCTCTTCTGCAGCAACCTGTAGGGAAGTCATAATGTAGTGTTTATGATGACATCCCTTTCGTGCTGTGGAAAGAATTTTAATGTCATGAATTCCACCTTATGACTGGAGAGATGGGCTTGAACTGGAATCTCACAATCACACAATCCGAAACTCAGTGGAATTTGAATCCCCAGCTGACCTTACATTTTAGGAGCCAAAACAGTGTTTTCATCCCTCATCTTCCAGTCTTTGAAGCAGTTTAGATCTGGGATTCTCTGGCTCAAATGCCTAATGGTGGCTTCAGTGCCAGAAAAATGGGAAAGAAAAAACGGGAAACATGGAGATAAATAGAATGCTTAAGTGGAGAAAAAATAATTAAAAACTGTATAAAGTCAACAATGAGAACCTAGTTTTCTGTCTGCTCAGCTTGTCCAAGCACCTCCCTCTACAAAGTTCACTAGTAAAGATTTTGGTTTTCTATGCAGACTCTCATTTCACCTACCCACTTGTGTCATTCTCAGCGGCACAGCTTTTAGCACCTCACCCCATACCATCTTTTAGCCTCAAACAAAATTCCTGTGAGTTAAGGAAGGGCAGTTACTCCTCACTTTTACAAATGGGAAAACCACAGTGTGGAGAATTTAAACAGCAGACCTAAGCTCACACTGGAAGGCTGTGGCAGCAGAGGCACTCTACCACTCTCTGTTCAAATGTCTGTATGATGACACCAACATTTACTGCTAAATGTTTTCCATATGATGTGCCCAGTAAGGCAGAATCAGGTTGTTTGGTTGTTTGGGTTTTTTTTTAAGAAAATACACTTATTGAGACCCAGCAAATCACTGAATAATGTACCTACAGTCACACTCACTCTTCTGGGTACTTCTCCACATCTCTTCTGTTAAAGTCCATGTTCAAGTTCTCTATTCAATCATTACTCCAGAAAATTAAGTTCTGCAATTATTTAAATAAAATTTTAACACTGTTGGAGGAAAGATAACCTGTTCCTCACAAGGAAAGTAGATCTTGCTTTTCATCATAAGAAGCACTGAGCCTCTGACCTGGGCCCCTGGTCTCCTCTCAGTGGTTGCCACTCAGACCTCCAAACACAGATAAGTCCACAGGAGCAGTGTGTGTATTGGGAAGGCAGGACAGACTGGGATGGCCAGGCAGAGGGCACAGCTGGAAAAGTGTATGGGCAAGAAACAGTTTACATCAGCCCCTTTTGTCCTCTTCTTCCCTAATTTCCACACTTCCACCATCCCAAACCACCTTGATTTCTCCACAAAACACACCATAGATTTTGTACAGAAGCAAGATGTCCTTCCCCTGCATCTTTTAAAGTGTCCCATTCCCCCAGGCTGTGACCCCTCAGTTTGTGTGGTGGCCTGGAGGGGTGTTTCGGGTGATTCATCTTGCTTGGTGTCACTGGCGGGTGATGGGACGGGGGCTGGCAATCCCCTGTGGCTGCAGCCAGGGTGAGGCTTCATTTCTCTCAGGAGGTTTTTGGGGTTCCCCCACTCTATTCCTCCCCATGTGCGGAGATGAGCCACTGAGGGGTTGCTGTCTCCTGGAATAGCATCCTTGTCAGGGTTTTACCTGGATTCCCCTTCTTGCCTTTTCCTCCTTGTGCACCTCTCTCTGAGTGGAGATGAGCTTTGATCACACAAGCCAGCAACAGGAATAACATCTTTTCAGTGTCACCACCCACTTTAATGGAGCTACTTGTCAAAGTTACACATCCAGATTTTTGTTCTAACAGTACTGAGCATCTCTCTCACAAAGAAAACATGTTTTAATGTACATTTTCTTTTATTCCAGCTAATTCTTCTGCATTGCTGGAATGGGGCACTGGACACCCATTCCTCACTTCAAATTTCACTCTCCCAGTGAGCCGGCTGCTATAATGTAGTTTTCTAATTCCTGGATACTAAAGATTGTTAAAAGAGGGTTAATTTTCCATCATGCTCACATTGCAATTACTTTCACGTTGCTTTAACTTTAAAATTTTCCCTTCCCTGTTTTGTTTTTCTAAAAGATGTAATTCATATAGGACTCAAGTGACCCTTTTTTTAATTCACCATTTTTTTTTTTTTTCTGTAAAATATCACACACATTTCTGGTTTACTCAACTGTTTTTAGAAAAATGATATATTCTGGTGTCCCTGGCATGTTACATAAGTTTCAGATCTGAGCACAAAGACTCCATTTTGCAAAAATAAATGCATTCTCTTTCAACTCACGTCCGTAGGGTATCCCAAATGCACGGCACCGTGTTTACTGTGCACTAATATAATATGTAGCTGTGCAAGCCATGAACATGTTAGTTAAATGCTTAACACACCTCCTTGATGCATCAATTAACTTCATTAGACTTGGCCCCTCGAATGATTGTGAGTGCTTCCTTGTACAGAATGTTCCTTGCCTGCCTTCGGAGAGGGAGGCCAGCCAGAGGAACTGCCTGTTTATTTTTGAACCCATGTAAAAGTAGACCAGGAGCAGACACCTCCTGCTGCAGGCTAGACCTGACAAAGAGGTCATCTTTGTTGCACATGGCTAAGGAATCACATCCCCTGCTGAAGACCAGGGCTATTTTTAGAAACAGGATAGAACTCCTCATTCTTGAAATTGTTTTAATTTCCATCCAAAGAGTCAGACTGCATGGCTAGAGGAAAAAAAAAAAATCTAGTAGGCTGCAGGGCCAGTGGGAGCCGCAAGCCTGTGTAAAAAGAAACCTGATGAAATTGCTTCTTGTGGTGCTGACAGAATTTTGTCCTGGCAGCACCGATGTGCTAATCACTATAGGCTGACAAAGAGCCATTGCCCAAGAGCAGCCCATAATGGTCATGTAAATTTTACTTAAGTACGTACGATTACAAGAAATTGCCCAGAATTTTAACACACATTGTGCTGCCCTGTTTATAGAACAGTATAGATTTACTGGCTCCATTTTTCTACTGTAAATCAAAAGCCTTAGGGCTTGGGAGGAGGGAAAAGGGGAGGAAAGGAAATGTTCTGGCTTCACAGTATATAACTGCCTACGGAATCATTTTAATGTATATTAAAACCTCATTCAGGTCTGCCACAGATGTAGTGAGTTTAAACAATCCAGTGGGGCACGTTCCTCATAAAACTCTTCCCCTTCTCTGGTTCTGCAGACTGCAGTTCTGGAGTGGATGGCCACATCTCTCCTGAAGACACAAGAATTCTGGTCCTGTTTTCCACAACAAGTAAATGGAGTTTTTCAGACTTTTCAAAAGCTGCACAGGAAAATTATAAATTATACTGACTATTACATAGTACAGGCCACAGCATCTCTCCCAGAAATTTCTGCTTCAAGCACAGAGCTCAAGCTGTCTTAGGCCAAGTGTCCAGGCCTGGGCTGGATTTCAAGCTCTCAGCTGAGAGACAAAAGCACCATAATCCCAATGGCTGATTTGCCACCCTGTTAAAAAGGCAAACTTGTAGTCTGGATTATGTCTAACTGCTGCTTCCAGACACTGAATGCTGTTTATGTCCTGTCCTGCTGGATTAGAAAGCTATCTATTACATGAATTTGCTTTCAGGCTGTGGTATTTCTAAACCAGTGTTTGTAATCTTGGGTCATTGTCACAGCTCTTTCTAAATGCTCTCCGGTTTTTCTACATTCTTTTGCCAGGGTAGACATCCAGCTGGATAAATGACTCCCAAAAAGCTCTCCCTGGTGCCAGATAGAGGAGTAATATTCCTTTTATTTTTCTATTCAGTTGTCTCTTCCTTTTGTAACCAAAAATTATATCAGTAAAGACAGTCTCAGCACATCTAGAACTCACTAGAACTCACAAATAACCATTTGTTAGAATCCTCATGTTTTCCAGAGCTACTAATTTGCAGCATTGACTTGCCTATTTTAAAGGCATGATCGCCTCTCTTTGTTCCCAGGGTTTAAAATGCACCTATTTTAGTAAGCCCACTCTACCCTACGATCTCTGCTAATTTGTACCCAGGTTAATATGGCATCACTTGCAGTTCCAATACCTGTTAATGCACATATTTTTTATTTTGCTAATAATCTTTGAGATCTCTGATAAAAACACTGAGTAGCAGTCAGTCAGGAAAAGGAGCCCATGGGATACCAGTGTTAGCAGTAATGGATGAAGATCCTATTTTTTACAAAAACTGCTGTAATCTGTTAACTTTTTCTGTGTTTGCATGAGCTACATTGATATTCGCGTTTGCTAGCATTGTTTATTGATTTTCCAGATGTAAAAACAAGTCAGTTTGGATTACATGCTTTGTGGAGTGCTAAAAGCATTATGTCTACACAGCTATCTCTAACCATCAACCCTGTAGTCTTGAAAAGAAAGGAAACAATCGGAAAACAATCACAAGCTTTTTATGGCAGCGTAACTTCCATTTTGATATCACCATATCTTCATTCCTTTTGGGTAGTGCCACCTAGCAACCTCTCTGTGATTTTGGTAAGATCAGTGTCAGGCTCATCTTGCCCTGTCCCAACTGAATTTTTAACTGTTATCAGTTTCTTATCAAAGCTCTAGAGTTTCTTGGTGTCCCAGGATCTCTTAACAATCAGTGTTATTTAGGATTCTGAGCTCTCCTTGGACAATGATTTAAATATTCTTTAGTGTAAATTATCTATTCCTGCAAGTAAAAACTATGGTTTACTTCAATCACCACAGTTTAATATCTGCTGTCTGAAGAAATGATACCCACTGTATTTTCATTGGAAAAGAGCATAAGTCTGTTGCTTTCCTAATGAAGAAAACCCAGGTGCACTGTACGTGTTGTACACATCTGCTTTTTCTTCACCAGGCTCGATAATTTCCCGTTCAGGATTGGAATGTTTCGGTTTTGTCTCCAAGTGACCCACAGTGCTGCAGTTGAAATAACTGGGAATTATTTATTCCAAATGACCCTGCAGTGGGATAGGAAGTGCCTTCCTGTAGTTGTGTCAGAGGTCTATGAAGAATTAGCAGGAGGGAGAAGAGGGGATTTGGGAGACAGACGGGACAGGAAGAGCAGGCAGAAGGGATGAGCTGGGACGAGGCACGCTGCAAAGGTAACAGCTGATATGGTCAAAGATGTGGAGAGATATTAAGAGAAAGAATGGAAGGTCAGGCTTGGATGTAGCTCTGGACTGGGTTACCCTGGCACAGCCTGGAGGGATATGGTCCTCACCAGCAAGCCCAAACCACTTTATGACTTTAAATGGACATCTCAGCCATTACTTTCACTGGCACAAGGTTGACCCAGTTAAAAATAAAATCCAGACAATCTATATGGCATCATCTACTATTTTAAGCTGTGTTCCTGTTTTGTCTTTGCCCAACGATGTGAGCTCAGGTCTTAAACTGCCAGAAGGGAATCCTGAGGCCAGAGGATATTTTGGAGTCAACAGCTTGACTGGTGAGTTCATCAGAGGCAGTGTGGGTGGCTCCCAGTGTTGCTCAGGTACAAGAACCTGCACCAGCAGAACAGCTAAGAAAGGAAAAACAAAAATGTAAACAGTGCAAAGGAAAAAGGCAGAAAGAGTTCCCTAGGAAAATAGGATTATTAAACAGCTAGTAGCAAAGAACTATGTGATTATTCTACAGTTGCACAATCATTATGGAAAAGTATGATTTTTTTCCCTTTTTTTCCCTAGAATTTAAAGTGAAAGAATCATATTTGTTCTAAGTGCATTTCTGCAGAAGCTTCCTCAAAGTTTAATTTGATATTAAACCTACACAAACCTACATTTTCAAAGCAGAAATGAGACTCCTGACATCATGGGATAGAAATTGGTTTTTGGTGTTGCAATGGGCTTTTGCATCGTGGATACTGTTATCACTTAGGTTGGGTTTGTAGTTTTCTTTATGTTTGTATTTTATTAAAAAATTCATTATTAGCATATTTATTAATATTAACATTTATATATGTTAAATCAATACCAATATATTATTTTATATTTGTACTAATTAAAAATATATATGTAGCACTCAGAAATACCCGAGTGCTGCTGTGCTAGACATTAGGCAGTATAAATGGTAAGCTATTTTTTCTCAAATCACGTGGTTGAAGAAAGATTCTAAAGAGAAAAATGCCCTAAATGGAAACCTTAAAAAAGATGATGTTGGGTGAAAGCTTACCTGGAAAGTGAAAGGAAATTAGATGCAGCTACCTCTTTTCATTTGCCTAAAAGAACTTATTTACCTTAGGCAGCAGAAGCAGGTGGTCACTGATGTCCTGGTAAAAGGATGCAACAGCTCACCCATTTATGACTTTTGATGTTCTTTCTCTGTATCGACAAGTGACAAACAGGATTTTCTGCAGAAGTAAAAGATTCTACAACATGGTGTCTTTTCAGGGAAGATTCTGATTTTACTTCATGTTTATCATTTTCCTTCATTAACTGACTGAAGAAGAAATACAAGTGATTAAACAGATTTTACTTTCATGAGGAATTTTAAGTGTACATGGAGTCAGGAAGTGATATTTATTTATAAGAAAATGTCTTCTGCATAATTTAGAGATTTTGGACATCATTCATCATCATTTTTTTTTTCCCCCTCTTAGGCAATGTCTACAGATGAACCCGTGACTGGAGAAAATCAGGGTTAAAAATACAAAGATGCCTTAATCGCTTTACCTCCGACTTAGGACAAGCTTTGCAACTGGCACCTACATGAGAGAAATAATGTTTGGCTTTTCTCTTGTGTCAATGTGTCCACTGTTGGGTCCTCTTCTGTCAGTGAAGGGAGACAGGAGCTGCTAGAAAATGATTCATCACACTTATTTTAGAAACATATCTCAGGAGGACTGAATCAGCATCAGGAAGGGTCCAGGCTCCCCCTTTGATTAGAGTGATCACAAGAGACAAAATGACTCATCTACGTACACCCAACAGACGATGTCTTGCCAAAAGTGAGTTATTCGTAGTGATTAAACCCACTTGTTTTGGTTTTTCTGTCTTTCCTTTGCATTAATTTTATATCAACCCCTCTTGCCTTGCATTGGCCAAGACCATTACGGGCACACAAGACACTGACTGTTGCAGTTGGCTTCTTGTGTGTTGTTTTGGAAGGTGCAACAATTATCCTCCTAAAATAAAAGAGACAGGATTTATAAGCCAGAACACACAAGGGAAATCCACTTTCCTTGAAAGGCTTGGCTGCTGTCTAAGTTGCCTCTGACTTAGTTACATAAAAGACCTACTTTATTTTTCCACTTTCTGAGTCAGAAGAGCTTTGGATAAAATTCACCGTGACCCTACTAAATGTATGGAGCTGGACTCCCAACGAGACTTGAGGTACACCCAGAAATTTAAATTCTAACATAGGATTTGTTTTTCAGGGGGAGAAAAAAGTGACTAAGATAGTAGCCAAGGATTCAGGAGATGTGGATTCATTTCCTTACTCTGCCACAGACTTCCTATATGACTTTGGGAGAGTCATTTAATCTCTGCATATCACTTTTCTGTGGTAAAACTTTCTGGATGTCTCTGAAGATAAACATATTAAGACAGATGCTCTGAAACCAGAGCCCTTATGTCTGCTGAAGAAAAGTAGACAGCTTCTAAACAAATGCTATTTCCATATACAAATATTTGATTTATAGCAAATAGTTTAAAAGGATGTCTCTCCCAAACTGTCAATTCCACGTCAAAGATTAAAGATTAAAATCTTGTTTCCTGCATACCAATAATTCCAGCTGCCACTGGACTCGAGACCCAAACAAAGCATTTAGAAACCATCCCTCTCCCACACCTTCTCCCCAAGAAAGACCCACTTATCTCACCTGTATCCTGTGAGCAATATCCCATCACCCTGAAGCCTTTCTTGAAAGACAGTCGTTGCAATAAATCCAGGAGACAGATGAATACTAAGTTGTTTGAATCAAAAGGACCAAAGATTTCCCAAGGAAAACTGTCATTGCATAACTGTACCACCACTTCCCTTTCTTCTGGGCCAACGAATCTCACAGTCAGGATCTTATGCTGATTTTAGCAGCTTGGGGATGAAACAGAAAGATGCTGTGCCTCCTGTGGGGAAGGACAGGGCTGAACAGGCTCTCTTTAGCTCATTATGCTGAGCACAAGACCTTGGATACAGCCCAAAATCTGGTCCACTGAAATGCTCCTTTAGTTGTCACTCTCTTTCAACTCATATATGAGGTGGACTTACTATATTTTAGCCATTTTTAGAACATAAGTTAGCTCTCCCTACCATAATATGCAACATTCTTTTTTTCAAGAGAGGCACATGCTGTCTCTATCACTTTTGCAAATACTACTAAAACATTAAAAAAAACATTGAACCCTCTACAGAATGAAATTGGTGATACTGCATGAAGGTGAAACCAACTGTTCTTTGCTGGACTTCCAGATTACATACTTGTAGAAATAAACATGAATCTAAATCAGATCTATGCTTTTCCACACCTAAATCCACCTCTCTAAAATTAACTCTCTCCATAGAAAAACAGATAGCTCACTTCTTTGGGTGACTGATTTTATTGAAACAAGTAGAACCATACCATGGGGTCAGGGGTACTGATGAACAGACAACTTAATTTACAAATCCCTTCTGAAAAGGTCTTCTAATTCAGACAGAAAACTTAAGCTTTCCAAGTGACCTGGCTTATGCAACTGAAGCTTTCACACTTCTTATTTCAAGTTTCCATTAAACTTGAAGGTTAAGCTACCTCCGTTCCTCTCTTTCTAGTGTGAGGTTGTTTTCATTCTCAGTAAAAGGCAGAGGTGGGAATCATAAAGGAAAGACACAGAATGATCTGAGCCCTGATGGAAAAGCTGCTCTGTGGCAATCTTTGAAAAAAGGAAAAAAAACCCCAGCCCTAAGAATAAAGCAAGTCTTCTCTCCAGAGAAAATTGAATGGTACACTCTCAAGGGAAGAGCATTTGATTAGATAATGATGAGAGTGGGGCACGGTTGATGATTTCTAAATCAGATGTGGTTTTGAACAACTCTTTGGACCAAACTGGATCTTCCAACAGCACATGGATAAACTTGGAGTTAAAATATTTGTCCAAAAACTGAGCAGCTGGGTTCTGTTGCCTGATTTGTCTCAGATTCTGTGTGTAGTCTATGGCACGCCCTATGTTCCTTTTATGCCATTTTGTAAATGGGCATTTTATGCATTTTGTAAAAATTAAAATAAGTTCTCCTACTTTACAGAGATGTAACAAGCTATATCCATAAAACCCAAAGGAGTTCAGAGGAGTAACTAGATTAAAAACCAATGTAATTAACCAATATTGCTAAATACCAAATGAAAAAAAGCATTGAGGCACTTCAAATTATTAATTATTATAGGGTCTCCCACGAGAAGAAATAAGGATTCTCTTAACTGTGGTGTTAACCATTTGTCTCAACTGGTCTAGAGGCTACAGAGTGGGTGAAAAGTCCTCAGCTGGCAAACTGAAAGACCTAAGACACCTTAGCGTTTCTTTATATGTTGAACTGGGTTGCTCTAATCCTGTAATTTATTGGGCATGGCAGAATGGATCTGGATACAATAAGAACTGACCTTCCCATAATTTCTGTGAATCCAAAGCCTTTTCACAGAATTCTGGTTAACTGTTTCCCTTCTTCTTTTAATTTCCCACGCCTGTTGACTTCAAGACTATGCTTGTGACCGGAAGCCAAAATGCCATGAGAAAAAGCTCTTCCTGTGGTAATTCTAACACTGCCAAGCATAAGGCCTACAAACCACATGGGAAAACTTGTTCACATGCAATCCACTGCCCAAGAATATCCAAAAAGTTTGGGATAAGAATTCAACCTTTAAACATTAATACAAACCAAACTTCTCAAATATTTCAGAGTCAGCCCTTTTAGTAGTTTTTATCCAAAAGTAGAAAGCACTTCCATTAACCATTTTAAATATTTCTTTCGGATGCCAAAGCCATGAATCAAATAATTTATCAAATTAATTCATCTGCTTAGTATCGTTCAGAACATTAAGTGTTTAATCAGCATATTTTTACCTATTTTGCACAGGGCTGTAGTAAACTAGTGAAGTTTCTTGATGCCAGTCAGATTCTGCATCTGAGGATTTTTCCTGCATGAATTCCATTCAGTCTCAAGCCAAATCCCATGTGCAAAAGCATTGTCTACACAGTCATGTCACATCTTCCTTTCCAGGGATTCCAAGTTGCATTTGGCTGCTTAAGAATGGCTGTACCATTCTTAAGCAGCCATTCCATACCATACCATTCCATACCATTCTTAAGCATCATCTGAAACTGTCTAGCAATGTAGTTGTCTCCAGCAGTGGCCATAAACAGATGCTTAACTAGCAAAGCCAAAATCAAATTGTACTATACTTTCTCCAAATGCTCTCAGAAGGTAGCTTCTGAGTCTGATGCACTTTGTCCAGTTAGTTACAGAGTTTTCCTCAGTACGCTTGTCCAGTCTTCTTCTGAAGCCATGAACTTCTAGTTCATTGAAGCTCTTTGCATCAGGGACTCCCACGTGTCTATCAGATCCAGTGTGAGGACATAACATGGAAGGCAGTACTGACTCCATAGCCACTGGAGACATATTCATATGTATATGTATTTGTATATTTATCTACTTACAGTGTATCTCAATGTAAATTACATGTTTCCAGTCATAGTCAAAGATGTGAGCACCTAAGGGACCAGTTAACAACATTCACTTCAAAGCATGAGTGTAGTTCCACTTTAAACATGCATACTGCTGTCAGAGCACCTGCAATGGCCAGGAATGTAGCACAGGCTGGGAAAATTTTGAAAGGAAAACAAAACTCATTTTGGAATCTGCTGATAGCTCATCAGGGCTCTGGCATGCCAGGACTACATCATGAGCTGTTCTTAAGCTGAGTAGTTACAGCTAGCACACAACCCTATCAGAAGCATTTCTGGTAGCACCTGCTCGGCAGATCTGCTCAGAAATAGCTGCTTTAAGCAAATGACAGAGTTTTCTTGGGACCTATCCCAAGCCAATGAATTAATCACAGCAACCGAAAATGATGATTAACTTCATTGTATCCTACTCCCAGTGCAAAGTTCCCTGCTTTCATCTTTCTTCTGTGACAGCATTTGTGTATTGAAAATTAAAGGATAGAAAGTCCATAAGTTATTTCAGCTTTGTCTGTTCCTTGCTGGAGGAGCACTGAGCAATGCTTGCACTGGATGAATAGGGTGCCCAGGCTGGTGGTGAAGTCTCCATCCCTGGAATTTTTCAAGAAACAGCTGGACATGGAACTCATTGCTCTAATAGACAAGGTGGTGTTCATTCTAAGGTTGGGCATGATGACCTTGGAGGCCTTTTCCAACCTTAATGATTCTATGATTCTATGATGTGAATCCTTATCAGATTTTTTTTTTTTTTTAGGACCCTACGAAATGTACCATCAGTCTCAAGTATCCCTACTCTCTAATTCCTTCTTTAGTTCCATAAATACCAAAGGCTTCTACTCCACACAGATTCCCCTGGATTTCCGTGCAGATGATATGCTTTGTCATGTCACAGTTTTAGACAGCACGTAGCTGTTCCAAGGTGCTGACTAGTTTGGGAGAGCTGCTCAAAGCATTGATGAGATACTCCCCTTCTTCTGCTGGGTGTGGTATGTCCTTTCCCCCCACCCCCCCCCTTCTTCCCTCCATGCTCTTTTACCAAAGGGATTCCAAATTTAGGATGATGAAGTTCTTATTCCAGTTGCAACTCTAAGGATTCAAATTTAATTTCCTAGTCTCTGCAATCATGCTTCTCATCCTGTGCCAAAGTGTCTCCTTGGGAATGTCCAGAACATTGTCTCCCACACTATTTCTTCATCAATGCAATTTTTTCCGGTTCAAACTTTTCAAGCTTTTCACATTAATTTAGAAGTTGTATATCACATTCATATTGCTGGACTCTTAATTTCCAGTCTGCTGGGAGCTTTCCACATGGAAAACACATGAAATATTTGATCTCCACAATAATTCTAAATACTTTCACCCTCCTCTTTCCCTTCTCTCCACTACCACCTTGTGTCAGGTTTTGGCGTGTATGTGTGGCAGTGTGAGCGCTCATCCTTATAGAAAGAAGTATGTGTGTAAAGAAAAAAAAATTGATTCCTTATATTACTGAAGTCAGTAGTGGCCATAGACTAGGACAGGGGTCTGTAGGTAGGAAGAGTGAGCTGCATTCATCGCCCAAAGGCAACAAAAGAAAAAATGTTTGTTTTTCTAAAGAGTGTACTCTCAAGGTTTCATATTTGCAGTTTGAAAATGAAAGAAACAAAAAGTTTTCCACGTAAAGAAAGAATAAAAGGCCCGGATTGGCTTTTGTCAGTTCAATACTTAATGGAAAAGCAGGCAATGTTCCTGGGAGACTGTGATGGTGAGCAGCCTCTTCAGTCTGGCCCTCTGGGTTCTCGAATGAGAGGAGCAATCTGATTAGGTATTGCAATTTTGTCTGGTGAATGAGATTAGAAAGGGAGGCAAATCCCAGCTTGCTGATAACCATGATCTCCGTATGCCTTTGAAACATCTGGCCACGCCATGCCTGTGAGCGCTGTGCTGAAACGGTGCTTGGGGACTGAATGAGGAGGGGACCGTGTCACCTGTGCAATGGCTGACCCCAGGCCCTGCCTCACCTTGCCTCATCTGTTCCGTGAAGGGCAAGTGCCAGCCTCCTCCAGCTACTGCAGAGCTCTTTGCAGATCCCTGTGCCAGACCGAGTGCTTGAAACATAATTTCTGACAGCTCCACTCCTTAGGAAACAGGGAAGGGGACAGGCCATCCGCAGTCACCACCGATCTGTCCTGTCTGCTCAAATGGAGCAACCAAATTTTCCTGTTTCTGCTCCTTCTGGATTTGTCATTGCTGGTGGCCTGGGAGTGCTGCTCAGTTTGGGTGCATTTCGGGTTGTAACACGCTTTGCAATGATGGAAAGTTGTGTCCCTGTTAGAGAATAGGATCTGAGGGTCTCAAGGCCTGGCCTGAAGGGCAAGCTACTGTCTCACTCTTCTAACACCTCCACGTCAACTCCCAGCTTCCTTCAGGAAAGAAACCAGCTCAATAAGCAAAGTCTTTACCAAAAATTAAACCTAAACCTGCCTGGCCTTGCTCCTCATTACTATATATATTCATATATAATTTAATTTTCTTACTTCTTATACTTACAGTTGTCAGGGGCTTAGGACTGAGGGATAAGGTAGAAGAGTTAATTGCTGCAGCACTGACAGGTCCTTCCTGGTTTTTTTGTTTTGTTTTGTTTTATTTTAGCTATTTTTTTAACACTGCTTGGGGCTTTCTTTTTAAATCTACTTTCTAAAATGTCTAGTGCTGAGAGATGTATTCATCCATAATGATGAACACATGGTTTATGCTGCCTAGGTATTATATATCCACATATTTCACAGGGGCATATTGTTTTAGGTAAGTGATGCAGCTTTTTTTTTTTTCCAGCTTGGGGTTGTTTCCTGAACCAAATTCTCATGCCCCCAAGGGTTTCTGCTCATGGCCACATGCACTAAAAGAAGACCACATACCTAAAAGCATTCCTGGCTACTTGCCCTCTAATGGGATCATTGTGAGGGCTCCATTTGAAGTTACATTTTATTAATATTTACTGATAGTGAGCCACCCTCTGTGACAGCCTTCATTCTGAACACATGCCACATTTTTCCTGCTCTACCCATAGACCACTTCTCAGGGTTGCAAAAGGAGTCAACCAGCATCCCACCTCATTTTCTAGTAGATTGCTCTGGATTGATGCAAGGAAAATAAGGGGTAACCCAGATAGGAAGGTGAATTAAACTAATCAGGTGATTTTGTAGTTGCTGTAAGTATAAAAGTGGTGCAATCAGGCCCTTGAAAGCAGAGCTTCTGTTTGATCAGCTCAGTACTTTGCATGTTTCTTGCAGAACCCATCAAGCATTTCAGAGGGACACCCTCTGAAAGCAAATATGCCCTTTAAAACACTCCACATTGTGTTCAGTTCTCATCAGCCAAACTGTGGACTTTCATGGTGACAAGTAGAGGAAAATGATAACAATTTTTAAATAGCAATGTGCATTCTAGCCTGGAGAAACATGAAGTCCCTTCACCCAACTAAGAAGAAAAAAAACAGTGGTTCAATGAAATTGATAGCCTTGATAAATTCAGCATGTACCGAATGGTTAAAAGTGGGGGAACTTTACTGTTCAGGGTTGTCAGGCCTGTTTTGAGAAGGTGCTAAGAAGGTATCGTTCTAAATTACTTGGCAGCTGTCAAAAGTATTCTTGAATAATTTGGACTGGCGTCTAAAAAGGAGTGTTTCATTCTGTGTAGGTAAGCGTGGAAAAATAAATGAAAAGCTTAACAGTGATACCGCAGAGTATATCTCCAAGCCCACATCAGAGGAGAGAAAGAACTGCTAAGGTGGGGAAAAAATCCACTATGGATGTTGCTGACTTTGATTTTTGTCATGTGTTCGAATGGCTTAGAGCTGTAGAACAAGGCTGTAGTTGTCAGGGTACGAGGTCCTGCTGCTTCAGAGGTGTCAAATTATTACTCCTCAGCTGGAAGAAGCAGGGCCACAGTGCCAGAAGCCTGTAGACTTTGGCCCGTGTCTTATCCACTGCTGGCACGTGTGCTTTGTTGTTCTTAAAATAAAATAACAACAAAAATACAACTTTTAATTCTAGTTTAAAGAGGAGAGATTGTTGTTAATGCTGCTAATATCAAAGGGGTGAAAGCTGAACGGGATCACACAAGTCGTGAGACTGGCCATGAGGTAAGGAATTGGTCACCTCTGATCTGGTTCAGGTAGTTCAGGTGAGGAAGATGCTTTCACCTGATGGATTGGGTTGGCCTACCACCTTTAAATGTCTTTACTCAAGTCATCAGCAAAATGTACTGAAAGAAGACATGGATTGCATGAGTGTTACCCTGCTTTGTCAGCTCTGTAGGTAAAAGAGGGACTTGGCTGTCCAGTTCAACAAGATGTATATTCAAACTGAAAGAACTTTTATGAACTAAGCACATGAAATATCACTGTTTCAAGTGTATGATGAAAGGAAGAATTCTGGACTGAATGTTGTCATTCATGAGTCAGCCCCTGAGGTCATCAAGATGCATAGCAATAACACCATTAATGACATCCATGGAAACCATTCCTAAACATCCTCAAAAACCCAGAGACAGGTGAACTTCTGATGAAATTACTCCAGGTACTCTTAAAGCACTTCTCATCTTACGGTCTGTGAAATGTTGCTCATCACCTAACCTTACCTTAAATCAATAAAAGCCCAGATAAACAAGGTTTTACACACTCAATTCATTCAATGTCATTAAAAGAAGCTTTTATGAGCTTTGCATTTTGGGGCAGATCGACCTCAGCCGGCAGCTTAAGCCTGCACCCTGTCTCTCTCACTGCTCCAAAGCAGGATGGAGGAGAGAATCAGAAGAGGAAAAGTGACAAACTCCCAGACACACGTTGTGGGTCAGGAGAAAAGCAGTTTATTTAATAGGGGTAGGGGGAAAAGGTGGACAAAGAAGCTAGTGGTGTAAAAGCAGTCACCACCAACAGACTCACACCCAAACCGCCTTGGAGCAACAGGTACTCTGGAAAAAATGCCCCCCAGTTTTATTGCTGAGCATTATGTCATAGAGTATGGACGATTCCTTCTGCCAGTTTGGGTCACCCGTTTGCCCGTGTGCCCTCAGCCTCCTCACTGGGCGTGGAGAATGAGGAGAGTCTGTGCCTTGAGGCTCAGCAAGGGCTGGTCAGCAAGAACTAAAGCACTGATGTGTTTTCAACACTGTTTCAGCGTCCCAGCCAAACTGCAGCACCATAGAGGCTGCTAGGAAGAAAATTAGCCCCATCGCACTGCATACTTCTAAAAATACGTCCAGGTACCCCTCCAGAGCACCCTTAGTGTGTGGCAGACTTAGGGTATTGCTCCCTCTCACTGGACTTCCAGCGGGAAGAGTTTTCCAAAGAAGGGCTTTGCATGGGAGTTTTGCACCTTGGCTTCTTGCTTCAGCTTGGAAAGTCAGAGACGGGACAAGGGATCTGAAGTCTGACTTTCAGGCTAAGGTTCAGGCCTATACACTCATAACCAAACTGATGCACTCGTTCTCAGCTACACTGAATGAAACAAGATGGCTTTCTGCTAACCAAATCCAAGGCCCATTAGGCAGCTGACTCCATGTGGCCTCCGCCATCCAGGTCTTCATGGCACATTCCCCATTTTTCAAATTTGCTTTGTCACACCAGCTGCAGGAAGTACAGGGAATTATCCACTGCAAAGCATTGGTTTTGCTGTAGGGAAGGCAAATTAATTTAAAATTCCTTTGAGGTAGGTCTGCTAAAGTCATGAAGCTAATATCCTTTTATTATAATGGAATTTTTGAGGCTTTTGCCTAAGCATTACTCAGCATGCCCTGTTCCAGCTCTTACAGTCCTAGAATTGTCCAAGAGGGGCAATATTCCAGGAGTGAAGGTAAGGGGATTTTTTATTGTTTGACCTCCTCTAAGCCAAAGTTTTACTTAGATACTTTTCCCATCCTGGACTTGTCTTTGAAAATGTTTCAGTGAATGGGAATTTCTTCCCATTTATTGCATTGCTTCCCTCCAGCTTCCATTCTTAATGAGATTTGGGCTTGAAAACAGGTGTTTAGGTCATACTTCCAATTTCCAAATTTAGACTCCCTGTTTCTGACAGCTATGAATTCATTCCTCCTCGCTAAGGAAATTCCTTGCTGCTTCCATTCATCTGTCCCTGTCTGAAAACTGGCCAGAGGCACCCCAATTGTTAGCATTCCACAGCCAGAAGACAGACAAGTCCATTTGCTATGAAAGGGAGATTTTTCACATCCTTTCCTTCTCCTACAGGCTGCCTGTGCCAACACCATTTCATGCTCAGAATAAGCCATAAATCCAGAGCGGAAGACTTTTTAGATGATAACCAACTGTGTTTTGTATTTTCTCAGAAATATTTTATTATTTTTAAAAAAATTGGTTTAAGAAATGTTGATAGTGGAGGCAGTGTTTCACTTGAATTTAGACAGAGCACAGCTTCTACAGCTCCAAGTGATAGACTTATGGCTGCTAAACTAACCTTAATAAATAAAAAACACAGACAGGGTGAGGCTTATTAAAAATTACCTCTTCCACTGTCTAAACATGAGTTTAATATGAGTCGATGGTGTTTTCACAGCTTGGTTCATAGCTTTACCAGGGTGGTGGTCCATTAAGGAAAGGTATAAATAATTAACCTGTCCCTCTAGGTTGCAAAAAAGGAAGGTCTGCTTTGTGTCATTCCATGGCTCTGTGGCCGAGGAAAGAGATCCGTTACAGTGTGTTCTGCGAGCAGGAACATCCAGCTATACAGCCCTGAATGTCTACAAGGCTGACTCTTTTGTCTCTACAAATATGATTAGATTAGAAAAAAACCTCTAAAGAAATTACTCAATGGGTTCATAGCCAAGATTTTTTTTTTTAAATATAAACAACTAAAAAATCACCTCTGAAACAAAATACTTCTGAGCTCATTTTTTCACATTTGAACAATTCCAACTTGAAGTATGCATCCTGCTGCCAGACTGCATTGGCTGGTAGTTGAGCAAAGGATTGGGTAATTTTAAAAATTACTCTGTTTCTCAGGAGCAATTATACCAAAAGTGGGAGCATGGAGGTTGAGAAGGAGAGTTCCAGGAATAATCTGTATGTTTCCAAAGGCATGAGTAAAATTTGGAGGCTGCTTACTGATGGTTGTATTCGGTTTCCTAGGAGATCATGTAAGATATCCCAAACAGAACACTTTAAAGGGTTGACTTCAGTTCTTTAAGTATACACTTCAAAATAAAATGTTGCTTGGAAGAAATAGGTGCCAATCCCACCAGGGTTGTCCCAAACTTTAATCTTTTATAGAGTGAGAGAGAAAGTACAAGAAAAGAAGTAACCCATTCAGTTGACCACAAAGTCCGAGTAATTTTTTTTGCTGAAGTACAGGAAGCAAATATCCAATCGGAATCTATAGAAGAATTAAAGGGCTTGGTGCACCAACAATTTGGCCACAGTATTTGTGTCAAAAATCTTACCAGCTAATAGAGGTAATCTCTCATCTCTTTGTTTGAATATTTGTTGCTCTCCTCCCCCAGAAGCTGTTCCATTTTATTTGACAATAATTAATGCCTAGTTGCTAGATGGAATGAGGAAACTTTTTGCCTGGAAACTTCATAACCCCTGTAGCAAGGGTATCATTCCTATGCATGACTACCCAAGCGACCCCATTCACATGTGACGTGATTCATGGTACCTGAAGCCTGCTGGGAGTTCTCCATAGCTGTGCAAATTCATATTTAGAGCTACTTAAGTAGTGACAGAGGTGATTTCAAAGAAGATGTGCGCTGTGTAACATCACTGCTCAGAGAGGATGCTGGCTTGCATGAAGAGACAGAGGTAGGGGGCTATTAACAGCAAAATATGGAGGCTAATTTTGTTAAAGTACTATCCCTTGTTGACTGATTCATTACTACAGCTGCTAACCTGCACTTCCAAGAAAGAGCTAAAAAAGTGTGTTTGAACCTTCATGGTCCTTTTGGGGAAGCACAGTACAGTTTGCCTGACCCCAAACCTTTAGGACAAAGGAATAGTAGTTCAGCTGAATTACAGGTATCTCCCACTTTCAGCAGACAACTATTTTCTCCTCCTCAGAGACATGAAATGTGAACAACCCTGATCCAAGCTAGCCCATGTCTACTTAGGAGCACAATCAGGCACTTGGCCTCACGTCAGGCAAAATAAAAACAAGATGCTTTTAACACAAAATCCATGCACATGCTCAGAGTTAATCTCTTCCCTTTTTTTTTTTTTCTGTTACAAAAGCTAGAATTTGATCTTATAGAAAATGGAAATGAGTAAGAGGCATTATAAATGTGAGTCATAGGCATCGGAGCTTGGTTTGAGCAGAACATGGCTGGAGTGAGGTCCATGTGCTGCTGTGGCTCGACCTATGCCTTCTTTCATGTTCAAAGCCATTCAGGAAAACAAAAAAGCACTTCTGTTTATCACAGTAACTATTTAAATTAACCAACATGTGGATCTCAAAGCCAGCTCACTATTTTGATTAACTGAGATTTTTTTTCTCTTTTGCATCTGCGTAGATTTGAGTGGAAAAAAAATTGGCCCAATTAGTTTTGGACTGGCTTGAAGTGATCTCACTTCAATTTCTCGAAGGTCTGGATTTCAGATATTGGGAAGCAATTTATTTTTTTAAGCAACTCTTGGAATAAAATTAAAATCATGTAAGTACTCTGTTAGTTTATTTGAAAAAAGAAAATCTTAATTAAAAAACTTCTGGGTTGGGTCGTATTTTGAGGCCGACAGTTTCCAGTTATTCCAGCTGGTCCCTGTGCTGTCATTTGTCAGTCCACAATGAAACCTGAGTGAATGGACAATGAATTGGTTCAAACAAAAGTGATCATTTATTTAATAGCTATTGTACTGATAGTCCTTGATGTGATATCACTCTTCCATCCCCAAAAAGGCTTTAAGAAGGTGTTGGGTCTCAAACATTTTTATGAATACATGGAGCTGTACCAGAAATACACGGGGGATGAACTGCCTTCCTTGGAAAGAAGCTTCTTCAGTAACCATGACTTGCCAGACATTCAGACCAACCAAGAGACTCCACAGTTCCTATCAGGAGTCCAGACACAAACACAGCACCAGTTCTGGAATGCCCAGTCTCTCGGGCCTCAGTGTACTGCCAGTTTGGCTCCCCAGACAAAATCCTTCATGGGCAGAAGAAGCAGAACTCAAGCTGCTCATCAGATGTATTTGGCAAGCCTCTTGTCCTCTATAACTCAGTGGGACACAGCACCAAACTCCGCAGACAGATGGGATCGGATCCTTCACAGAACACCTGGAGGAACCACCCAGGAGAACACCGAGTCCAGTCTTCTACATTGCAAGCCCCTGGATAGCAGTGAGAAGCCCTTCTTCTCTTTCCAGATTATAAGGTCTTCTTTTCACATTTATTTAGCCAGTTACCTCTGCTGTTCCTCCAGGCACATTTTTAAGAGAAATTGGGTGCCCAATGGATTTGACTTTATGCACCTACCTGCTTCAGCTTGCACCATTATAATTACACAGACATACATGCTTGCTTTGCTTTCCCATAATTAGCTAGCTCTAGGCATTTATCAAGGGGTGCAGATTCCCTTCAGGCATCTGTGACATTTTAGCAGCATAAGCTCCAGCCTGCAGAAGGAGGCAGCGTCCCACCCCAATGTGTTATTCCTCATAGCAACATACAGACACTCGTTCTTGGAGCTGGCTAAGTCTAAATGCACAAAAAACCAGAAATCCCTCCTCCCAGAATCACAGGATAGACTTACAAATCATGAGATTGAAAAAATATTTTAGCATTCTTTTAATTGTCTTTTAGCTGTTCGACCTTTAGTATTGATACCTTCAAACAATAGGGGAGGGGAGCAGAAGTAGGGATGCAGTAATAAAAAAATCTAACCTACTGTGGCTGCAGGACCCAAAGTGCATCATACAATCTGGCACCATTGTGTGCTCATCAGCTTCAGCCACAAGTCGAAAACATGAACACTAGGGACATATCTTCACACCTATAATGCCATGTTAACATGCAAAACCTAGCAAGACAATCACTTCATTTCTGTGCTTAAAATGTATTTTAAACACTCTGACAATGTTATACTGAGAAAACATGTAGAATCTGGACTCGTAATTTAGTGGGCTCATGTTGGAGTGCACTGGGTGGTGGTAGAGAGATGGGCCCTGAGGATCAGAGAGAGGGCCTCTGTCCTGGGCCCGGAGGTGACCCTGGGAGTGCATCCAGGTCACCGCAGACGGACTGAGAGAGGATTGTGTGTTTATGGACAGACTGGGCCTAGGAGAAGTGTTCATTGTAGTTTGTGGCCTTATAGGGCATTGTTTGCCTATTACCATAATGGGTAAAATCTGTGCAATACCCCAGGTGATTGGGGGACACTGTGGTGAACATCTTTCCTGTTTATATGATGTTATATCCTGTTGGGTGCTGGTATTTAGGGAATTCTGACTTCGCAATAAACGGCTTTGCATTTCTCCACCTGATGAGCAAAGTCCTTGCCCATGCATCATCACTGCCGGCTCAGAATTACACTGCTTTGGAAATCCATGCCTCAGCCTGAAGAGCCAGCACATGGTATCAACCACTTGCATTCAGCTGCATGTTTTCAGAAGCAGCAAAGCACGGAAATAATTTTTGTTGGGCAGTGTAAGTAGCATGAGGCCATATGTTATTGTGCCCTCCCCTGTTTGTACAGTAAGTTGCATAATGGCATTCCCATCCTGGTTAGCTCCTTTTTATATCCCATAATCAAAATATTACTACTGCTTATACTACTATTACCACTAATAAAAAGAATGCACAATAAAGCATTCTTTTGTGAACTGCATCACCTACCTGTTCAAGTCCAACCTTTTCAATATTAACTTTAGTACTTTAGGTTTCTTTTGTGTTGTAATTTTTGGTTGTTTGTTGAAGAAAACTGAAACTTTGGCTAGCAATTTGTTGCACTCCAGCATTCAACTGTAAATTTTTGGTTAACTTGGTCTTTCAATGCTTTCTGTTTTATTTCTCTACCCTGTCAAATGGAGGGATTGGAGAAGTGATGGAAAAAATCAAATCCATGAGATTCCAAGTAAATAACAGCAGTGCTCCAGTCTCTTAGGCATTAGCAGCAGAGCTATATAGCTTCCCATATCTGAGGAACAAAGATGTGAATTTTATGATGAAGTGTATGGAACATGCTTTCTGTTCTGGAGTTTGCTTATCTATCAGTTGCCCTTCTGTGAAAATTGCGAAAGAGCAAAGCAAACTTAAACAGTTGTTATGTTTGCATCTGCCTTGCATCTAATGTTACATTTACTATTAGCTCCTTTTTTTAAAAATGTGTTGGGTGTTTCCTTATTTTTCTCATCTTTTCATCCTTATTTCCAAGATACCTAAATTATATCATTCCAAGATACCTAAATGATAGTCACATGATTCAGAGGGAGGGGGAAAAAATAGCCTTACAGCAAAGCCTATAATGCTGTTCACAATCAGAATGTTTATGTGTCTAAATCAGGATTATGAGTAGAAAATGACCCAAAGTTGAAATTATTTACCCTCAGAATGAAAGTGTATCTGTTTCTTTGAGACTTCTTCTCATAAAATTAGACTTGCTGTTAAATCATAAAAAACCATGCAGCAGTTATTGCATAGAACCTATTCAGTTTACTCAGCTCAACCAACAGAGTGGTGATTTATAGCAATGATTAAGAATACTAAGTTTCTCTGAAAGTTGTGGGATTTAAATCATCAAGAATAAAGAGACTATAATAGAAATTAGAATTATATCTAAATTAAGTACTTGGGTTTATATTCAGGAAATGAGAGCAAAAGAGGATAAAATAGTCAGTATGTGATAATTTTCTGGAGTGTATACTATAAAAATAAAACTTACAAATTCCAAAAACAAGGTTGAAGGTTTTGGAATCTAAACCCTATAGAAAACTGAAAAAAATCAGGCAGAATATCAAGAAAATGTAAATTACTACAGGAAGTAAAAGTCTGCTTAATGCTCACTTCCCTGTCCTCATTGGCTGCAAATTCCTGCTTGCCATCACTTTTGTTAGCTTCCATCCAAGCTGCCCTGAACCCACAGGTGTGGAGTTTCTAATGCAGGCAATCTGACTGTAACACAATGAAAATATTTCCTTGACCTCGCTCAGTTTCCACCTTTGAAGTCACACTATGGATACCAAATATCCTTCAATGCAGGACAGAAGTTTACCTGGGTTTTTTCCTAACAAATGATCTGCTGTGCTGAAAAAGATGAGCAAAATTAGGGTGACTTGGGATGCGAGAGGACACTGCAAGTAGAGAAGGAATTACCTCATAATTAGAGAAGTGTACTGCACAAATACACTGAATAGTCTGCTTCTGTCTAGCAGATGGTTTTGAAAGGCACAGTTTTCTTCAGCATTCCGAAAAAATATTTTTCAGTGCGATCTGTATGCTATACTAAATAATAAAAAGCTTTAGCAAGCTCTTACCCCTTTGAAATAATCTGAATTGAAAGGAAGCTTGTCTGTGCAGTCCGGTAAACTCCAACCTTCCTTGTCTCTGTTTTAGCATCTTTGATTTTCCAGCCTTCTTAATATCTCTTCACAAGGCTCTTGTTTCTGAAAGTGCAGCAAGGTACACATTAACCTGCCTGTCTCGTTAACTGCAGCAGTCAGGCCATGTGCAACCAGTGACGCAGATAATCAGATGTTTTCTTTTGGTGCCGGGTATGAAAATGCAGGGTAACCATCTACTTCTAGTCACTTGCCACAGACTTCTCCACAGCAACAATCTCTTTATTTATTTCATACGGATACTGGAACTTTTCACGTGGATAGTGGAAAGTATGTAAAGAACCTGGAATTCCTGAGTGCCTCCAAATGACAACTGTACTTTATACATTCAGATATTTGAGATATCAGTAATCAGTTCAAAGGAGGGCTTGAAATCCCATATAAGTGGTGTCTTGCAATACTTGCTACCAAAGCTAAGCAAAGTATTTTTTTTATAGGCAGAATATTTGAAGATAGGAAAGGGTTAATGGGCTTTGATAATCTTACACACCATTTTTTGTGTTTTTATTTGGTTCTGGTAAGCACCTTCATACTCAGATTTCTTGAGTTTAAAGTGGAGGTGAAAATATTCTTTCCTGATTCTACTGTGTTACACCCACTGATATCACAGGAGCTCTCATAATAATCACAAATAAATTAGCTTCTATCTCTTCCACTTTTGACCAGTGTTCCCTTGGCACTGCAGCTTTCCAGTTCTTGCTGGAAAATGACTGGAAAAAGACTTAAACACAAAGAAGGTAAAAGAGGAGGTGATTGTTTCAACTTTGCTGCTGCAGACTGGGAAAGGCTTTGGAGGGGGCCCAGAAGTGTCTCTGTGAACTGAAAGAGTCATCCTGAAAAAGAATAAAAGTCAGGTAAATGTCAGGTCTGCAGTTCACAGTGCACTATAACATTCCTCTGAAGGGAGGAGGCCTGCATTCAGTACCACAGAACCAGCTAAAACCTGGTTTGCTTCATTGGGAACTTTACTATATAGTATAGTAAAGTCTTTCTGTTCCTGAGTGTAGCATAGGAGGCCCAAGAACTGTTCCAATGTGGATTTTTGGATATACTTACTTCTCTGACTGATTAAAAAAAAAAAAGCCCTCCCATTTTTTCTCTATTTGCAATGACAGTGATAGAAATTGTTCCCTATAGGTTGCAGGGAGCTGGGGATTGGGATTGATCAAAGAATATTTTTCCTTAGCACAGACAAGACAGCAGAAAAGCAAAAGAGCCCTCGCTTCCAGCTGAGTTGAACTTCTCCTTTCCCTGGGGCCACTTGTCCTATGACACATAATTGTCAGCATCTTCATGTGACTCTCTTGCTCTGTTTTCAATCAGTTTCCCATAATTTCTTTTTCTTAAACATGATACAGCCCAGTTCCAGCACCACTGTGCTCTTTAAAAGTAAATACGAACGCAAATTTAAAGCTTAAATAAATACAATTTTTCATTAAGAACAAGAATCTCATTGTCTAGGTTGGGAAATTTACCTGAAGCTGAGTTTTTGGTCCTTAATCGAAAAACTGAGCCTCCAGTGGCCAAAACATATACTGAAATGCTAAAGACATTGGGGCATTGGCATCTTCAGGGACCCAGCAGTGTTTATTCCAGCCATGGGGATTTTTTTTGCTGAAAGCCTGCTTTTGGTTTATTTCCATAATAAAGAGCAAATAGCTGTAGCATCATAATGATTTGAGATTTCTTTCTAGCTAACAGAACTCTGGTGGCCTTATAAATTTGTTATGGGAGGACATATTAAGGAAAATGGAATCTGTCCAACAGGATACCCGGTGTGACTCTCGTAGGTGGTAGAAAACACGCTTCTAATCACCTCCATGAGCAACACTGCTCCAGAACTGTAATCCTGCAACCATTCCATCATGTCTGCTCTTCTCCACACTTACAGGAAGGTCTGTGGAGGAATTCTGTGAGTTTCCGTGCGGTAACACCCAGGCAGGGCATCCTGGCTGTTTGGAGACAGCTCTATGGGAGGCTGAGAGGAAGAGAGGGAACACAGAGGGAAGGGAAAGGATTAACTGCCCTCCCAAGAAGCAGCCAACCTAATGAATAACTATGAAAAACCCTCCAGCCTGGAACATTAATGCTTAGAAATACCCAACAGAAATCAGCAGTGTCTCTCCCAAGAGCAGTAATATTTCATTCCGAGGCTTGTGGTGATGCCAGCTCAGAGCTCAGATCCATAAATTTATCTGTTTGAAAAATGGGGGTTTTATGCCTTAATTCATCTCTTTCTTAGAATGAATTGTCCTTCTAAAAAAAAAAAAAATCAACTAACATGTGGAGGGTTTGTGGATGATTGTTCAAAAAGTGGACTTCACACTTCAAAAGTGTGTGTATGTTTTCATCCAGTGGTCGCTCAGAGCAGCTGTGGCTGCCCCATCCCCGGCAGTGTTCAAGGCCAGGTTAGATGTGGCTCTGAGCATCCTGGTCTAGAGGAAAGTGTCCCTGCCCATGGGAGGGGGTTGGACCTGGATGATCTTTAAGGTTCGTTCAAACCCTGGCCATTCTGTGGTTCTGTGATTACTGTGCTCTTTTAACCCAGATAAGAAATCATGAGCTAAGCATGGACATGGAACCTCAGTCTTAACCATAGGAATATTGCACCAGGTTTTCTGACAATGGTTAGAAAAAGCCTTTCTGAGGGAAAGGGTGTGTTATGAGACCTTCGCTCTTTAGACACCAAGGAATTCAACTGTGAGACACAAGGCTGCTGGAAGCCAGGGTTTGTTTGCATCACTCTGCGTGATTCTACCTTTTTCTCAGCCTCCAATTCCCCTATTTGTCTGCATTGATGCCTTGCTGTAAAGTGTTATAGTATTCCTTTGTGAACAATCACTATTCACCCAATTTACACTCTCTTACGTTTTGTGGCACATTCATGAGGAATTGTCAGTGTTCTTCAATTCATCTTTTGCTTGGTTGTGCTGTAAATCCACATCTATAAATGGCTTAGATAGCCACCCCCTGTTAAAAATTGGAATTTAATCTTTGTTCTCCAGTTTTAGTTGGATGCATGAATCGTGTGGCATTGTTTGGTCTCAAGTAGGTCTGTGCAGAACGAGTATTCTGGAATCATTCTGAATTCATTCAATCTGTCAGAATTAGGAGTTTGCTTCTTACGAATGCTCTTAGTGTTCCTCAGAATTTATTGAGAGTGTTCGTGGCAGCAAATTGTGTTCAGATGGTTCACTCACATGAAAGAAACAAAAATGGGCAGTGCCATACCCAACACAAATCGTTTTATCTGCATACTACTTGCTTCAGGGTTCAATGACCACACTGTTTTATGATAATCCAAAAGGTGCTATTCCCTTCTATTGTACGATATTAGCACAAAGTTTTTTGTCCCCAAGATGCTGCACTCTCTGACATGTATCAAAAACCATTTCTCAGCCATTCTGGCTTAGGGGGCTTTTCTTTCAAATAATAATTCCATTTTAAAGGTGTATCAGTTATCCTGGAATGGCGTTGTCTTTCATTTCAAAGTGACATCTACTTTAAGACACCCTGGTATTATAGAATAATTTATGTCACAAGATGAGACATTTTTGCTGATGTCAGAACTCAGTCTTAAGGGTTTCAACTATTCAGTTTTTCCTCTTTCTGTAAATAAGTTGATCATCACTGGAAATACACCTTGAAAAGCCATGCTGAGGGTTAGATTATTGGGAATTTGGGGAACCAGGAGGAAGAAGACCTAAATAAGGGTCAAATTCAACAGCCAATTCTTCCTACTCTAAATCCATTTGTTTCTCTGTAAGAAATATGATGAAGATATCATAGAAATATGATAAGAAAATGGATAAAATACTTGATGCAGCCACAGGGGTGATTGGCTACAATACTGTGCATTACCTTCCCATGGAAGTGTCAAAAGTCAAAATGAAAAAGGTATGAGGACTGTAGTAGTGTCATTTCTTGCATGCATTTCACAGAATCACAAAATCCTGAGGTTGGAAGGGAACTCTGGAGCTCATCCACTCCAAGCCCCCTGCCCAGGCAGGGTCACCCAGAGCAGGTAACAAAGGAACACATCCAGGTAGGTTTGGAATGTCTCCAGGGAGGGAACTCCACAACCTCCTTTGGCAGCTGTTCCAGTGCTCTGCCACCCTCTTTCAGTGGAAAGAAGTTCTTCCTCACCTTGAAGTGGAACTTTCTGTGTTTGAATTTATGGCCACTACTCCTTGTCCAGTCACCGGTTTGGTTTTTTTGAGGGTTTGTTGTTTTGTTTTATTTGTTTGTTTGTTTGTTGGTTGGTTGGCAGGGGTGTTGTTTAGGTTTTTTGTTAGGGTGCATTTTTCTCACCATTATTTAGCATTTATCCTTCCAGATTTTGGCTGAGTTATAAAATGACATCACAACCAACACAGAAGGTAATTTCCCTGCAGGCCAAGGGAAAAGCAAGACATTTCCAATATTTATCCCAGAACACAGCTGCAAGTATGTTTTATTCTCAACACTTTGATCTAAACAGCAGCCTGTTAGCTGTGTTTATTTTGATGCCAAAAGTGAGTGGCAGTTAACTTTTCTGCTCTAGACAAGGCTTTTACTAGAATCTTTCTAATATTCTTCTCTTACTCTGATTTGGTTTCAGAACTTGAAATCTTTAACTAGGGTTTACCATAATGTCATAAACCAAATAGCATATTAATAATGCAGGTTTTAAAAGTCCTGAGTTAATTAATTTCTGAAACTTCCCATATTCTTTACAAATCCACAAGAATTATCTGAGGAAGGTGCTGAAATGCATGAAAAGAAGTCTGATAAGAACTCTAAAACAAGGCTGATCCTCTTCTCATGATGATTATAGTTGTATATCAGTTTTGGTGCTTTGGGTGCCTGAGTTTTACAGTTGTATTGTGGCCATGAGAAGGAATGAGTTACCTTGGCACCCACCAGGAGGGGCTCAGAACTGCTTATTTTGCAAGAAAAGACAAAAAATGTTTTAATAAAGGCCCTCAGGTGGAGAGGTGAGTGTGGCCTGGAGTGTAATAACCTCAGCTCAAATTACAGAATGCAGCACAATCTCAGTTGCTGCTGGGAACCTTTTAGAAAACAGAGGAAAACATAAATAGAGACCAAGCACCTAAAATACCCTGTGAGCATCAGTAGGTGCTCCATTTTTTGTCTTAAGTCAGTCTTGGGAATGTGACCTGAACCCTAAACTCTTTCTTTCTATTACTGGATCCCACCCATCACAAGAAAAAGTAAGAAATTAGGTACTAAAAATGTACTTCCAACATTATTCTCCCAAACTGCTTTATTTCACATAAAAGTTGTATTTCAATTCTGCACAAGCCATAAAAATTTGGGGTTTAGATTGACATGCCAGCCTTTGAAATGGAGTATTAAATAAGGAAGAAAAGTGAAAAAGAAATTAGAGTTACGTCTTCAGAATGGCAGTAGGAAAGCTGTTGGTCTTAGCTGGGAGCTGTGTGACTTTTGCTGTTCCTGTGTCACTATCACACTATTCTTTAAGTGCAAAATTGATTTTTTCATATTGAAGTAAAAAACGAGGTTGATTGCCAGGCTTTTCATGTTGGTATTTGGAACTTGGAAAACTTGTTTTCCTCCTCATTCTGCCAGGCTAGTAAATAAGAAGAATTAGGTGATGCATAGTGTATATTTGTTGGCAAAACCCCTCAAGAATAATAAATGAAACTGTCACTTTTTTTTTTCCTGAATAATTTGCCTCAACATGCAGAGCTCAGTGTGTTCAGATGCAGGGATGTTGGAAGGTGGATTGTTAGCCTGAGCATGGCTGCTAAAATGCTATCATGCTGCACAATCAAATTTCTCTGTCAGGTCTGCCAGTGAAATATGTTTAGCTATCAAACCACACAGCCCAAAGTGAGCACAATTGTAAAACTTATGCACTGCAAGCATCATAGGTAACCAAATATTTTCAGTAACAGTACGTCAGAGTAATTAAAGTTAATTATCTGCAACTACAGAGGTCTACTATTGGAACAACAATCTGCTTCCATGACAACCTGAAATTCATTTGATCTTTCTGTGTTTTGAAAGCATGGGTAATTTAGATTTTCTCATGCTCAGAGCCAGTGAAGTAAAAGCTTTTACAGTTTTTAATTAAATTAAAACTGTGAATACCTGGTGGACTTACATCAGAAATCCTGCCTTTGGACGGCTGTGGCTCAAAAAACTTCCGCAGATGGTAAAATTATTATGATTTCTTATTGTAAGAAATTCTGTGGGTTTCCTGTTATTCTGCAGGACTAGTAATTAACTCTATTCCGCTCAGGGGAGGGATAACAGCCAGTCTTTGGACTCTAGGCCAGGCATTCAGTAGAAGTACAAAATTCAACCAGCTGCAGCCACTGGCAATGAAAGAGGGCAAAGAAGTTTCGGTCATCGTGTCTGCCAAGGCCATATCAGTGCTTTAAGCAAAACATGACTGTTCCAAAGTAAGGTGGGGGAAAAAAACCTGACAGGCTAAATGTGAAGTTGGGTGGAAAGTGGCTTTCCTTATACTGCCAAAATGCTTGACATTTCCGAAGCATTCCTAAGAGATAAAATCAATTTGTTTTCATTAGATTTTGTGGCAGCACAAAAGCACAGTAATTAAGGGGAGTAAAGAAATCCACCAGGAGGAAGGAGAATTCAGATCAAATACCAATTCCACTCTAAAATCTTGTGCATGGCAGGCATCTTGACTTCCATAGGCTCAGATGTAATGGGTGGAGAGCAACACAATGTGTTTATAATATTTCAGATGTATTCTGGTCCTGTCAAAGGGTTCATTATCATCTCCATGAACAAGCAGAAGGAATCACACACATAATTGGCTGAAGTGCTAACCTGATGTCACCCATGCATCACTAATTCTGCCATGGTTTTTTTGCTGTGATTTTCTGTAAGAAAGTATAAAAACCAATACTGTTATGTTTTTTATGCCTTCCCATACATTGCTGGTATACTGGCTTTTTTATTGAATGAAGATGGAATTTGTTTGGGCAGAACTATTCCAAAGGGGGGGAAAACTTCCAGATGTTGTGTGTTTGAAGGAAATGTACCCATCTCACCTGAGGAGAAACAGAATGGTTAAAGCCACAGCTTGATGATGGCATAGAAATAGAACAAAAATTCTGTCAGAGGTTCTTTTGGAAAAAAACACAAGTGGACTTGTGAGTAGTCCTAGAGACACACCAGTGCTGAATGCCTACAGGGCAGAAGACATCACCTTAATGTCCTCTACAGAACGGTTTCTACACCTGATTTTCTCTGATTGTCTGATTTCTCTGATTGTCTCCAAAACAATAATCATGCTGAGTATCACAGTTCATTTGAAATTATGCCTGCTCATTAGAAAAATTGCTAATCAGTTATTTTTTTAATCAATTCCTTAATATAAGAAACAAAGCATCAATGCCATTTCCCCCCACACACTATATCAATATTCTGATAGCAAAAGAGATATTCCAAAATACTTCAGAGTTTTACTTCAGACAGTATGCATCATTTAACCCAGCTGTTGTGAGGGATGCCTTCAATAAATTTATATCAATATTATAAGAAATACTAGCTAGGAGATTCTTCTTCTCCCTCTCCTTGCTCCTTTGATTTTGATGTCTTTGTTTGAAAGTACTGCAGCAGCAACAGAGATGACATTTCCCATTTGCTTGAAATACATATTGTGAAAACTTTGTCTTTCCAGGATGATATGGAGGAGAATCTTTCTCATTCAAAACCAAATGACTCTTAGAGTCGATATCTGTACCACGAGAAAGCACTTGAGTTTTATTTAATAATCAATTAACTTATTGTGCATCTAAACATAATAATATTGAAGCTGCAGCCCATTGTTCCAGCATATGAAGAAACTGTAATACCTGTTCAAAAGCGTGAGAGGCACTTCCTTTTAAATCCAAATAGTAGAAATGGTAGTAAAGTTTCATGAAGTGACTATTTCATTAGGCTGTACTTGTGAAAGTATGGAACACGGGAAGGTCAGACTAAATGTGTGCAGTCCTTGTCCACTGTTCCGTGCCATTTCTGTGCTGATGACTTGGCAACGTGGTGCACAGCCTAAAACTGATGTGGTTTTAGCTGTGTGTACAATTTTCGAATTAACCGTTTTTCTTAAAGTTATTCTAAACTATCAATCTGTCATCAAACTTAGGAGCAGAACATCTTGCCCTTTTTAGAGAGACAAATTTTTAGAAGCATATTTTTGTTGGCTTGCTTTAGATTTCTATCACATTTTCACATAAAAATTTGTCTTCTGTTGTAACCCAAGCATCCATGCCCTGAGATCACCAAAAGGTTCTGCCTACCTTCCTCCTGCCCATTGCCCCAGCAGCTCCACTTAAAATTCTGGTCCCATCATGTGTCCAGGCCTGGCTGTTCCTGCTTGCTCACAGGACTTGGCTGAAGGACTCTAGATGAATGCTGTAGGAAGCTTCTTCTCTGCTTCTGCTGCTGGTCATGTCTTGCTAATTTTAGCTGGGGTTGGATCACAGAATCATCTGAGTTGAAAAGAATCTTAAAATTCTCCAGTTTCACCCCCTGCCATGGGCAGGGACACCTTCCACTATCCCAGGTTGCTCACAGCCCCATCCAACCTGGTCTTGGATTCTTCCAGGGATGGGGCAGCCACAGCTTCTCTGGACAACCTTGCCAGGGCCTCAGCACCCTCACAGGGAAGAATTTCTTCCTAATATCCAATCTAAACCGGCTCTCTGTCAGTGTGAAGCCATTCCCCCTTCTCCTGTCATTCCCTTGTCAAGAGTCTCTCTCCAATCTTTCTTGCAGGCTCCCTTCAGGTAGTAGAATGCCAAAATTAGTTCATACTGAGTCCTTCTCTTCCCCAGACTGATTGATCCTGATGGATCCCAACTGTGCCAGCCTTTCCTTACAGCAGAGCTGCTCCATTCCTCTCACCATCTCACTGTCCCTGCCCTGGGCTGGCTGCAGCAGTTCCACGTCCTTCCCATGCTGGGCCCCCAGGGCTGGAGGCAGCTCTGCAGCGGGGGGTGATCTCACCTGAGTGGGGTAGAGGAGCAGAATTCCGCCTCCCCTGGGGGATCAGCCCAGGGCATGGGGGGTTCTGAGCCAGGGTAGGGCCAGGTCTCATCCACAGCACCCCTAAGGCCTTCTCCCAGGGCTGCTCCATCTGTTCATCCCCAGCCAGGATTGATAGACCCTGTTATGAGCACCCTGCTCTGACCAGGTGGTTCAGACCTCTGGAACTGTGTCCTGGGGGGTGAGGGCACCATCCCTGCCTGAGCTGGGGTTTATGCCTGGCTCCGGGTTTGTTCTGCCTCAGAGAGCAGCCCTTGAGTTGCTGATCCCTGAGACCAAGAGCTCTGACTGCTGATGATGTTTAGTGGCAGAGGCAGAAGAGAACTCAGCTGGCTGGGACAGGTCTGTCCATTTTTTGGGGGAGTGTTTCCTAGCTGTGCACTACATAGAGAGTTCTATTATTTATTGTACCGTGGTGTAACACATCAGCTTGGTCTTTTAAATCCTTTATGTTCTGAGACTATGCCAACATATGATCTCACCTTGTTATTAGGAGGGGGTATTTTTAATGTATTCCTTGAAAGCCCACTGGGCTCCTCCACTGCTCCTGACTGCTCAGCTCCATTAGACTTACTGGGACTGTGCCAACCTGTGTCATTCTAGAATGAGACCCTATGTAAGGACAAATTCCTTTCATGGCAGCTCCATCTGTGAAGGATTCTTACGAAGAAATCAAGAGCAGATCCTGAGGACCAAACTGGAAGGTTACCAGGTTGCCACGAGACACCCTCAGATTCTGAGTCTCTTGTCTGATAGTTCTTGTAATAATTTCTACTCAATGCAGGACAAGTGTAAAACAAAAAACACATGAGAATGTTTGTGTGCAAAATTTGCTTTCTGACAGGACAAGAGAATGCGTCAGCGGGAGAGCAACTGAAGCTAATAAAATCAGTGCTGGTATGATGCAAAAGGTTAGAGTAGACAATGAACAAGCAGGCTCTGCTTTTGCAAATGATTCATCTGTTTGTTAGAAATGAGTGATACGGGTCAGGAAAGTGTTTGTAAGCAGCTGAAGCTCCCACCCTTTTCTGAACAGATTCTACGTGCGGCAGGTTGAGACAAACCCGCTCGCTTCTGTCATTTCAATAGACACAGTAAGGACAGAGTCCAGCTATTCTTCTCAAGCTTAACTGTTCTTGGATCTCTCTCTGGGGAATTCCTCTGCTGCAGCTGCAAGTTTCCTCTGCTCCACAGCGCACTCCAAACCCTCTTGTACCATGCTTGGAATAAATAAGGTGTGTCTGCCAGCGTGAGTCAGCAGTAAGCACCATCCCTGTACAATTACACGAGCAGCTGAGCGGAGGGTGGCATGCCACAAGCCCTCTCTATCTGTGCACAGGGTCCCAGAAACTGCCCTCTTCTTGGCAGTTCAGTTAATTCCCAACAGTATCTGGAGTTTGTTATTGCTGGTTTTCATTTGCTGTGTGCTTCTGGGTTGAGAAACTGCCAAAATACTCCAAGCAGAGATCCTTGTAGCCCTTTTCTCATGAGATTTCCTCTTTTCTTCCCTGATCTCATGCAATTACCCACCCAGCTTTTCCATGCCCAAATGATCCAGATAACTGGATAAGAACTGGCAGCTCTGAGTGCTTATCCAGAATCACAAGACAGTGCTTCTCATATTCATCTATCGTTATAATGTCATGTATGTTTATAGACTTGAATGAATAAAACAAAACTTCATCTGTCATATAGCTATCCATTTGACTGCAAAAGCACATTTCATTTCCTTCACTGGACACTTTTACTGAACGGTTGATCTTTCCTAGCAGAATTCTCATGGAAAACACATTCTTTTTATTGTACTTTGCGTTCTGAGCTGTCCACCACAACAGCTTTTCACTGCATATCCAAAAGCATTGTGACTTTTCAATTTTCCATTCAACCATGCAGCTTGCAGTGCCTAATGTTGTAAGCATACGTGTAAATTATCTGTATTGCATACAATATTTCGTAACAGTACCAGTCTGCTGAGGATATTCACAAATGTTTTGAATTAGAGCAGAGATGACAATTTTGTAAGGTGTCCTCAAGCATCTTTTTCTGATCCCTGTGGGTCCTTTCCAATTCAGGATATTCTACAATTCTGTGATATGCTATCATGAAAAATGGAAAGAGGGAAAATGACTGTATAAATGGTTTAATGCAATCTGCATACTGAGCTCAAATCTATACTTTTACTTCTGTGGCAAATGAGTAACATATCCGACCACCTTAAGAAAACAAGGACCTGTGACTTTATCTTGAACATGGTGCCTAAAGTTGCAAGCTTTGAAGTCAGCGATGCTTACACTGTGTCACATCACAGTTCCACAGACTTTTCTCTTGTTAAGAAAATCAATTGAAGCCATTTCTTGCCCTTCCTTCCAACACAAGCTGCTCATTTCCATTCGCTGACTGCCCTGTCTATCATTCTGGCAACAATTACTTGTGGACCTTCTTGATTTATCCTTTTCAGTTCAACTCTTATTTTCCCTAATGGGTCATTTTCAATTCACAGCTTTTCCTTAATTTAGTTTCTCAGTTTCTTTCTTCTTTCCATTCTTTAGTTTCTCATTATGACCCTGCAGTAGTGGGAGGGTGGGTTTGAGGTGGCGGCATAAGGGCAGAAAGAAAAAAGCCTATCTGTGCTGCCAAGAGCAAGTCTGATGTGACCATGGTTCAAGGCACTAACACTAATCTTTGGTTATCTGTAGACCCTTTGTGGGAAGAGTATCTACAATGTTAAGATTCATCTATCTAAGATCACGGAAAAACTTACATTTTAAGTTTGGAGACCACTTCTTAAGATAGAGAGGGCAGTGAAAAGCAGTGGTGCCTTGAGTGGATTTTTTTTGTAGAAGAGCTTAGCCTTCAGTATGAATGCTGTGGATCTAACTCCAAGAAAGCCTGCTCCTGACATGCAGGAAGTCTAATTCATGCCTTCTGCAAATGGCTCCTGATACTGAAATCATATCCAATCCTGCAGCTAGTGTCAAAAATTTAAATGACTGCTCTGGAATACAGGCAAGGATAAATTAAGAACTGCTGATGAGAATATCTTTCTACATTCAATAGTTCTTAGTCAAGGCTATGGCAAAAATCCTTTTGGCTTTGATATTAAAGGAAATAGAACTAGTGCTTTTTGTTGCTCTCTTCTGGGTTTTGGTAGAGATTTTTTTTCAGCTTTTTTCTTCATTGACTGCAATCTTTCAGCTTTCCCTCATCTGGCCCAGCCTTTAGAGCCCTGAACTATCTGCACAGCACAGAAGAATCTTCTTCAGAGCTCCAGAGGACAAGTGAAATCTTTCAAGTTTACCTTGTGGAGGAATGGTGGTAGGTGGTAGGGTAGGGTAGGAATAATTCCTTTAGGGTGAAAATATCTATATAATGTATCTGCCTAGTTGTTTGCTGTATCTTTCCTGATGACAGGTTAGGATTCCTATTGCATCAGAAACATTCATTTATTAAAGGTCACAAAATTCCATACACTCTCATAGCTCATACCAGTCAAAAAGTCCATAGGGACAAGACGGGTGTGAGACCAAATTAGAAAGCCAGATCTGTGGGATTAGGGCCAAAATTTGAAAGGTGTTAAACTGAGCAGAGATGTACCAGCAACATAACTCAGGTGAGTGCCAAGAGGCTCAGCACAAAAGTGGCCTCCAAGAAAAGGGAGCCCCACACAGTCAGACAGCTTTTCCTTCAGAGCCGCTCATTCACAACCACCTGAACCAGTGGTTGATATGGCTGTGCCATATCCCAGACGGCCTTGGGCCCGGGCAGCAAAAATTTCAAGATGGGGAGGGGTGCTCACAGATCTGATGCATGGCTTGCTGGGAGGTGTGGCCTTCTTGTACGAAACCAAGGGGTGACACAAAGAAGAAGAGGCTTTTGGGTTCATCAGCTTCTCTGTCCAGGCACTTCACCTCATGTCTCCTCATCTCAGTTCTTCTTACACAAGTGACTGAGGCTGACAAAGCAAAATATTTCCCATTGCCACAGAAGTGAGAGCTAGCAGATTTTGAGCATGAAAACCCCAGCATGGATGTTATGTGACTTATTGAATAGCATTTCAGTTCCTTAAGGATGGGTGAGACTATTCCAGCATAAGAATTTCACGATACTATGAACATAATATTAAGACATTATGAAATCTTACAGCATTTTGTGTTGGAGCCTGCATTTTGATCAAGAACCAAGAGATTGCTAATCCTCTAGAAGCTTTTACATGTGACAGAATACAGAAAATCATTCATCTCTCCCTTTCTCAGCTAAAGGGTGTAATCAATGGGGTACATGCCAGCTGCCTAGTTGAAAGATATAACATTTGTGTTTATGATGGTAGGAGAGACATAAAAATCTTCACAGTCCTTGGCATAACTTCCATGTGGGTCTTGGCACCCAGGGCAATGCCATTTCACCCAGAAAACTGTTGTCTCTTTCAGTGTGGTAACCATGCACACTAGCCAGGGGTAATTTTGGAATAAATCCTTGCTTCTTTCTCTTAAAAAGAAAAAAATTTAAATAGAGAGATTTTTGTTGTGGTCAAATTAAAAAGTGAAGGCTATGTAGTTAATCACAGCGTGAATTCTTTGAGAAGCACAGAGTTCTAATTGTTGAAGTGGAAAAATCAACTATTTAAGAAATGCAAAAACCCACTTTTTATTTCAGGTTTGAAACATAGAGGTTCTCTGCGCCAGGACACACAAATTTTAGCTTTACCTTCTAGGGTTTGGCTTCTCGTGTATCCTGGCAATTAGTTTGGCCTCTACAGTAAAATTCTGGGCCTGAGCTTGATTAAGAGAACATTTATGAATAACATCCTCAGAAAAATTAAGGCCATGGCCAGGACCCGGCCACAGGGGCAGTGAAGTAGGTCCTGCTCTATGGCTAAGCTGTTCCATGAAACAGAAGGACTAGGCAGCTCATAACTCTTTACACTGATAGCAGTCATCACTCTTCTTTCAAAACTTGCTAAACCCAACTGGAAATTCCTGAAGTTTTCATTTCATTTCTTTCAAAGTACACTTGCCAAATCCAGTGGAAAACACCAGCCATGGTGGTATATTTATTATTATGATGCTCTTGACATGGTGGATGAATCATGGTTTTACACAGGGAGAGAAAGACCAAGCTCTTCAATCCCCCTAAAAAATACTGGGAATTAAAAAGGCTTTTACCCACACAGGGACAGATTCTGCAGCCCTTACTACCACTGATATGACTGAGAATTAAAATAACCTACCAGTCCTGTAAGTATTTGGATGTTTTCAAACTTTGATAGCTGTTTACTGCAACTGGTTTTTTCCATCTCTTTTTAAACCTCCAGCAGTCTGGCTGCTGAGCTGGCTGCTTTGACAGTAGGCAGGTTCTCATGCTGCGGCTTGTGCAGCTGGTGCTTCTGCCCTCTGGTCAGAGGTGTCTGGCAGAAGGCAGAACAGACCTCGATAATGCCCTCCCAGCAGTATAAAACCCACCTCAGAAGAAATGCTGGTTGTACAAAAAATGCCACAGCCTCGCCCACCAGGAGATGAGCTACATTGTAATATATAATACACAAACAACACCGTCCACTAAAGACGTGGTTTGTATGACTTAACTTTTGCCTTTCTCATGTCAGTGATTCTTTTCTAGAGTAAGTCTTGCTTTTGAAGAGAAATGGTCAGTCCCGAGAGATGCTTAGAATACATGTCTGGGCTTTTAGCCCTTTTTAGCCCTTTTAGGGCTGTGGGATGTACATGTCTGTTTGTTGACACTAAGGCATGGTGGGTCACCTCACTTTTAAATCCTGATGAAAAGAATCCCACCCTGACTGTGAAAGGGGGAATGCAGACAGAGGTATCAAAAATTATCCCTATAACAATTTCTACAGACCAGGAGTTAAACAGGTAGGGCTTTTTCAGCTGTTGTTTCGGGAGCCCCCAGAAGGGAAGGATGGTATCTCAGTATGGTATTAAATACAAGGTGAGAGATGTCTGTGAAGATCCTCTACCATCTATTATGAAGAACAGGTTAGACACGCAGACATCTACCATCTAACATGAACAAGAGTCTTCCACATAGCCAAAAGGCCAAAAATGTCTCAGGGCTATTCATGAGGTTTTACAAACTCACCCCTACCTAAAGCTTGTCTGCCAGAACCTTTTCCCCTCTTCAAGCACGTCCTTTTAGGCTTCAAAGGATGGTTCCCACAATACTACGGTCAAATTCCTAGTTACTTCTCTCATTGTCCTACAACCATTTGCTAGAATAGTGAGGAAATATGCTGCTCCAAGGGGCACTTGTACCTCTCTGCACTTGTCAACAAGGCAAAACTTTCTAGAAGCAGATGAAATTAGGAGCTTTTTTTAGTAAGGAATTCTCATATGCAGCTCAGTCCTGGTTTTGTGACTCTAACTCTCTAGTGACTACCAAAGGAAAGCAACTGAGAGGACTTTTTCGTTTCAGATGGAGGAGCCAACAAAGCCAGGGCAGGCTGTACGGGTGGAGCGTGTCAGAAACGAGAGACATTTCCAAGCATTCTAGGAAGACAGACTTGCTATGGGGCCCTATCCACAGCTCATGACTGGGCTGCCCAATAGCATTCCAAGGAGAATAACACAGCCCTTGCACGCCACAAAACTGGTCAGGCAGGGTCAGGGAAAGCTCATTCCATGAGGTCTTAATGGACATCAAGGGAGAAATGGGCAAGTCTTGCTGTAAATCTTCTACTGAATACAATGGGGTACCAATATCCCTTCCCACACTGGGACACGTTAGGAATGTCGCAAACACAGAGAAAATGTTTGTGGTGGGTTGACCCTGTCTGCATGCCAGGCATCCACCAAAGTTGGTCTATCATTTCCCCCTCCTCAGCTGGGCAGAGGAGATAAAACAATGAAGGGCTCACAGGCAGGGAAAGATCACTCACAAATTAGCATCACATGCAAAACAGACTCGACCTGGAGAAAGAAAATAGTTTAATTTATTACCAATTGAATCAGAGTAAGACAATGAGTAATAAACCCGAATCTTAAAACCATCTTCGCTTTACGCCTCCCTTCTTCCCAGGCTCAATTTCACTCCCAGTTTCCTCTACCTTCTCCTAAACAGCAGTGCAGGGGAAGAGGGGAAGAGGGTTGTGGTCAGTCCATCACACGTTGTCTTTGCCACACCTTCCTCCTCAGGAGAAGGATTCCTCACACTCTTCCCCTGCTCCAGTGCAGGGTCCCTCCCAAGGGAAACAGTCATGAGGAACTTCTCCAACGTGAGTCCCTCCCAATGGCTGCAGTTCTACACAAACTGCTCCACAGTGGGTCCCTTCCACAGGGTCAGTCCCTCAGGAACAGGCTGCTCCACAGTGGGTTCCTCACAGGGTCACAAGTCCTGCCAACAAACCTGCTCCAGTCTGGGCTCCTCTCTCCACGGGAGTCTACTCCAGTGTGGGCTTCACGTGCGGTCACAGCATCCTTTGGGCATCCATCTGCCCCAGCCTGGGTTCCTCCATGGGCTGCAGGTGGATCTCTGCACCCCTGTGCCCTCCACAGGCCTCAGGGGAACCTCAGCTACGGCACCTGGAGCACCTCCTTCCTCTCCTTCTGCCCAGATCTGGGTGTCTGCAGGGCTGTTCCTCTCACATGTTCTCTCTCCTCTCTCCAGATACAAAATATGCTGTTTTTTCATCCGTCCTTCTTAAATATGATACCTCAGAGGCATAACTACCATCCCTGCTGGGTTCAGCCTTGGCTAGCAGTGGATCCACCCTGGAGCCAGCTGGAATTGCCTCTGTCAGACAGGGGGGAAGCTTCCACCAGCTTCACAGAGAAGCCACCCCTATACTCCCCTCACTACCAAAACCTTTCCCTGTAAGTCCAATACAAGGGTTCAAACATGAAAACAGCTTCTCTATGGATGAAACCAAGAATTTTTCACACTTATCTGCTAATAAATTTTGGCTTTCACTTAATTCATCTCATTATCAGCTGGGAAGACGTGCTGGGAGAAAACTGGCTTGGGCAGTGCAGTTAAAAGCATGCTGTGCTCCTCAGAAGGCATCTATTCTGCACAGTCCATGGAGTCATCCTGCAAATCTTACGGTTTCATTATTTTCTCTTTCCTGTTTTTAAGACTTAGTACAAGTCCTTCAACAACCACCCACAAGTATTTTCTTCCACTTTAGATGTGACTTTCTAATGGATCAAATATTATACTAATTATGTAGCACTTTTAAATAAGTATTCTTGTAATCTCTTTCTCCTTATAACCCCAAGGCCATAGCTCTCCACACTGGTACGACTTTCAATATTCCACACCAAACAATGGGAACTAGGCCTGGAGTTTAAAGTCTGAATGCATTATTCAAATACATTTGGTGCGTTTACTTGACCAACTAAATAAAAGTTCTGTGCGGCTCATAAAACCCATGCTGTGTTTATATACGCATGTATGTGCACAGACATTTAATTTGAGAGGATTTCGTTAGAAAGTTCTTTTCTTATAAAGAACTTGTAGCTTCTTCAGAGCAGAAGTTTGAGATCAAAGGTATCACATAAATCCATTGTTGCTTCCTATAAAAAGTAAAGTTTTAGTACCACTCTGGTGTTATAAAAGAAGTGGAAAATTTCATCTCCTTGCTGGCAAGACCAGTCACTGAAGTTGTCTCATGTACAAGCTTTGTTTACCAAAGTTTCTTTCAAGCAAGTGCTGTTTATGACTATTCATCAAAATACAAGTTGCTGATAAACTGGGGATTCAAAACACAACAAAAGTGTGATATATGTAAGAAAAAAAAAGAATCGTCTAGAATGTACAAGGTACATCAAAATCCTACTGGAAAGTGTCCCTGCCCATGGCAGGGGGGTTGGAATGACATGATCCCAAATGATTGCATGATTAACGATTCTATGATTAATCAAAAACTGGTTTAAGTATTAAATATCAAGTATTTCCAATAAACAGTGTTTTAAGTAGTGGAAAATTCATTTCAAGAGGGTGTACTGTGACAAATAATATATCTCCCTTGCCTTCTTGATGTACTCCTTGATGGATGGAAAAGGCTTTGCTCTCTGAAAGTGCAGTGTCGGACACTCAGAAAGTAGTTCCTGTTTCACAGGAATTAGGCAAGAATGCTGCTTCCAGCATTATCTGTTCTGTTGTTGGTTTTTTGTTATTGTTACATGGAACTATATACATGAGTAGGTATTCCATGTTCTTCACCCCCCCAAAAAATAGCTTGAAAAAATTACTTCAAAAGCCTTGAACAGAAAAAGCAGTAATGTTGACACACAAATACAGCATTAAAAGAACTTTTAGCAGAAAATTGTTTTTCAGCCAGGCTTGGGATTTAGGAATCTGGTTTAAAATTGTAAAACTTTGGTTTCAACAACAGTGGCATGGCACATTTATTTATACAGTCATCTGCACCGCAGCAAGCACACTGGAGTGCTTCCTCCTCTCTATATAAGTGCCATGGATTAGTGGTGGCTTCTTTCCTCTTTGCCCAGTTTGCTTAATAGCAGAGTTAAAAATATCAGCTGAGGCTACAGAACACAGTCAAAAAGTGGGGCAGGGTGCAGGGAAAAAGCAGAGTCTTAGGCAAACTTCATGTGAAGGGCTGCTTCTCATCTTCCAGAAGCTCTGGGTATGGTACACAAAAAACAGCATCAAATCCCTGCAGGATGTGCTTTTCTTGAGGACTCTCCTTAGATCCTAGTAAGCACTGAGGTTTTGGCAATAACCTGTTTCTGGTACCTATCTTTCCCCAGTCCCCTTGACATGAACATTTTTGAAGGGCAAACACTCAGTTCGAACCCAATTACTCCAATGCCATGGTTTAGCACTTCAGCCACACCTTTATAAGAGTTTCAGTCCTCCCCTCCTTGTCTTTGCAAGGGCCTTCCTCAGACACTGGTGAAAATTCAGTCTCTCCTGCTTTCCCCTGACCATGTTCAAAATGTTCTCTTGGGAACAGAAACTTTGCAGCTCAAGTGTCTGGGTTTAGTGTGAGGGGATTGGGGTGACAATAAGCAACACTATGCAGGAGTGTCTCTTGTGACTTTCAAATTTTCCAAACATGTGAAAAACTAATCATGTTTATCCAGCTCTCCAATCCCAAATATTACACTGTTACCTCTTCTATCCATAAATAACAGTGAGAGTGTTGTTATTCATGTGTACATAAATACATGACTTATTTGCATCTTGCTAAATTCTTTGTTTCGAGCACATTGTTACATGTTCTGCTAACGTGTTTATTTTCACCTTATTTAAGTGACTCGCCTTTTAACTTCCCTGAATGCTACTGTTCTCATTTTTCGAAACTGCTGTGATGTTGTATAGTCTCTTGTCCCTTACTATTTACTGCTTCTCTAAAGTGAAGAAATCCTTCATTTTCCACTAGTTTTTCAAATCTGGAAACTACCTGATGTCTTTTTTTGAGGCAGAGCTGATTGCAGATAAGACCACCTGTGATATAAGGGGCTTTAAAGCAGTTTCTGTATTATTTATTCCATGTGTCCTTAGGTTTCCCAGCTCTGTTGTTTAACAGCTAAACAATACCCTCTCTTGCTCTGAGGGTAAAAAAAAGGCAAAAAAACTCAAGTATTTCTCATATAGTCATTTAAAAACAGCAAAAAAGATGAAATATTTGAGCAGCCCTAACCATTATGCTTCAGTGTCAGAACTTTTGTGTTGTCTTTCATGGGGTGCACCCATGTCTTGTTGTTTCCATGTCTCAAACCATGGGCCTGCAGGCTCATGCCAACCCATAAAGCAAGTGAAATATTGTTTTTTAAATTTAATTTATGATTGTTTTTTGCAGGGAGACTTTTGTTCCCGCAGCTTCAAGCAGAGTTTGAAGCTGCTTCTATCCGTACAGCCTGTTGCCTCTCCTCCAGAAGATAGCTTCGTAGAAAAAATTATATTCCAATTATGTTAATTTGGGGGATTTATGGAGACTTAAAATCTGATTTTCATTAGACCAAAGTAACTTTTAAATAGCAGGAGGGGTTGAGAAGGCAGAAAGAGATTTTGTCTTCTCCAAGGCCTCTTTATTTCACCTTATTCAAGACCTCTCAGATTTACTAGGGTCATTTAAAGTGTCCTCAGAATACAGCCGAGTCCAAACTAAATGTAACAAAGAACTGGAAAACTGTAGAAGTAAAATTGCAACCTTTAGCTCATTTTCTTATATATTTGCGTTGGGGTCTTTCTTTTCACTCTCAGCTAATTGCTTTATAATTCGTTTAAAGATGGATGGAAGAGGATGGCACCAGGGCATTAATCTGGGATCTGGAACTACATCCATCTCCTTTCTTTTCTGTGAGTTTCTACTTAGTCATTGGTTGAGGCCCATGTTGCTAATTTCTCAGATGTACAAAAATAATTAAATGCTCCTGGAAGCCAAAGAAGTTGGTTACTTTATCAGGATCCTGATCTTCAAAGGTGTTCAGCTCTTCAACTGATAAACAGAAATAAAAGTACTTTAAATACCTTAGAGAGTAGAAAATACGGTTTGTAAAAAAAACATAAAAGAACCTGCAACTAAGAAGAAATAAGGAGGGCCCTACCTGTGCACGTACATGATTCATATGTGTCTACACATTAATGTATTTTTAGATGGGAAACCCAAAGGAATCGAATCCTTCCTTTACTGGTCACCCTGGTAGCCACCTCAGAAGATTCAGAGACGCTTTCGCGAGGCTGACACAGGTGAGTAGCTTTAGTCACGTGAGCCTTAGATGGAAACAAAACACGCTGTGTCTGAAGTGGCATCTGTATGGCATAACTCTACAATTTTGGTTCATTTAATACTGGTCGTAAAGGCTTCTGAGATGGGGTTATTTTTACCTTGGTTTCCTACAGAAATAATGTTTCTGTGAGCATGCAGTGCTTTCATCCATCCTTCATGATAACTTTTGAACTCACTACTCATTCCAGCTCAGTTGGGCAGTGGCACGAAAGTGAAGATGGATGCACATGAATGTCCATGAAAAGAAGTAGCGGGATGGAGAAAGAAGATTCAGAATCATTCTTTTACCAAGGAAAAGGCATTTATAGCTTAGTTCCTCGTGCACCTAGAAAAGCAGCAACCAGCTGAGCAAGCAGCATATGCACTGCCCTAAAATATCTGGGACCACCGCCCCAGCCCTTTGCTAAGGCATACAGTACGCCACCATGGAGAGGGGAAGCAGGAATGATGCTATGGTTGTGATAAAGATGCTGGGAATGGGGAATTTGGGAACAGGGGAAGAATCCATAGGAAACCAAGAATCCAGAGATGTTCTCCCTGCACTTTTTTTGGTGGTGTTTTCTTTGGAGCTTGGTGCTATCACAACCCTTTTTGGCAAGGGCAGGGAGAGAGAAAAGCATAGCAGGTGCTAACTGGAAACTTATTAAACAGGGAAGCAGAGCCAAGACTGATGCCTGTGACAGGGAAGTCCTGGACAGAGAGAAAGCAGCTGCCCTGCAAACCTGTGAGTTAGAGGCCTGGTTGTGTGGGAATGGGAGGGAAAATATGGTGGCAAGCCTCCTGTTTATTTTGTGGGACTTCACTATGTATTTAGGGCCCACCAAAAAGCAGCCAGTATTATCTCTACTCTCTACTCTTTGCCTTAGGGGTGAAGTAAGGACAAGCTTTCAGTCAGACCTTACCATGTTTCCCAGCTTTTGTGGGTTTCAGTGAGTCCCTTGTAGTTCAGTGGAGGGGATTTTTTTTGCTGTGGTTTGAATACTTAAGGAATATACTCTAACATGCCATTGTAATTTCAATTGGTTTGCATGTTAGCCTGATTATACAAACCTCTTGGATTTGCCTTCCAAACACAAGGAAGTCGGTTGGACAGCGTGTTAAGATTCACCCCCTCCGTCTCCTCTGTAGCCGTAGGGAGGGTGGAGGAAAAAAAGCTATTGTGTGGAGAAATAAGAGATTCTCAGTGAAATACAGTGATGCATGTCCCATTGTTGGAGGGAAGCAACGGGAGCCCTGCTCTGAAGCGCATGGAAATCCTTGGATACACTCACAGGCCCTCTTTGTTCACACGGGAGCCTGCAGTGACAGCCTCTGCTCTGGAGGCTCCCGGCTTCGCGGGGTGGCTCAGCCGGGATATTTTTGAATACCCAGGGCTTCAGGCCAGCTGTTTCTCTAACTGTGTGAACAGCAACAGACTGTCCCCCAGCCAGGGCTCGCTCCTCTCTGGTGTTAGCTCTGCTGCAGCTTCACGGGGCAGTTGTGTCCATGCATTCAGGATGAGCAGGGCCCTTACAGTGGAGGCTGCCCACTGGCCTGATAGGGCAAACATTCTTGGGGCAGGATGTACCCTTTGTGGTTGTTTTGGCTGGGACAGACTTAATTTTCTTCATAGTAGCTGGTATGGGGCTGTGTTTTGGACTTGTGCTGGAAACAGGGTTGGTAACTCAGGGATGTTTCTGTAATTGGTGAGCAGGGCTTGCACGGTGCCGAGGCTTTTTCTGTGTCTCACTCCACGCCACCAGCAAGGAGACTGAGGATGCACAAGGAGCTGGGAGGGAACACAGCTGGAACAGCTGATCCCAGTGTCCCAGAGGGACATTCCAGACCATGTGGCATTGTGCTCAGCATATAGAGCAGGGAGAAGAAGCAGGTATGTGTAGGTGCTAAAAAGCTAGAAGCAGAAAAATTCTTCAGCCTTTTCTCAATATTCTGTGAGAAGACTGTCTTTCCTATGTAAACTATTTTAAACAAAGTCACAGTTTCATAAACTTCTTGCACTCGCAAGCTGTTTTGCAAGATTGTTATGGCTTTGACTTTGAAAATATTTTGGAATAGGTCTCTTAAGACTTGGCCAATCCTCTCAAGGAGTGGATGGCCGAGGAACCAATTACCTATTGCCACTCAACACACTTTTTGCGATCTATCCTATATAGTAGTCAAAAAATTATTAAAGAAAAAGCTTCAGCTTCCACTGTTCATGAGCCTGGACTCTGTGTCATTTTCTTTATGTGCCTCGGACGTAACAGCGACAGGTACGGGGGTACACATCTAGTGATGGAGTTTGTCTTCCCAAGTCTCCATTGTGAGTGCTGGAACCCTGCTCTCCTGGGGGGTGGCTGAACATCTGCCTGCCCACGGCAGGTGGGAAATGAATTCCTCGGTTTGCTTTGCTCGTGTGCGCAGCTTTTGCTTTACCTATTAAACTGTCTTTATCTCAGCCCAGGAGATCTCTCATTTTTACTCTTCTGAGCGTGTCCCCCACCCCAGGGGAGCGGGAGGGAGCGGGTGGCTGCGTGGGGCTGAGCTGCCAGCAGGGATTAAGCCACATCACCTGGTAGCCCTGGGGCTCCTGAGAAGGGTGTGTAGCTCCAGCTGCCTCCATGGCTTTGTGCAGATACACACCAGTGCAGCACCTCTATAACCCAGAAACAGCACCTTTCCTACACCTTTCCCAACCTATGGTGACACACAAAACACCTTTTTTTTCCTCCCAATTTTAGGAACAAACACTTCTCAGAATCCTCTTTCATTACAAAATAAAGCAGTCATTTTTCCGTTATTCTGACGTATTTCTCTGTGGGAACTGCAAGGGAAAGAGCTATGCCAAATATATTCTGCTTTTTCTTCTTTTTTAAATATATGTTGTCTTGAATCAGTGAGAGGTCTCCTATGCCCAAATATGATTAAACCCCATATAAGTTAAGTCTTTTTGAGCTGAGTGCATGTTATAAAAGCTGCTGTGAGTCAACAGTAATTTTACAGTCTCAGTTTTGTGTGGTCCTTGTTTGGAGAGTATTAGGCATAAAGTTGTCATACTGGAGCTCTAATGGGGGCACTCAGTAGGTGTGATTTATGGGACTTGTTGCCTTGCGAGAATGAAGTCATGTAGTGTATCAGGGTTACCCTGCAAATGAAGCAATTAAATTTTGTCATCTTTCTTACAAAGGTGTCCTGGCTGGGGGTAAGAACAAGCATGGGGGAATGTAA